>CM077291.1:53829839-54209839 GCA_039654925.1 Anguilla pacifica
TATGAACAAGTTGCAACAGCTTTGCCCTCGTTTCGTCACCCACGCTCTCCTTGTGCAAGTCTGTCCTTAAGCTTCGGCACATGTCAGATACCGAAGCCCGTCCCGACTCCTGCTGCAGGGCACATCTGGGTTTGGGTGGGATCGTCTGAAATTAATCCACGGATTAAGAGGTAAAGTTTGCAGTTTATCTGCACTACCTTTTTTGCACACCTGGATCTGCTGGCCATTTTCCCTGTTCTGGCAGAACAGGTGACATGACACACTAGCCCTGCAGCTAGGTGATTGACTCCTCAGTCATTTTTTTTTTTTTTTGGAATGTCTGGCTGACATAACACTTCCCAGACTTGTAAACCCCAGTATGGCTGAAGTACTTCAAAGTCATTTCAGAATGTGTTAAATGGTTCCACGCTGACTTATTGAGTAATCAGTGACCATCCTCCTCAGCTGGATTATGTAGGAGTGTGGATAGAGGATTAAAAAAGGCCATGACCTATCTCTAAGTCATGTACATGACACAATATGCCACTGTGACAAAGGACAGAACTTTTGGCAAATATGGTCACTAATAAACCTACAGATATCTTTCCACAATTTCCGGGAGCAAATACACAAAAAACAGGGGCCAAACGTATTATTTCATTAGTGTCATTATCCCCCTAGAAGAATATCATAAAGTCATAAATTTTCTAAGTTTCACATCATCACTGTTTATTGGTTCAATAAAATAGACTGAACTATCGGACAATTCAGTCCTCAGGTTATAGGAAAAACAAATGAATTATGTTAATTACATGTTCATTTTTAATGTGTGTGTCACCTACCCTAGCCTTGGCTTTTTTTGTCAGTCGTATGGTCCAGTCCTTGTTCCTGTCATAAAAATTATTAAACATATCCCCCCCTCCCCCAAAAATAATCGCGACCCCTGTGTGTTCTTTAACATATGAGACAAGGTAGTATTAGCACTAATTATATCTTAAAGGTCCTCTTTGAAAGGGTCTTCCACATGTCTACGTCATACGTCACTTGCTGGCGAAGGGGAGGGGAGAGTCCGAAGTCTGACCAATAGCGACCCGACATGTAAATGAGCTACCAGTGCCGCCGAGGTGTGCGCGCGGTCTCCTGTAGGACACTCTAGATTCCTCGGAACTGTCTCGAGCGCGCGGGGATTGGGAGTTTATCCTTGAATTTTGGAGGAAATATTTTGCTCAAACATCCCGATACAAAGTTGCCTTTATGGCTGTGCGACTTTAAGCATCGTTCGCACCACGTCACTTACGCATGCTTTCTCAGTGACAAACGCAGCGGATGTTTCTTTCCTGGACGTACTGAGATCTGAAATCACGGGTACTGAAGATGAAGTATAAAGTGAGTACCATGTTTGCCTGCTCTTTAACAGGTCGCGAAGGGTACAGGAATATAATACGCGTTTTCATGTAAATAGAACAGGAAGTAGGTGTTTTAACTCACGCTACGTATTTTGAAACCGTGGACTGCTTTTGTGGTTGCCAGTTTAAAATGGGCCAATGACCGTGGAAAAAAACACTTTAGGTTTATAAGTTGCATTCTTTTGTGGGGATCTCAAATGAGCATATAGCCCGCACTGTGTTGAATCCTGCGACTGTGGACCGTACGCTTTGTGTAAATGTCCAAAGCTTTCATTCGGATGCGGAGAAATAGCGTTTGGAAATAGTGTGTTATGCTGACCGTACTCCCCTGTCCCCGTACTTGTGCTGTCAGATCGGAGTCATTCACTGACTCCTGTCCTAAATGAACCCTTGTACATCGCTGGGACCCGCTACCCTTCACATACAGGGCAGACGGAGTCCGACCACTGGAGGAATTAAGTGTGCGCTGTACCTCCCCCCGGTCAGTTTCTATGGTAAAAGGCTTGTCAGGGGGAGCGTTGGAGTGTGAATAGCATACAGACTTGAGAATGTAGCGCTTTGTCTGTGGTCTTTGGCCCTGTCTCAGAGACATTAATGATTTATCAAGGGCAATAAAGTCTCAGAGACTCAAGACTGCGCGGACTTCTGTACTAGGGCGGACAATAAAAAGATCTGATTTACTCCTTTTCAACGCTCCAGCGACTTGGAGCAGTTTGTGTACGTGGACACGTTCACGCTGTGCACGGCTGGTGATGGTTTGAATTAATGAACAAATGTGAGATTTCAACGTATTTTTCCCCGAATCTGTTGAATTCGATGACAAATTAATTTCGCCTTCCCACACTTTTGTTTTTGTATTGATTTGTTTATCTGTTTAAACAAATACTATTTCAGTGCTGTACTGATAATCTAACGGTAAAATAGAGACCAGCTTCTGTGTCACTATTCCAACAAGTGTCGTTTGAAATCCGGGCCCTGGCTCTTGCACAGTGAAGCTATGTTCATGACCGTTCCATTCATCATTAACATTCTCCGTAAGGTGTAAAGTGTGCGTAAAGATTCACTTCCTACTATGGTAGGACGTCGAGTGGGTCTTCCTCCGTGGAATGCTTTTGTCTGGCTCGCACTATCTGTGGAATGTGGGGCAGTTGGCACCAGATGACTGTGGAGGTTTTGGTCCAGGTTGTTTAGACTGTGTTCTGCTGGTTGCGGGAGTCATTCTCTCCACAGTCACCCCCCCCCCCCCCGTTCACTTTATGAGACCCATGTGTGAGGGACTTGAGGTTGTTATCAGACCATAATAGGAATGTGAGGTCTCTGAGCTTTCACGCCAAACACTGAAAAATCAGCTCACTTTGCTGCGGGTCGCCCTCTGCTGGCGGTGTAGAGTTGTTCACTCGAGCTGGCTTCTTCCAGGTCCCTGTCTCTAGACCAGCTAGAACTAAATCAGATTTCAGCCATCTTGGGATTTAGTCCTAAATCAGGGCAGATTGAGGTCTGTGATGTATGTCCTCTCTGAGGGCGGGAGGGACAAACTCAGAGGGAGGGTGTGAGTGTGTGCACGTGGGTGTGTTTGTTCAGAAGGCTGTGTGTTTCCACATCTGCGTGTGTCATTAAGATTAACTGTACATGTGTTTGCATGTGTATGCATTTCTGCCTGTGGTTGCCAAGGATACAAACAGCATGTGTGTGATAATGTGTGTGTGTGTTATGAGTGATGATGTGTGTGTGTTTCCGTGTGTGAGTGTGTGTGTGTGTTATGAGTGATAACGTGTGTGTGTGTGTGTTATGAGTGATTACGTGTGTGTGTGTTTCCGTGTGTGTGTGTGTGTATGTGTTATGAATGATGATGTGTGTGTGTTTCCGTGTGTGAGTGTGTGTGCGTGTTATGAGTGATGACGTGGGTGTGTGTGTGTGTGTGTGTACGTGCGTTTGGGTGGAGGTCAGGGTGCAGTAGTCTGGTACGCACCTCCAGGCTACTGATTGCTTAAGGTTACAATGCGCGTGTGTCGTGTCGGTGAAATACATTTCCCAGAGATGGTGAGGTTTCACGGGGGGGGGGCAAAGGTCAGCGGGATCACTAGAGTGCAGGGTGATGAAAGTGAGTTTCCCAGCAGCAGGTGTCTATGGTGGGGAGGGGCCCATTCTATGACCATTCTATGGTGCGTCACACAGAGGCACCCTGGGATTCATTTTTTTAAACGTGTCCCATTGTGGGTTTTTCTAAATCTTTCTCAGCGCCTAATCTTTAGTTGCACCACGATGGGAAACTAAAATACAGACACACACACACGCTTGCTCTCTCTATCACCCTATTATAGTACACAAACTGTTGCAGTCTTGCACACAGACAAGAACTCTCACACACAGACAAGAACTCTCACACCTAGAGAGACAGGCACACACACACACACACACACACACACACACTCCTTCTCTTCTCTACACCCGCTGTTTCCAGCACTACTCTTTACTCGCTCTTTTCAGACTTATGTAACCGTGACAGAAATAGCTGAAGAATTCCAGAGAGAAACAATTAGGTGAACCAGAGTAATGTTTTTTCTGGAGGGGCGACGGGGGGGGGGGGTCAGCTTCCAGGCAGCGGTCCAAGCGGGATTGCAATGGAGGCGGGGGGGGGGGGGGGGTGCGGGAGAAGGAGGAGCTGGGGAGGAGAGAAAAGGGAAAAGAAGAGGAAATGGGTGGGGGAAATGGAACACTTTGGGGGCTGGCGTGAGTAGGATAGGGTATGGGGGCAGGGGGGGGTGTTGGTGTGGTTGTGTGTGCGTTGGTTATGGTAATGGGGGGTTGAGATCGAGAAAAGCTGTATTTGTGTTTATGGAAATGCATGCCAGTGGATGCTCTTGGGGATTATGTAGTAGTGGGCGAGGGGGTTTACAGTCTTATGAATGGGGGGGGGGGGGTGAGGGGAGCAGGGAGGGTGTGAGGCACTTCCCCACGGCTGTCTTAATCTGGCATTCTCTCTGCTACTGTGCTGTACGTTCCTGGGGAGGTCACAGCCCTGTATGCTCTCTGTACATAAAGATTTACTGTTAGAGTCTCAGTGCTTCGGACAGCAGGGTCTCAGTGCTTCGGACAGCCAGTCTCAGTGCTCTGAACAGCACAGTCTAGTGCTCCAGACAGCACAGTCTCAGTGCTTACAATATCAAGCTCATTTCGTGGAAGCGCCTACAAAGAGGACCACATACTTTTATGATGTGTCTTAACTGTGAAATACTTGCTGTAGTATAGATAGATAGAGAGAGAAAGTGAAAGAGAGAGAGAGTGGGAGAGAAACAGCCTCTGCCCAGAAACAGCCCCCCTCCAACATATTCCAAACAATGACTTCCATACTCTTACAAAAACAGAAATAAAAATAATAGATAACAAAAACAAACAAATGAAAATTGGTTGAACAAATAAACTTAACAAATTAACAAATTGGAATGTTATCAACCATTGAGCAGAGAATATACTTTAACACAGTACCTTGTCAATATAAAACAAACCACAAACAGACAAACCATAACAATGTACAGACTCAATGATCATAATCTGAAAACAGAGAAAAAGGTGGCATAAGAAAGAGTGGAAGCCCAGAGAGGAGAGATTATGTAAACAATGTGAATCCGGATAAATAGAAACTGAATTCCCCTTTCTCCTCTCCTGTCCTATGTTCATTACAGACAAGCTTTGTTATCAAAGTCAAAGCCAGAGTCACATCACATGACAGCGAAACATATGATGAATGATTACACAGGTCTGGGAGAAGTACCAGAACTCGTAGAGTCATCTGCATAATACATGAGTGCCTGCCTTGAACTAAAAGAAAAAAGAACTTTGTAACATAATATGTAATATCCTAATACGATCAGTTCCTGAAAATGTATTATATTATTTTTTTTATTGCAAGTATTTTTTATTAAGTGTATTGCATTGGAAACAATGTTTGATTTCCATTCAATAAAGCCATTTTAATTTGAGAGCGGGGAGGGGGGGGGGCGAGAGAGAGGAGGGGATAACTGTTGGTGTCCTGTATTTATCGCGTATACGGTGTGGTCTTTGGTCCTATCGCACGAGTGCAGACATTACATTACAGGCATTTAGCAGACGCTCTTATCCAGAGCGACTTCCACAACTTTGACATTGCATTTTACATTCTATCCATTTATATAGCTGGATATATGAAGCAATTCCGGTTAAGTACCTTGCTCAAAGGGTACAACGGCAGCGTCCTACCCGGGGAATCGAACCTGCGACCTTTCGGTTACAAGCCCAGTTCCTTACCCACTGGGACGCTACACCCCGTCCTTCATGACCGGCGGGGCGCCGCGCTCCTTCGTGAATAGACAGAGGTGAATTCCTGGCGTGGCTTCGCACTGTGGGCAGAACATTGCCATTCCAGCATTACCGGCCGGGAGAGAGACAGACTGCATTGTGCAGCCTGGATTCTGTAAGGGCCTGTCTTGCATCAGCAACAATGAGAGCAGTCATTTCCAATGCAGAAACGCAGGGAATTAAGAATTCTGCTCAAGAGTTTTTTGTGCAAGGTGATCCCCATGGAAACAGAGCTGTGCGTCTGTGAGATTGTGCTTCATGGTGAGGGGAGAGTGTGTGTGTAGGTCTGTGCGTGTGCGAGTTTAAGTGTGTGTGTGTGTGCGGGTGTGCACATTCATGTGTGTGTAGGTGCGTAAGAGAGAGGCAGAGAGAAAGAGAGAGTACAAGTGTGTGTTTGTGTGTGTGAGAGAGGCTGATAGTGTGTGTGTGAGTGAGTGAGTGTTTGTGTTTGTGTGTGTGTGTGTGTGTGTGTGAGAGAGAGAGAGAGAGAGAGAGAGAGAGAGTTTTAGCAGTGTGGTGTGTGGGTCTGGGTCAGGGCGAGTTCTGCACACGGTGTTTTATGAGGTCACTGGGACAGCACCTCAGTGTGTGAGGAGCCTGTGTGAGTGTGTGTGTGAGAGAGTGTGAGAGAGAGAGAGAGTGTGTGTGTGTGTGTGTCTGAGAGAGAGAGTGTGTGAGTGTGTGTGTATGTGTATGAGAGAGAGAGAGAGTGAGAGTTTTAGCAGTGCGGTGTGCGGGTCTGGGTCAGGGCGAGTTCTGCACACGGTGTTTTATGAGGTCACTGGGACAGCGCCTCAGTGTGTGAGGAGCCTGTGTGAGCACTCTGCTTTTCCCATAATCCATTGCAGCCTCTCATTTGCTCCCAGAAGTGCTTTAGGTGTGTCAGCACGCGCGTCTGTGAGTGTCCCAGTTTAAACAGGGCTATTTTGTATTTTTGTTCTTTGATGAGATGGCAGAGGAAAGGTGTATTTACGCAGTCTGGGTCTGAGTCATGGCCCACATAGCCAGGAATGGGGTGGAGAAGGTGTCAGAAACTCTGTCCCAGGTCTGGACCTCATAGTGCTGTGAAAGGTCCCTTCACAAAGTGTGTGTGTGTGTGTGTGTGTGTGTGTGTGAGAGAGAGAGAGAGAGAGAGAGAGAGAGAGAGAGAGAGAGAGAGAGAGTGAGTGTACACTCACTGTCTGTGATGGATACAACCATTAAATCCGTGTGAGATGGGTGGGGGGTTGTACTATAGAACTACTATAGCACCTGTGTTAGATGCTAACACTTATCACGTGTGAGATTGTACTATAGCACCTGTGATAGATGCTAACACTCATCACCTGAGAGATTGTACTATAGCACCAGTGAGAGATGCCAACACTAATCACCTGATAGATTGTACTATAGCACCAGTGAGAGATGCTAACATTCATCACCTGAGAGATTGCACTGTAGCACCAGTGGGAGATGCTAGCACTAATCAGGCCTGCCATAGACAATGAGGCAGAATAACCTTGATAGATACAGACGCACAGGATCTGTGATAGATACAGACGCACAGGATCTGTGATAGATACAGACGCACAGGGTCTGTGATAGATACAGACGCACAGGGTCTGTGATAGATACAGACGCACAGGGTCTGTGATAGATACAGACGCACAGGGTCTGTGATAGATACAGACGCACAGGATCTGTGATAGATACAGACGCACAGGATCTGTGATAGATACAGATGCACAGGATCTGTTTCTCCCTAAGGTGCGACACTAAGCACCTTAGGGAGAAACAGCCGCTGTGAACCTCAGGGCTTCTCCGCGGGGTGTGAGACTCCCAGACGCACACACACACACACACACACACACACACACACACACACACACACGTGTTTACCGGGTGAACCGGCAGACGCCGCCCGAGTCACGTGCCTCTGTAACCGTGACCGAGCCGCGTTTCCGCGCCGGACGGAGACGGAGGACGTTTGCGGTCGGGCACGCCTCGGCCAATCGCCGGCCAGGGGCCCGGCGCACAGACCGCGAGAGCGTCCTCCCGGGCGTGCGCGGTCCCGCCGCTTCGCCGACACGTACGGAGACGCTCGGAACACCCCCCCCAGCCCCCCCCAAACATGGCTGCCGTCGGACCTCAGGCGTGCCAGAGGTGGCCTGTTTGAACAAGGCGGCCCTTCACCTCCACTTTCTCCTGTGAAACCATGTCTGCGTAAAAGGGTTGTGAAAAAAACACGTCGCCTGGGATCGTTTTACGCTGCCCTTGGGTTGTGAGCGCACAGATTCGTGCGCGAGTCAGTGGGAGCGGAGGAGCTGGTCTGGCTTTTTCGGCTTTTGTCACGAAAGAGGCGGGTTTTGTAGCTGCTTTTGATTCGCCGGCGTGGTTTGTGTGTTTTTGCTCGACTGTCTTGAGTTTCAGCCACCGTGGCCTGTCTCTAAATCTGCGCCGTTGCTATTTAAAGAAATAAAATTCCCCCGGCAGAGGACAACAGGAAGTTCAGCATGTGAATTATGCAAGTATGCGCAGGTACGCAATATGTGTTTGCTGTGTGTTTGTGTGTGTGTGGGTGTATGTGTGTGTGTGTGTGTGTGCTGTGTGGGCCTGTATGTGTTTGTGTGTTTGTGTGGGTGTGTGTGTGTGAGGGTGTGTGGGTGTATGTGTGTGTCTGTGTGTGTGTGTGAGTGTTTGTGGGTGTGTGTGTGCTGTGTGGGCATGTATGTGTTTGTGTGTTTGTGTGGGTGTGTGTGTGTGAGGGTGTATGTGTGTGTGTGTGTGAGTGTTTGTGGGTGTATGTGTGTGTGTGTGCTGTGTGGGCATGTGTGTGTTTGTGTGTGTGTGTGTGTGTGAGGGTGTATGTGTGTGTGTGTGTGTGTGTGCTGTGTGGGCATGTGTGTGTTTGTGTGTGTGTGTATGGGTGTGTGTATGGGTGTGTGTGTGGTTGTATGTGTGTGTGTGTGTGTGAGGGTGCATGTGTGCATGATTGTGTGAGGGTGTGTGGGTGTGCACCTACATTTTTGTCTTTTTAACACATTATGGTGCATTCTGGGTGCTGGTGAATCATACTGAGAAGTGTATCAAAGCATTTTGTGTGCGTTTGTATAAACTATGAACAATGTACATTTCAGGAAAGGATTTTGAGACTAACTGAAATATGAACAGTTCAGTTCTTTCTTTTTATCTTTTTGGTCTTTATGGTTTTAGACGTGGCTCGCTGTCGGTTGAACGGACACGTAACAGATGGCGGACGGAATGACGGTAGTGCAGAGGTTGTGGTGCGTTGCTTTTGTGAAAAGGGGGCGATTTTGCAGAGAGAGAGAGAGAGAGAGAGAGAGAGAGAGAGAGAGAGAGAGAGAGAGAGAGAGAGAGAGAGAGAGAGAGAGAGAGAGAGAGAGAGAGAGAGAGAGAGAGAGAGAGAGAGAGAGAGAGAGAGAGAGAGAGAGAGAGGTTTCGCAGCGTCCTGCGGTTGACCTGCGTCAGAGATAGAGAGGAGCAAGTGTGCGTGTGAACTGTTGCGCTGTGGTGTTGCGCGGTGTTAATGACTGTCCCAGAAAGAGCTTAGTCAGGTCTCTCAGCTCGGTGGAGTTCAGACTGAGGTTGCCTGAGATGACGGTGGAGGCTGACAGCGCCTCCTTCAGGCCGACTGTGGAACAAGTCCAAGCCCTGTGATCCCTGCATCTCTCTCTCCTTTCACCACCCCTGCATCTCTTTCCCTCTCTCTCTCCTTTCACCACCCCTGCATCTCTCTCCCTCTCTCTCCCCTTTTACCACCCCTGCATTTCTCTCTCCCTCTCTCCCCCCTTTTACCATCCCTCCATCTCTCTCCCTCTCTCCCCCCTTTTACCACCCCTGCATTTCTCTCTCCCTCTCTCCCCCCTTTTACCATCCCTCCATCTCTCTCCCTCTCTCCCCCCTTTTACCATCCCTCCATCTCTCTCCCTCTCTCCCCCCTTTTACCACCCCTGCATTTCTCTCTCCCTCTCTCCCCCCTTTTACCATCCCTCCATCTCTCTCCCTCTCTCCCCCCTTTTACCATCCCTCCATCTCTCTCCCTCTCTCTCTTCCTTTCACCACCCCAGCATCTCTCTCCCTCTCTCTCCCTCACTTCCCCCCCTTCCCAACGGCGGGTTCTGGAAAGTTCCGGGTCTTTCCGGGCTGGGAGCGGCGGGAGCGGGGGTGTGTGCGGCCGCCGGGGCAGATTCCGGAACACAGGAAGGCGTTGGCATCGCGGGCGGATGCGCGATAAAGGTCGCCCCCGCACAGGGCGAAGGGGCCGCGCGCTGTGAAACCGCGAGGCCTCCGCGGTTATCAGGAGGGCCATCTCTGCGCGCCGCGATTCGCAGCCGTTCTCTGGAACGTTCTCTGGAAATTCCCATGGAACAGAGAGACACCGGCAGCCGGTGGCAACTGATCTGCAGAGATGTGCCCCCATGAGTCCAGAAATCCTTTTTGTTATCCAGACATGACGATGATTGCTTTTTGCCACCTCGTACGTACAAGTTGTTTTCTGGTAGACTGCTGTATCTCCGACATTTTTAGACGTCCCCACAGATTCGAGATTCGTTTCACTCAGACACAGATCAGAAATAACCGCTGGGAGGAACTGAAATGCGCATGTTTCTTTGGGTGGTAAAATGTAAAACTTTGAGCCGTCTTGCCTTCGCTGAGAAGCACAGGGGTGATACCCACTCTGATTTTAAACGCTGGTCGTTTAGAGTTTGCCGTGAAGAGTTCCTGAGATGCCCCGTGGAGTGCACACACACACACACACACAGGTGTTTTTGACACAGGGAGGGAGAAGAGTGTGTGTGAAACACAAATACAGTGCAGGGCGTGTGAGTTCTGTAATACTCTGAACATTCTCAAATACAGAGACAGGAGCGTGTCTGTAACGAAAAGAAAGAGAATTACTTTCACTGATTCAGCGAGTTTGGTCAGAGAGTTGTCTGTAACACACTGACTGAGAGGGTTGTCTGTGACACACTGACCCAGGGAGTTGTCTGTAACACACTGACTGACGGAGTTGTCTGTAACACACTGACTGAGAGGGTTGTCTGTGACACACTGACCCAGGGAGTTGTCTGTAACACACTGACTGAGAGGGTTGTCTGTGACACACTGACCCAGGGAGTTGTCTGTAACACACTGACTGACGGAGTTGTCTGTAACACACTGACTGAGAGGGTTGTCTGTAACACACTGACCCAGGGAGTTGTCTGTAACACACTGACCCAGGGAGTTGTCTGTAACACACTGACTGAGGGAGGTGTCTGTAATGCATTGATTAAGGTCTATAACACACTGACCCAGGGAGGTGTCTATAACACACTGACCCAGGGAGGTGTCTATAACACACTGACTGAGGGAGGTGTTTGTAACACACTGACTGAGGGTGTTGTCTGTAACACACTGAGGGAGTTGTCTATAACACACTGACCCAGGGAGTTGTAACACACTGACTGAGGGAGGTATCTGTAGCACACTGACCCAGGGAGTCGTCTGTAATGCATTGATTAACACACTGACCCAGGGCTCTTTCCTGCTTGTCCCAGAACCTGATGGCCAAGGCTCTGTACGACAATGTCCCAGAGTCCCCCGAAGAGCTGGCCTTCCGGAAGGGCGACATCCTGACGGTCATCGAGCAGAACACCGGCGGGCTGGAGGGCTGGTGGCTCTGCTCCCTGCACGGCCGGCAGGGCATCGCCCCCGGCAACCGCCTCAAGCTGCTCATTGGGCCCATGTTTGAGGCCCAGCCGCCTGCCGCCCAGACTCCGCCCTCAGGCCCCGCCTACCAGCAGAGCCCCCAGCAGCAGGGGGTGTACCAGGTCCCCCAGAGGAGCGCCTGGGGCGCGGACGCGACACCAAGCAAAGTAAGAGACGCTCGCTTTCCCCGAACCTCTTTTCCCGGGCACAGCAGCCTGATCTCAGCCAGGCAGTGAGGGATTATGGGAGACTGGAGAAGGATGAACATTGGCAGACAGACACGGGAGCACAGACGCTTATGATCTGGAAGCGCAAGTGGTGATTCACTGCTCCACTAGTGTCACAGCGGGCTACAGAGAGCTGATTAAAAAGCAGAGTGAACACAAGGGCATACTGGGATTATGCTGCAGTGGCAAGAGTTCACAGATGGATGCTGGGATTGTAGTTTTGCATGGGGAAGGTTACGGATGTATGCTGGGATTGTAGTCCTGCAGGGGGAAGGGTTCACATAGGGATGCTGGGATTATAGTCCTGCAAGGGGAATAGCTCACAGAGGGATGCTGGGATTGTAGTCATACAGGGGAAAGAGTTCACAGAGGGATGCTGGGATTGCAGTCCTGCAGGCGGAAGAGTTCACAGAGGGAGGCTGGGATTGTAGTCCTTCATGGGGAAGAGTTCAGATAGGGATACTGGGATTGGGTGCACAAGGGTCTGAAGTGTGTATACTGAAGGGCTCATTTTAACAGGAGAATTGAAGGGTGCAGGCTTGGAGACGCAGCTGCGTGTGGAGGCCACACAGTCTCTTCTGTTTCTGCTCTCTCTGCCCTGTAGATTCAGATAAAAATAGCAAGTTAAAAAAAATGAGTTCAATGCCGTGCGTCTCAGAAGCTGTTGCTCGTTTTCCTGGACGGCTGAAAAATGTCATCGCTGCCAGACATCAGGGAGCACGCAGAGAGCTGCAGCTTCAGCTGGACTGACTGTACAAGGTCAAAAGGCGCACAGATTACGAGACACTTCACATCCTGCAGCCTTCTGTGTGGGAGGACTGAGGCCAGCTGGCAGCCCTCGTGGGGGCGGAGCTTGAGCACTGCGCCAGTTATTCTGGGGGGCGGAGTCTGCACCCAGCAGTGTCTCCCAGTGGGCGGAGTCTGGGCCCAGCAACATTTCTGTGTGTGGGGGCGGAGTCTGAGCCCAGCAACATTTCTGTGCGTGGGGGCGGAACTGAGGCCAGACTTCAGCCTATCAGAGCGAGCGGCCGGGCTCGGGGCTTTTGCAGTAGCCGACGGCTGCCGGGAGGCCTCAGGGAGAGAGCAGCGAGGAGGAGCGCTCCCCTCTCCCCGTCCCCGCTGGAGAAGGGCGCTGGGGGGGTCCCGCGGCTCGGCTCTAAAGAGCGGCGCGTGGGCGAGGGCGCGGGGACGTGCGCCGAGCGGCACGCGAGCGCCGGAGAGCGTGGCGGGACGTCCCAGGCTCGCCGCTCCGCGTCAGGGGAGGATAATAACTACAGCTCGGGAGTTTCCCCGCCGCCGAAAGCAGGAAGTGATAATCTGTGGGAGTCAGCGGGGCGTAAACAGGGAGCCCGGCCGGGGGGGGGCGGGGGGGGGGAGCGTCACAGGAAGAGGGAGAGCCGCGAGACGAGCGCGATTCCCGAGCTCTTCGTCTCCGTCCTCATCGCCGCGCCTGAACGGGGAAGTGGAGTGTAATCCGTGGAGCGGATGTCTGTGTGTCGGGGACCAGTTTCGGTGTGTGTATGACCTTGCGGTGTATACCCACACCGTGATGTCATCGGCACTCTATGAGAGAGAGCTGTGTCTACCTGCACTGCTGCCACCTCATTGCTGGGCTTCATTAGTGAAAGCTGTGTGTACCCACACCGTACGTGAGCTCGTTGTATCACTCCTGAAAGGCCTATCTCGGGTGTTTTGCCATAGATCCTCTCTGAACAGCTCTGGGTAGGAGTGTAGTATAATGCGTCTTGTAACTTGAAGGTCACAGGTTCGATTCCCAGGTAGGACACTGCCATTGTACCCTCGGGCAAGGTACTGAACCTGCATTGCTTCAGTATACACTCACCGGCCATTCTCCTCTGACTTCTGCCAAGGCATTTTCGCCCAGAGAACTGCCGCTCACTGGATATTTTCTCTTGTTTGGACCATTCTCTGTAAACCCTAGAGATGGTTGTGCGTGAAAATCCCAGCAGTTTCTGAAACACTCAAAACAGCCCGTCTGGCACCAACGACCATGCCACGTTCAAAGTCACTTAAACCACCTTTCTTCCCCATTCTGACGCTTGGTTTGAACTTCAGCAGATCGTCTGGACCGTGTCTACATGCCTAAATGTATTGAGTTGCTGCCACGCGATTGGCTGATTAGATGTTTGCGTTAACGGGTGCAGTTTGCGGTTGAACAGGTGTACCTAATGAAGTGGCCGCGTATGTCCAGCTGTATAATTGGACGTGTAAATTCCGTGTAGAAGTTGTGTAAGTTACTCTGCATAAGCTGAACGCCTGTAAGGTAACGTAGCGTAGCGACACACTGAAGCCAAAACGCACGCACGTCCCGCTCACAGGGTGTGAGCCGCCACCTGGCCCCCGGCTCCGCACCGCCCTCCTTATCTGGGGCAGCTCCGTCAGTGCGGGCGACGGTGCAAAGATTAAAGGATGAGGGCGCGCCCGGGGGCCGTGCGTGTGCGCCACTCTTCCGGCCGGTTTGAGCGACAGGCCGTGCCTTTGTTGCTTGTTTGCTGGGAGTAGTAAGCCAGGAGTGAGTCAGTGTGGCCGCGCTGTGTTTATCTGCGTGGCCGCTTTACAGCGTCCGGAGCAGCAGGAGCAGCAGTCAGACTGTCGGGAGGGGGGAAAACTTCCAGCTCTGTCTGGCCCGTTGTCTGGGGCTGCCCAATCGCAGGCCCCCGTGATCTGACCCAAAGAGTGAGGTCATAAATCCAGCCAATGGCGGAGATATTTGCCTCATTGTAGTGGAGGAGGAAAGAGCAGGAAATGCCTGGCTGAGAGGTGACATACTTTTTTCCTTTAGATGTCAGACGTGCTTTTTAAAGAAAATGTTCATACATACCTCAGAGTTTTGTGTTACCGAACGTCTGCGCGCTTTCTCCGTTTCCCAGAAAGAGAGAGAGTGTGTGTGTGTGTGTGTGCCTGCGTGCGTGTGAGTGAGTGTGTGTTGGCAAGTGAATGAGTGCCTGAGTGCTTACATTGTGTGCCTATGTGTACGTTGTGAGTCTGTATGTGTTTTGCGTGTGTTTGTAGAACTTTTAGTCTCGATTCCGTAAACCCGTTAATTGAGATGTAAAGAATGCACGGCTTGAATGGTGTTTCGTGGAAGCCGGCCAAAACTCTCTCTCAAGTTACTGGAATAACCTACTACCGAGTTTTTATTAGAAAAGCAGTCCGTTTGATTTGTAGAAACGAGTTTATTTTTAATGTGAGACCGTATATTTTTATCTTTAGAGGACTCACGCAGGATTTATAAAGCGCTGTTTGTAAAAGCAAAATATTCTGTTCCGCGCAGAAGTCAGTTATGCGTGTCAGTGGCTTTGTGTGTTTTGGACTGAGGACAGTCGTGTGTCTGTGGGCCTGTCAGTTCTGCGCTGGGGCCGTGTGTCTGTGGGCCTGTCAGTTCTGCATGGGGGCCGTGTGTCTGTGGACCTGTCAGTTCTGCACTGGGGCCATGTGTCTGTGGGCCTGTCAGTTCTGCATGGGGGCCGTGTGTCTGTGGGCCTGTCAGTTCTGCACTGGGGCCATGTGTCTGTGGGCCTGTCAGTTCTGCATGGGGGCCGTGTGTCTGTGGGCCTGTCAGTTCTGCATGGGGGCCGTGCGTCAGTGGGCCTGTCAGTTCTGCACTGGGGCCGTGCGTCAGTGGACCTGTCAGTTCTGCACTGGGGCCGTGTGTCTGTGGGCCTGTCAGTTCTGCACTGGGGCCGTGTGTCTATGGACCTGTCAGTTCTGCACTGGGGCCGTGCGTCAGTGGGCCTGTCAGTTCTGCACTGGGGCCGTGCGTCAGTGGACCTGTCAGTTCTGCACTGGGGCCGTGTGTCTGTGGACCTGTCAGTTGTGCACTGGGGCCGTGTCTCAGTGGACCGGTCAGTTCTGAAATGCTCTGGTCAGGTGTGTGTCTGTGGACCGCTGGGACCGAGGCGAAGTCTAAGTTCTGTTAGCCTCTGAGTCTCTGTCTCTCAAAATGACCAGCTGACCAGCTGACCGTGGTCCTATCACCAGACACCAGGCCTCCCACACACCCCAGCTAGGTGGCACAGACCGGGGGTGGGTGTGTCTAAATCCGCCCTCCGTTTTTACACTGCCTTGATTTTTACACAGGCTATATGTTATATAACTCCAGATCGGTCACTTTCAACTGACAGACCCCATTGTTCAAATTTGAATGGGCTGGCAGGGGTCTTATTTTGTAAGACGGACTCCATTTTGAAAGAGTGGTGCTTTGCGGTGGACTGACTGGGCAGTGGTGACATCACTGTGTGTGTGTGTGTAGTGTGTGTGCGCTCTCAGGGGTGCAGAAAGACGGCCTTCATCTCCAGAGTAAACACTCTGCGTTCGTCAATGGGAGCGCCAAGAGGCCAGCACTAAAACCAGAGTAAACAAAGGCCGGGCCCAGACTGAGGAGGCAGTGTGTGTGTGTGTGTGTGTGTGTGTGTGTGTATGAGAGAGAGTAGAATTATAGTGCGTGTGAATTAGTAGTTATAGTGTCGGCCTGTGTCTTGTGTGTGCCAGAATAAGTGGTTCTAGTGTGTGTATGTGTGTCTGCTTGCCAAGTGAGAGTGATCATATAGCAAGCTGTGGTGTGTATGAGAGGATGATTGTGTGTGAGAGAGAGAGAGAGACTGAATGAGAGAGAGAGAGAGTGAGGGAGAGACACTGAGTGACAGTGTCAGGCTCATTTCCCACCTCTACCTCACCAGCTGCGAGGAAGGAGCAGAACCAGAATTCCTTGCATTCTTGTCTGTCTGCTGAAGCGTAGCATTCTGGGAAACCAGCACACTCACACGCGAGGAGAGGAGGAGGAGTAGAGGCTTAACTGCGGTTGGAGGGGGCGGGGGGGGAAATTCACAATGACATGTGGAAAAGACATTACGTCAACCCCCCCCCCCCCCCCCGAATCCCTGCTTTGAAAGACAGGCCCTCGGCTCAGCTGGCCGCCCCTATCAGGCCCCCTCTCGGGGAGGGGGGGGGGGGGGGGGGTCTGGCGGGGTTGTATTTTAGGGGGTGGGGTTTTAGGGGTGCCCTGCGGTTGAGGGGCAGAACCAGCTCTTACTGGACGCTAGCGCTCTCTGTGTACACTAGCATGCAACTCTTACTGGACGCTAGCGCTCTCTGTGTACACTAGCATGCAGCTCTTACTGGATGCTAGCGCTCTCTGTGTACACTGGCATGCAGCTCTGCAGCTATGTGTTTCCTGCCACTAGCACTGACGGCAGGAGAAATGGTGGTGACTTTCGGACATCCGCCAGCTCCGGGGTGACTTCACTTCCTGTCGCACCCTGACGTGATGTTTGTTTCTGCGGTTGCTGCCGACCCCCCCCCCCCCTTAGCAAACACAGTGAGCCATTCTCACAAAGTCACATCTGCCTCTTTCTGAATCTACTGCTGGTTTTACCTCAGAAAGAAGACCATAAACAGGTTGTGGTTTCAGGGAGTGTGGGAACCAGTGCAGCGGAGGCCCGCTGGCGAATCAGATGCTCCGCAGTGGCGGGTTTGGGGGGGGGGGGGGGGCGTGGGGGCGGAGCCGGACGTAGCAGCTACGCCATCTCACGCTGACGCTCTGTCTCTTCTCTCTCCTGTGCGTACAGGTGGTGACCCCGATGCGGGTGGGCCAGTCCTACACCTACGACTCCGTCCCACGCCACCAGCAGGACGTCTACGACGTGCCCCCCGTCCGGCCGCAGGGGGTAGGCGTCTCCCCGGAAACGCGTGCACGCGCCCGCGCGGTTCACGACATCGGCAGCGCTCACGCTTCAACACACAGCGCCCCTCTTTCTCACTCTAGTGATCTTCTAGAGCAAACAGGAAGTGGGCAGGGCGTGCCTGTCAGTCACTGCTCAGAGCAGCACACCCTCACAGAAAGACTTTTTGCAATATACTGTAAACATTTTTAATTATATTTGGGAAATAAAATTATAAGTATATTTGAGACAAGTGCAATAAATATGGATATCTGAAAGTAGGTAATAATTTGAATATTTGCCAATGTATTTTGATTGAATATATATTGTATGTATATTGTTGAATTGACGCAATATCGTGACGAAACACTTTTTTAATATGCATTCAGTGTAGTTCATTTCCGGCAGGGGCAAGCCAATGGCATGACCTGCGTGGCGTTTCCACGGCTACCCTGACCGCACTGTGCTTCGCAGGTGTACGACATACCCCCGGCGAAGCAGCCCCCCGCGTTCCCCAGGAAACCGGGAGACCCGCGCGCACAGGGCCTCTACGACGTCCCGCCCACCACGCAGGGCCTCTACGACGTCCCGCCCACGACGCAGGGCCTCTACGACGTCCCCCCGACCACGCAGGGCCTCTACGACGTCCCCCCGACCACGCAGGGCCTCTACGACGTCCCGCCCACGACGCAGGGGGTAAGGGAGCGCGAGGAAACGCGCCCGCCGCCCGGAGGCGGAGTTACGGTTAGCGAGGGAGGCCAAAAACGGGCGATTACCGCAGAGCGCTTTTTTCGGAAGCCGGGGTCCTGGCAGGCCTGCGTTATAATTTCGCAATGAGGGCCTCCTCCTGAGCCCGGCTGTGTTTTCCCCTCAGTCATTATGGTAAATGGTGTGTGTGTGTGTGTGTGTGCGGAGATGACTTATAATGGTGTTTAATTGCTACCAGGCGGGGGAGCGTTTGGGGAGGGGAAGGGGGAAGGGGAGGGGGAGTGGGGGGGCCGGTTCCCAGCAGCGCCGGTCTCCCCCCCGCGTACGACGGGACGTCCCGAACCGCGCGCAGGGTAGTCGCGGCGACGAGCGACGCGGCTCTCCCTGCGGGCGGCGCTGTCCCAGGCGCAGTCGCGCTCGCGGCCGGCACGTCGCCCGCGGTAACGGGAGGGAGCCTGTTATTAGCGCCGCCCGTAATTACAGCCCGGCTCGGTCTGCCCCCCCCCCCCCCCCCAAAGTCCCGAAACGACTTGCAGCCAACTCCCTCTTTTTGTTCCGTGCTATTTTGGCCGACGCGTGCGTCAGTGCGCGTATTACAGAGCGTCTGATGGGCGTCGGCTTTAAGGGCCCGCTCTGTTCTGAGAACATTTTTAAGGTGGGGGGGGGGGGGGCGGGACGAGGGGGGGGTAGGGACGATTTACTGGAAAAGACCTCTGGAGAAAGTGCTGCCTTATGTCCTTCCCAAAACGGGAGTAATTTAGCTGAGCACAGTATGCGTGTGTGTGTTTGTGTTCTACATTATAGTTTCCAGTCTCTATTTTAGGCATGTAATACTGATTGAGTACTTGGATTGAACGTGGCTGATAAGAGTGTTTGTACTCCGCAGATCTACTCTGTGCCGCCCTGTCGAAATAACCCCGCCCCCCAGGAGGGGAACTACGACTTCCCCCAGCCCCTCAAGGCCAAGCTGGGCGGCATCTACGACGTGCCCCCCACCACCACGGCCAGGCCCTCCGCCCAGTCCAACTACGACTTCCCCCCCAGCTCGGAAGTGGCCCCCGCCCGTGGCTCCGCCCACAGCCACGGCAGCGTTTACGACGTGCCCCCCGGGCCGCATGGCGGCGGCGGCGGCAGCGGCGGTGACGTCTACGATGTCCCGCGCGGGGCCGGGGACTACGACGTCCCTCCGCAGGAGCCCCGCCTCCTGGGGGACGTGACGGACGGCGTGAACCGCCTGTCCTTCTCCAGCACGGGCAGCGCTCGCAGCAGCATGTCCACCTCCTCCTCCGCCTCCTCCACCCCCGAGCCGCGGGTGGGGGCGGGGGCGGGGCCCGACCTGGACAGCGCCCTGCAGAGGCTGGGCCAGCTCCAGCAGGGCGTGGAGGCCGCCGTCTCCGCCCTCCTGGGCCTGGCCGCCGCCCCGCACTGGAGGACGCCGCAGTTCGCCGACGAGGCGCAGGGGGCGCTGGAGAGGGTGCGGGCGGCCGTGGCGGACCTGCTGGCGTTCGGGCGGGCGGCGACGGCCGGGGCGCAGGGCCAGCCCGACCGCGGCCTGCAGGCCAAGCTCCGGCGGCAGCTGCAGCGGCTGGAGGACTCGCAGCAGATCCTGCTGCAGTCGGGCCACGCCCCGGAGCCCGGCGCCAAGCCGCCCGCCCGCGGCGACCAGCTGGACCGCTTCCTCATGGTCTCCAGGACCATCCCCGACGACGCCCGGCAGCTGGTCTCCACGGTCAGCGGCAGCGCCGAGCTGCTCTTCAGGAGGGCGGCGGTGGCGGCAGTGGCCCCGGGGCCCCTCCCCCAGGGCGGAGCCCAGGACGCCCGCCACGGCCCCGCCCACGACGGCGAGGCCTACGATGGGCAGCCGGACCAGACCGCCCCCTTCCCTGTCCCGTCCAGCTTGCAGCAGGAGAAGGAGAACCTGAACCACAGCGAGAAGTGTGTGAAGAGCTGGATGGAGGACTACGACTACGTCCACCTGCAGGTGAGCTCCACCTGCCCAGGACAGGCTCATGCTACACCTGTCCCTTTCCCATCAATCCCCCTGAATCATCACATGCTACACCTGTCCCTTTCCCATCTATCCCCCTGAATCATCACATGCTACACCTGTCCCTTTCCCATCTATCCCCCTGAATCATCACAAGCTCACGCTACACCTGTCCCTTTCCCATCTATCCCCATGGATCATCACACGCTACACCTGTCCCTTTCTCATCTATCCCCCTGACTCATCACAAGCTCACGCTACACCTGTCCCTTTCCCATCTATCCCCCTGAATGATCACAGGCTCATGCTACACCTGTCCCTTTCCCATCCATCCCCCTGAATCATCACACGCTACACCTGTCCCTTTCTCATCTATCCCCCTGACTCATCACAGGCTCACACTACACCTGTCCCTTTCCCATCTATCCCCCTGACTCATCACAGGCTCACACTACACCTGTCCCTTTCCCATCTATCCCCCTCAATCATCACACGCTACACCTGTCCCTTTCTCATCTATCCCCCTGACTCATCACAGGCTCACACTACACCTGTCCCTTTCCCATCTATCCCCCTGACTCATCACAGGCTCACACTACACCTGTCCCTTTCCCATCTATCCCCCTGAATCATCACACGCTACACCTGTCTCTTTCCCATCTATCCCCCTGAATCATCACACGCTACACCTCTCTCTTTCCCATCTATCCCCCTGAATCATCACAGCTACACCTCTCTCTTTCCCATCTATCCCCCTGAATCATCACACGCTACACCTCTCTCTTTCCCATCAATCCCCCTGAATCATCACATGCTACACCTCTCCCTTTCCCATAAATCCCCCTGAATCATCACAGTGAGACACTTGGACCAGTGCGGATTTGAAACAAACTGCAACCGGACTGCATTCATTGGGAATGAGTTCAATGTGACACAAGACAGAAAAATACAAATGAGCACCTAACTGAATTTAAAAAAAGACTTCAAAAAGGCAAAAAAGCTCTTCTTTTACTTATATAGTTTTGAGTGTGTTCCTATCGTATTTAAATGATATCCTGGTAACACGCTTAATGAGTTTTTCTGAATGAAGGTGAAGGAACTGTAATTAAGCTTGGTTCACTTGTTAGTTTTTGGTGCATTAACTAAATAAAGGGTACTAGGGGTACTCAAGAGATGTCTTCTCAAAAGCTGGCAGTGTATTTACAGTCCAATGTTTGATATACTGTGTATGTGAATGTATTTAAAACATTTATTTAAAAAGATACGGAAATAGGGGACAGCTGGTTTTTCAATCTACTAAAGCCACACAGACTTAAAGTAAATTAAGTTTGACATTTTGTGGATGTGTGTGTGTCTGTGTGTGTGTGTTTGACTGCATTCGGGTGTAGCTCTGTGTGAACCCGCCCCTCTGGTCTGCCCCTCTGACCTGTTGATTGGTCTACAGGGGAAGGAGGAGTTTGAGCGGCAGCAGAAGGAGCTTCTGGAAAAGGAGAACATCATCAAACAGAGCAAAATCCAGCTGGAGCAGGAGCAAGTAAGACTTCATCCTCTTCATACTCTTCTCCTTCCTCTTCCCTCTCTTTCTCCCCCCCCCCTTCACTCCTCCTATCCGATTTGTCTTCCTTTACTTTCTGCCATTAGAGTTTTCGTTGGTGATGGGTACTCTGTTGGGGTTGGTGTTGAGTCCTGATGACCTGGGAAAGTGTTGGGGTCTGCAGTCAGTGCTGTGTTGGGGAGCATGTCAGTCAGCGTTTGGAACCTGACTTTTGCCCTCTCCTCTCCCATCAGCTCAATCAGTTTAAGCAGCTGGAGCAGGAAGTGATCAAGCCGGTGGACAATGACATCACCCAGTGGATTTCCCACCAGCATCCCACGGGCCCCTCCCCTTCCTCCTCGGACTCCTCCCCCTCCCAGGGGGCCGAGCCGCAGCTGTGCGAGTGGGACCGGAAGCTTCTGCGCTTCTACGCGGAGCAGTGCGAGGCCCACTTCGTCACGCTGCTGAACGCCGTCGACGCCTTCTTCGGCTGCATCAGCGCGGGTCAGCCGCCGCGCATCTTCGTGGCGCACAGCAAGTTCGTCATCCTCAGCGCGCACAAGCTGGTCTTCATCGGGGACACGCTCTCGCGCCAGGCCACGGCGCCCCCTCTGGCCGGACACGTCATGAACTACAGCAACGTCCTGTGCGAGCTGCTCAAGACCGCGGTGGGCGCCACCAAGACGGCGGCCCTGCACTACCCCAACACCGCCGCCCTGCAGGAGATGGTGGACCGCGTCACCGACCTGTCCCACCAGGCCCAGCTGTTCAAAGTGCAGCTGCTGCAGCTGGCGAACTGCTGAGGCCCCCCCCCCCCCCCCCCGTACGGACACGGACAGTATTCAGACGGACTCTCGCAGACTGAACAGCTCGACGTGCATCACATATCAAAGGGGTTTTAAAAAAAAAAAATCCATTTGTAAATTGTTTCCGGAAAATTCCGTTTTGTAAATACTGGGCTCTATTTTTTTTGTGTGTAGATTGTTTTATAAGAATTATTATTATTATTGTTATTATATAAATGTATGATAAATAGCGAAGACTTGGACTCGGACTTATTTTGGTAACACGCCTGTTTGTCGATAATGCCACATTAAGCACCTTATAAGACGTCCTTTGCCCTTTCCTATCTGTAGAATAATGGTGTACTGGTTGCTGAAAAATGAGAGTACTTGTTTGTAAATAATGCTATGTGTCACCCCGGGGGAGACTATAGTAAAGGACGCTTGTTTCACATGTATGTAGATGGGCGTGTGTTGTTATGAAAGTTGCTGTCACTCAGTCATTCTGGGAGGGGCCCATCTGTGATGTCACAAAGGGTGCTGTCATAGTGGTGGTCCTGAGAGTCCACAAACTGCTTTTTCATGGGATACGTTTACCACCAAGTCCACTGCAGTAGCTGTGTGTGCAAACTGCATAATTTCTGAACCTGAGTGACTTCATTTTCACTGTAAATATGCTCTAGCGTTCCAGAAATTTAATATTTCATTAACCCTAGACGTGTTCAGAATGCGGTGGCATGGGATCGAATCCTGGCCGGGGGCTTTGTGTGTGGAAATTGCACGTTTACCCTGTGGGTTTTCGCCCACAGTCCAAATACATGCAGGTTAGGTTAACTGGAGAGTCTACATTGCCCTTAGGTATGAGTGTGTGAGTGAATGGTGTGTGTGCCCTGTCATAGATTGGTGACCTGTCCAGGGCATAGTCCTGCCTCTTGTCCAATGCATGCTGGGATAGGCTCCAGCTGGGATAGCACTCTGCAACCCTGACCAGGAATAAGCGGGTTAGATAATGGATGGGTGGATGGATATTGAGAATGATCGCTTGTAAGAAAGAAAAAAAATATGCTTAAATTCAGATATTGCATTTTGCCCAGCCTGGCTTCATAGATCCCTGGTCCATTTTAGAACTTTTCAGTTTGTGCTAACAGCAGTTATACTGCTATGCATCTACAGCTTTGTGTAGGGCAGTGTGTTGATCATCTGTTCATCTGAAGATGGCTGCTATTGTCTGTCCTAGGTGTGAATAAATCTGTACAGTTTCATGCCGTATTTTCAAGTGGTCTTGCTACCCTGTAGTGCATACACAAAACGTGACATTATACTGATCCGAGGCTGAAATATCTGTAATTGCAGCATTCCCCACCAAGTAAAGAAAGTCAGCACATGAACCAGCAGATGACGTGGACACCATTTTGGGGAGTTACGTTTAATGAACTAGATGCAAATACATAAATCTCTCTTTTTTTATTTTATTTTTTAAAGTTGCTGTATAGCAGCGAGAGTGAATTATTTGTCCAAAATAATCAGAATGGTACATGTGAAAATCTAAACTAGTCGTTTTTGTGATTTATTTGTCGTACCACAGAAGTTTGAATCAGGAAATCTTTAGCTACTTGAAAGCGACCAACAACAGTAAGCTACGCCCATGCAGGACACTAATAAAGTTTTTAATTTCAGTTTATCGTGCCACCAGGAAGAGTTGCCTTATGACCAGACCGTTATTCATGAGAACAGTATATACTTTTTTTAAAGCCAGCAATTATGCCTGAAATATCTAACTCGCAGTTAACATTGGCAATAAAATGAGCTCAGTGTTATTGGAAGTGCTGATGCTGGAACAGAACGGTAAGCCACAAACAACTCTCTGGGTAGCGTACAAGTAAAGCAACGTACTGAACTGGACCAGCAGCAGGCGACAGTGTGTTCCTAGCCGTTAGCGTAAACGTAGCGTAAATTTTAGGATTAACCCCCTACGGTGACAATGCAGGCACCATGGGGATATTTTAGCGTGATGTGACATTTTTCGTATAGATGCGGGTAGATTAATACTTAAGCACTTCAGCAGAACTGCAGCCGAATACCCGAATTCAAAACCATAACGGTTCGTGAGGCCAGCAGATTCATTCTTCATCGATGGCTGACTGTGCTGAGCAGCTGGCCGTCTCTACAGTAGATGTCTCAAACCGATTAATAGCCTAGGACTCAAAAACTGTTGGATACGGAGTTATGTTTCACATCAACACGCCACCAAAGTGAAGCAAAATAGTTTTGTTTTTTTCAACTCACGATATTAAACCCAAGGCTATAGGCTTATATAGACCAGGGATGTCCAACCTTCGCGTAGAATAGCCAGTGTGGGTGCAGGATTTTGTTTCAGCCCAGCACAAAGAGACCTGATTCTACTTATCAAGGTCTGAATTGAAGACTGTGATCATCAAGGGCATAGGGTTGGTCTCAACATTGGTAGGGACAGGTGCAAATGTCATACCTGAGTAGGTATGATATTTACACATGACGGGAGCCTTCAGATAGCCCCCTCCCTTTCAGCCAATCAAATGCTAGTATGCCTAAATTGGTCGTTTAGGAGACAGCCTGTGATAGGGCAGATCGGAATTATCTAAAATGATTTCACTCCAAAGATAATGCGAAGAGTCGCTCAAATATTGGTAGGGACATTTCTGTCCTCACAAAATATTGGTAGGGACATGTCCCTACCGTCCATATGCAAACCTACGCCCTTGGATTAGTTAGCCTAATTTGATTAATCAGATGTCGTAGTATTGGGCTAAAACAAAAACCTGCACCCCACAGCCCTTTTCCGGTAAGATTTGACACCCCTGCTATAGACCCATGAGTAATTCAGTGTTGCAATGCTGCACACAAACAGCTATCACAATCAGGCGGAGGAGAATTCACATGAATTACACAAATATACACCAGTCTGAGATACTATATTTGGCCAGTGCCTCGACCACATTAATAAGTCTAGCGTCAGTAACCACACGCCTGTTCCTGAATGTTCTCATCACCCACACTCACCTAGTGAGGGAGGGGTTAACAACGCGACGGCGCGTTTCTGTTTCTCCTCCGTCCTCCGCTCTTTTCATTCTGCAGACCCCGGAATGGAAATTCGATTCCCGCCGATCGGAAAAACAGGCCTGCGGGAGCGGCGGCCAAGGAAAGCCGACAGCGGCCAGGCCAGAGATGGTCTCCCGCGGCCCCGCCTCGTCTTATTTACTGCGCGGCTCGTCTACTCGGTTCAAACCTCAAAAGCGGAGCTTTTTTTTTTTTTTAAATCGGACGTCCGCGATTTAAACCCGGCCCTGTGGCTGAGGGGTGGAAGCGGGTGCCCACAGAAGCGCAAGCGCACCTTGGGGACGCGAACACTAAGGGCGGAACCGTCAGGCTGTAAATCTGAGCTTTCTGCCCCAAGGGTAGATGTACCCCCGTCTGTACAGATGTACAGGATGGATATCCTGTTTACAACGGCAGCCTGGATTCGCCGTGTGCACCGTTTGGTTAAAGACTAAATGCGTAGCCGATGTGTGTAGGGAGGAGCAGTGTTTGAGTCGGTGTGTTGCGGGGGAGAATAGCTTCTGTTAGAGTGAAGTTAATGTATCACAGTATGCCCAGGCGTGTTTTCTCAGGCAGTTTGGAAGTTTCAATATTAGTAGGCTGTCTGACTCTTGTGTGAATGTGCATATTTGGGAGTAATGTTTGAGTAAGACTGCTATATTTACAGGGTGTGTGCACTCGGGGGTGGTGATTGGATAAGGTTGCATTTAACAGGCTGTCTGAGTCAGGGGTTGTTTGTGCTTGCGGGTGAGGTCTACGGTGACGTTTGTCGGATGCCGACGATGCGCTACTTTCGAGAACCGCGGCCCGCAGGTTCTCGACTCAGCTGGCGCTCTGAAACGGGTACTTAACTCGAGCAAAAACCGACACCACGGAAAGACTGAGGCGGCCAATCAAAACACAGCCGAACATGGCTGTGGACTGAATCAGCGCTCAGGACGGCCCGCTCCTGCCATGTAAATATGCCTGCACAGGCACGGCAGCCGAGAGGAGAGTGGGGTTCGGGTCTATTACCAGCCTGGAGAGCGGCGGCGAGATGATGTCATTTCCTTGGCTTACCACAGTCATTTCCTGTCAGGAGGCCTCTATAGACTGTGCAGCCCCGGCGCTGGTCCTGTGGAGATTTTTCTTCTCTGCAAGCCCTCACAGCTGCACAGTTACTGTGTGTTTTCTATTCGACCTATACTGAAACCAACTTCCATTGAAATGCTGCCCCCTTGTGTCAGTGTGTTCAATCCTTCGCAGACGCCTGCTAGGGAATTAATTCACGTGCGGAGTAAACAGCTTTGCTTCTTGAAACGTCAACAGCGGCAGTATTGTAATTGAGCTCATGGAAGAGTGATCGTTTACTACAGACCGGGTGTTCAAAAAACACAGCACACTTTCAACTAGTGTGATTTCAATGTAAAAGCAACAGCGCCATCTTCTGTTCTGCCTCTGTCTGCAGCATCACACGTCCAAACCAGCAGGATGTCACTATTTTTTGGCTGGACCGCAACAGCGGGGCCAGCCCTACAAACGTGAATGTCTGTGACTGAGTGAGTGAGTGAGTGAGTGATGAAGTTACACCACACCATTGGTCGGCCAGATCACGTGTATTAGGTCCAGCCATATACTAGGTTTTAACCTGGTCTTGTTTTTAATAGTAAAAGAGAACTTGAGAACGGTGGTAAAAGGAAAATATGCAGTCTCACATTCAACTGGCCTGCACTTCTGTCGTTCATTTGAAATACTCTGCATGTGGTCAGTAGCGCCATCTTACGCCAGCCTGGTTCTAGGCTTCCAGCGGGAAAGAAACGGAACAAAAGACTGCGTGGCGGAGGGTAACCAGGGTGCTGGGGTGGAACCCAAACACAACGGCTCCCATTGTGGCTGACTAGGAAGGGAAAACAATTAGGAAGAAGGACAAATGGCAGGAAGTCCCTGTTTTGGGCACCACTAGGGGTAATATCCCATCAGTTCTGGCTCTATTACACTGTAACAGACATCTGCACATAAGGCAGAAATACCCCCTAAAGTCTAACACCACATATACAGGCACATAAAACTTTACTGTAATGCTTATGGGATTGACAGGACTAAAGGGGCTTCTACATTAGACAACTCCATGCATAAAAGACTGTACAAGTCGGTGTGCTTGCTTACATATTTTTTAAGAAATATTTATTATGATGGTTGATTACAGCTCTTGCATAAAAAAAAAAACAAAAAGAAAATAATTCAAATGAAAATAAAAACGACCACGTGTAAAAATGACCGTTCGTAACGCTGGCTAGGACCGGCAGGGCGCCGCGGAGACCCGAAAGGAGGAGTCGCGGTCTTCAACTTCGCTGGGCGGGACGGGGCGAGAGGGGAAACCGGGAGCCGACGAACCGCGCGGCAGGTGCGCACGCGGCGCGCCCCGGCCTCTGGAGGGTCAGGAGGTCGCGGCGAAGAAGCGGCGGCGGCGTCGTCGTCGCGGGAGGTCCTCCGGATGGCGGCTCGGGTCGTCGCACGTTCAAACCGTTCCGTCCCACGCTTCCCGTTAACCGGCAGAGGGGGGTTTGAGTGGAACGAGCACGCGTTTCTCCCCAATACGAGGAACCAAGAGCATCTCACAGTGACACAACTAAATTTTAAAAAGTGTCTAATTAGAGTGACTGAAGGCTTCAGCTGTCAGTTTAAACTTTCTTTCACACCGTTTCCTTTTGACATACTTTTGAAAGTGTGTCAGCTCGCAGTTGCAAGTGTTTTTATCTACTCAAGCTAAGTTACACGCACACACACACACAGACATACTCTCACATATCTTTGTGTAATAAGACCAACCAATGGTCTCGCAGGAGGCTAGAGCTCAGCAGCCAATGAGAGTGGCACGTACTGCGGGGTCAACCATGTAGGCTGAGGGGAGGAACGGGTACCTGGAGTACTGCTGCACGGGCAGGAGCACCTAAGGTGTGTGTACTTGCAAGTGGGAGGGATGCGGACGGGGGGGAGGGTATGAGAATCAGGTTCTGATGGCCTTTCCCATCAATGTTAGCAGCTGGGCTAGGGCGCGGAGAGACAGGCGGGGGGAGGGGGGGGTCTACGAGGCCGCTTCGGGCGAGACCAGCCTCTGCCGGGGGGTCTTGGGACGCTGGCGGGGGCTGGGGGCGGAGCTACGGTCGGTCTCGGGCTGGGACGGCTCCGTGTCGCCGCGCTGGGGCCCGCTGTCACCCACCAGCTCCCTCAGGAATTTAAACTTGGAGAGGAAGAGCTGCCAGACCACATACCAGCCTGCAGGGGGAGACAAACACGAGAAACGTCAAACACAACCACTGAACCTGTAGGCCTTCACAGGGCTCAATGTTGTTCTCCCACAACATTAAGCCCTCTGAAAGCACGATGGTCAAGGTGACAGCATTCAGTAATATTTCATGTCAACAACCGTGCGCACAGTTTAATAAATATATAATTTTAAAATATTTTCAAAAGGTTTAGCCTAATATTTCAGTAATTCAGTTCTCTCAAACTTTGTCAAAACATGGATAGAAAATGTAGTTCGAAAAAAAGACAGTCGCTGGCAAAAAAAAAAACAGACTACACCCTGGTGCTTTTAAAGGCAGGCGTTCTGAGATGTCTCCTTGAAGTGAACAGACCTGTACTCTGATCAGGTGGGAGCCTGTGGTGTCCTTTAATAAGGAGTGGGTAACAGGACCGGGAGGCCCCTGAGGGCTGCCTTGTTCTGTGCCCGACAGTTAAAGCAGCATGAGAGCGTTCCATATGGCAGCTGTGACCCGCAGAAGCCTGCGTCTGGCCCCGCCCCCCCTCCACCCAACGTCTATAAATAGATCCTGTCGCTGCAGCTCAGCCCCAGTTTGGCACAGAGCTCCTGGCCTCTGGCAGCTAGCAGATCCAGATTTATGGACAGACATGATGGGCGGAGGCCGCGTGCGTGCGTGCGGTTCCCACTCCTCCCTTTCAGCCACGGGAAGCTCAGTTTGGCGACCCCCGCGCTCACCGCCACCGCCTTCCTCCTCCAGCGCTCTGGAGTCTTCATCACCCAGTCTCCGAACCAAAACACCAAGCCCAGATCCAAACGTGGCATATCTCTCTCTCTCTCTCAGATGCCGAAAAGCACGAGCCCACGCTGTATGGCAGCTTTCTGTCAGGCTGCCAAATGGCAGCTTCCTGTCAGGCTGCCAAGCGACAGCTTCCAGTCACGCTGCCAACGGCAGCTCGAATCTAAACGCAGGTGCTCCGGGGCTGCCAGATGGCTGGTGCTGCCGCACTTGGTCATTACGGGGCAGGGATTTGACGACAGGACGGCCACAGAGATTTTTCATCCAGAGCGGCACTTTTGCCCCTCTGACATTATCAGGATGCACAGGAGCGAGAGCCACCAGATAATGTATGCAGTAATATACGAGCATTTACATTTGTGTATAATGATATGCAAGCACTAACACAAACATTCACATATGGCCACGACTGGCAAAAACTCTGCTGGGCCCGTTTGAGACCACACCCATAAACAGACTGACACACCCTAACTCACAGGAATGCAATGCACACACGCCCGCAGTGCACAACATGAACAACATTTAGAGAATGAATGTTCAGATGTTTTTGTGCTGTGGGGAGGGCGACAGGCTTATCCCAGGTTTGCCTAATTCTTTAGTGCTGCCATGCACGCATTTTTCATCAGAATAGTTTTTCACCTGCACCAAGAAAAAGTCACTCACTGTCTGCATCCATTCTAAAGTGAAGACGATCACTAGAAATGACACATGCAGTAAAGGGACAACACCAGATTACTTTACATTAAATCGGTGTACAATACAAAGACCGGGCACGAAGTAGAAATCGGATTAATATAAAAGCATCTGCTAAGCTAAATGAATGACTAAATGAATTAAATAAAATCTATGATACACAGAGCGTAAGGCTTCATGCCTGCATTGCATGCGAATAGTGCCAGATTCTCTTGCGTCACTTTCTAAAAAGTGGCGGTCGCGACATGCAAGGTACATGTATGGGACTGCTGCCAAAAATCAGAGGACCTGAGGTCAGAAGTTCAATTCAATTCCTGCTTTCGGATTTGATTCTCTTCCTGTTTTGCAAAAGAGTTCCGGTCCCAGATGAGAGTGCTGGAAAAATAAAAAGTTCCGGTGCCGGACATTTCAGTTAAAAAATTAAGACGAACTAGCTACTTTTACTCATACGAAGTCCACCATCTTAGCTTGTATACCGTAACTGCTACAGCTCCAGGTGTAGAAACCAGCCAAGTCAGCGTTATGTTATGTAGCTGGTATCGAAATGAGGCAGTTGTTTTGTCAATGTCTGGATAGTGTATTGTGTATTGTGGTTGGTTCCTTTTAGCTCGGTAGCTAGATAACCAACGTAGTGACCATTGTCGAAATTAATAATACTCCAAAGTAGTATTATGTCATTGTCATATTTGATTTAAGAGCTGTGTCAGAAATGTACAGGTTCTCTTGGAAGCGATGACTGGAAGGCAAAAGTTAGCTATATAATGTAGCTCCATTAAAGGGTAATGAAAAAAATATCTTACGGATATATTATTTACCAGCGTTACGTTTGTCACACATAGCCATAGATCATGGGCAACTAATGTACAGTTATAAAGCCAGCCAGGCACGGAACCGTGACGTAAAAAGCTCGGTAAGTTAGCTACTTACCAAACAACATGAAGAGAAAAACGCATAAGAGGGTAGCCACGATGACCAACACCGTGAGTCCAACGCTTTGCCACATATTTGTTGCTTCTTTTATCCCAGCAAAAAGTTAACTACTCCTTTGGGTCTTCAACCTATTGCCCATTTAACAGGCTGACAATATGCAAGTGCGCTGGTGAACTTAGAAGCTAGAACTTAAAAGTACTGGCTCAAAAATTCACCTCCGCAGGAACAAGCAGCTATAGCTAGCCGGAATGGCAGCTAGCCGGAATGGAAAAACAAACTCGACCCCAGTACTCCCGCACACCAAATCTGCAGGCGGCTGTATTACCACAGCCAAAATAAAATGTCGGATTGCAGACACGCGTTTCATTAGGGAGTCAGAGGGTTTTTTCGTTTCGTTTTAGATCTACATTATTGCAACGATATATAACCATACGTGGGCTATGTCACGGGAGGCGAATTGACACAAGCGTTTGCTTCCAAAGGCTTTACTGAGCATGCGCAGTTATTGCACAGGGGATTGTGCGTACTGTAGTTCTATCCGGGTCATCAGAATGACGTTTTGTTTTTTATTTATTTACAATAAAATCTCATTATCTGGTCATAGCAGATATTTATTTCTTTATTTCACAAGCCTGTACTTATTCAGTGATTTATAGAAGGCACATTGACTGTTTACTGCAGGGCTGCCACAGTACCTGTTCCTGGAGGTCTATCATCCTGAAAGTTTTCACCATAGACTAGTGGTTCTCAAACTTAGGCCCTGTGTGTGCTGGCTTTCGTTCCACCCACAATTTTCAATCCCAGAATTTTAACAAGCTGTTAATTTTTCTTGATTAGGTGCTTTCATGTTTTAGAGCAGGAGTCCCCAATCTTATCCAGAAAGGGCCTGTGCGGGTGTCGGCTTTTGGTTCAACCAACAGAAACACACCTGATTCTACTAATCAACCACTAGTCTTTGCTAAGCACCTTGATTTGAGCCCACAACCATCTCGCTGTGAGGCGACAGTGCTACCCACTGCACCACTGTGCCACCCATTACATTACATTACATTACAGGCATTTAGCAGACGCTCTTATCCAGAACGACTTACACAGCTTTTTTACATAGCATTTTTTACATTGTATCCATTTATACAGCTGGATATATACTGAAGCAATGCAGGTTAAGTACCTTGCTCAAGGGTACAACGGCAGTGTCCTTACCCGGGAATCGAACCTGCGACCTTTCGGTTACAAGCCCAGTTCCTTACCCACTGTGCTACACTCCGTCCTATATCCCCATATATACCCATGATCATGATATAACCCATGATTGTGGTAACAACAATGAATTGTAGATTTTCATCTTTCATTGAGGGCAGAGATGTATAAATAATCGCCACATGGCACCCAGCAGTCATTAGTTTAAGTATTTTATTATCATGTTACAAAGGTCTCGAGAACTCGATAACGTTATCTCAGAGGTAAACATAATATTGTGAAGAATTTACACACCTGCTTCAAGCATAATTATGTTGCACACAATGAGCGGCCTGGAATTGATGGAAGGTATCAGTCAGTCAGCAGTTTGTTTAACTGAAATCTGTTCAGTACATTGCAGATTATTATTTCAAAAACAAATGAATTTTTTTTTTTAATTAAACATTATTTATATTTTCTTCCTGAAGAATAGACCAATTATGAAATCACTTGATCTCCTGTCGCTCTCCAGGCTGTGGTTGTCTTTGCAGTGGCTCTTGAAAAAATCACGATGGATACTTTCTGTATTTTTTTCTTGAGAGTTTTTGTCAGGGTTCTGGACATTGCTCTTGAATGCAGGCCTTGTTATTGATCAATCCCCGCTGTTTGATGCAAATGATTGTTTCTCTATATCCTATTACATTTTTTTTTTCCATTTGAGTTTCCATTCTCGCTTGTTTGTTGTTTTGGGATTTGTGGGATCTGTGTCCTGTGTCTGAGGTGCTAATGTAATAGAGCCATGTAAAACATAGAACATGGAGCCAGTGTAAATGCATAATTAATGTAAAGGCTTGTGTCTAAGACCATAACAATCATGATGCTTCATCAGCTTGGAAGGGGGTTTCCCTCCATTCCTCCCACTTCTCTCTCTCTCGCTCTCTCTCCCCTCCTCTCCTTCCCTTCCAACTCTTCCATCTCCTCCTTCTGCACCAAATTTTCCATCTTCATGCTCAATACCTTTCCCACCGCTTCTTCCATCTGCTCCCTCACCATTGTCCACGCCAACTGGTCCATCTCCTCCTTCAGCACGACCTCTTGCCTCTTCTCCTTCAACACCTTCCCCCCCACCAACTCCATCTCCACCTTCCCCTCCATCACCACCCTTACCACCTCCCCCTCCATCTCCACCCTCACCACCTTCCCCTCCATCACCACCCTTACCACCTCCCCCGCTATCTCCACCCTCACCACCTTCCCCTGCATTTCCACCCTCACCACCTTCCCCTCCATCACCACCCTTACCACCTCCCCTGCTATCTCCACCCTCACCACCTTCCCCTGCATTTCCACCCTCACCACTTTCCCCTCCATCACCACCCTTACCACCTCCCCCTCCATCTCCACCCTCACCACCTTCCCCTCCATCACCACCCTTACCACCTCCCCCGCTATCTCCACCCTCACCACCTTCCCCTCCATCACCACCCTTACCACCTCCCCCTCCATCTCCACCCTCACCACCTTCCCCTCCATCACCACCCTTACCACCTCCCCCTCCATCTCCACCCTCACCACCTTCCCCTCCATCACCACCCTTACCACCTCCCCCTCCATCTCCTCCCTCACCACCATCTCCATTTCTACCTTCTCTACCTTTGTTTTTGTCTCCACCCTTGCCACCATATCCTCTTTTGTCACCGTCTCCATCTTCTCTTCCATGACCACAATTTCCTGCATGGCCACTTTCCCCTGCATTTCCACCCTCACCACCTTCCCCTCCATCACCACCCTTACCACCTCCCCCGCTATCTCCACCCTCACCACCTTCCCCTGCATTTCCACCCTCACCACCTTCCCCTCCATCACCACCCTTACCACCTCCCCCTCCATCTCCACCCTCACCACCTTCCCCTCCATCACCACCCTTACCACCTCCCCCGCTATCTCCACCCTCACCACCTTCCCCTGCATTTCCACCCTCACCACCTTCCCCTGCATTTCCACCCTCACCACCTTCACCTCCATTTCCACCCTCACCACCTTCCCCTACATCTCCAACATTACCATCTTCCCCTCCATCTCCACCCACACCACCTTGCCCTGCATTTCCACCCTCACCACCTTCCGCTCCATCACCACCCTTACCACCTCCCCCTCCATCTCCACCCTCACCACCTTCCCCTCCATCACCACCCTTACCACCTCCCCCTCCATCTCCACCCTCACCACCTTCCCCTCCATCACCACCCTTACCACCTCCCCCGCGATCTCCACCCTCACCACCTTCCCCTGCATTTCCACCCTCACCACCTTCCCCTCCATCACCACCCTTACCACCTCCCCCTCCATCTCCACCCTCACCACCTTCCCCTGCATTTCCACCCTCACCACCTCCCCCTTCATCACCACCCTTACCACCTCCCCCTCCATCACCACCCTTACCACCTCCCCCGCTATCTCCACCCTCACCACCTTCCCCTGCATTTCCACCCTCACCACCTTCCCCTCCAGCACCACCCTTACCCCCTCCCCCTCCATCTCCACCCTCACCACCTTCCCCTCCATCACCACCCTTACCACCTCCCCCTCCATCTCCACCCTCACCACCTTCCCCTCCATCACCACCCTTACCACCTCCCCCTGCATTTCCACCCTCACCACCTTCCCCTCCATCACCACCCTTACCACCTCCCCCGCTATCTCCACCCTCACCACCTTCCCCTGCATTTCCACCCTCACCACCTTCCCCTCCATCTCCACCCTCACCACCTTCCCCTCCATCACCACCCTTACCACCTCCCCCTCCATCTCCACCCTCACCACCTCCCCCGCTATCTCCACCCTCACCACCTTCCCCTCCATCACCACCCTTACCACCTCCCCCTCCATCTCCACCCTCACCACCTTCCCCTCCATCACCACCCTTACCACCTCCCCCGCGATCTCCACCCTCACCACCTTCCCCTGCATTTCCACCCTCACCACCTTCCCCTCCATCACCACCCTTACCACCTCCCCCGCTATCTCCACCCTCACCACCTTCCCCTGCATTTCCACCCTCACCACCTCCCCCTTCATCACCACCCTTACCACCTCCCCCTCCATCTCCACCCTCACCACCTTCCCCTCCATCACCACCCTTACCACCTCCCCCGCTATCTCCACCCTCACCACCTTCCCCTGCATTTCCACCCTCACCACCTTCCCCTCCATCACCACCCTTACCCCCTCCCCCTCCATCTCCACCCTCACCATCTTCCCCTCCATCACCACCCTTACCACCTCCCCCTCCATCTCCACCCTCACCACCTTCCCCTCCATCACCACCCTTACCACCTCCCCCTCCATCTCCACCCTCACCACCTCCCCCTGCATTTCCACCCTCACCACCTTCCCCTCCATCACCACCCTTACCACCTCCCCCTCCATCTCCACCCTCACCACCTTCCCCTCCATCACCACCCTGACCACCTCCCCCGCTATCTCCACCCTCACCACCTTCCCCTGCATTTCCACCCTCACCACCTTCCCCTCCATCACCACCCTTACCACCTCCCCCTCCATCTCCACCCTCACCACCTTCCCCTCCATCACCACCCTTACCACCTCCCTCTCCATCTCCACCCTCACCACCTTCCCCTCCATCACCACCCTTACCACCTCCCCCGCTATCTCCACCCTCACCACCTTCCCCTCCATCACCACCCTTACCACCTCCCCCGCTATCTCCACCCTCACCACCTTCCCCTGCATTTCCACCCTCACCACCTTCCCCTCCATCACCACCCCCCCCGCTATCTCCACCCTCACCACCTTCCCCTGCATTTCCACCCTCACCACCTTCCCCTGCATTTCCACCCTCACCACCTCCCCCTTCATCACCACCCTTACCACCTCCCCCTCCATCACCACCCTTACCACCTCCCCCGCTATCTCCACCCTCACCACCTTCCCCTGCATTTCCACCCTCACCACCTTCCCCTCCAGCACCACCCTTACCCCCTCCCCCTCCATCTCCACCCTCACCACCTTCCCCTCCATCACCACCCTTACCACCTCCCCCTCCATCTCCACCCTCACCACCTTCCCCTCCATCACCACCCTTACCACCTCCCCCTCCATCTCCACCTTCACCACCTTCCCCTCCATCACCACCCTTACCACCTCCCCCTGCATTTCCACCCTCACCACCTTCCCCTCCATCACCACCCTTACCACCTCCCCCGCTATCTCCACCCTCACCACCTTCCCCTGCATTTCCACCCTCACCACCTTCCCCTCCATCTCCACCCTCACCACCTTCCCCTCCATCACCACCCTTACCACCTCCCCCTCCATCTCCACCCTCACCACCTCCCCCGCTATCTCCACCCTCACCACCTTCCCCTCCATCACCACCCTTACCACCTCCCCCGCTATCTCCACCCTCACCACCTTCCCCTGCATTTCCACCCTCACCACCTTCCCCTCCATCACCACCCTTACCACCTCCCCCTCCATCTCCACCCTCACCACCTTCCCCTCCATCACCACCCTTACCACCTCCCCCTCCATCTCCACCCTCACCACCTTCCCCTCCATCACCACCCTTACCACCTCCCCCGCGATCTCCACCCTCACCACCTCCCCCTCCATCTCCACCCTCACCACCTTCCCCTCCATCACCACCCTTACCACCTCCCTCTCCATCTCCACCCTCACCACCTTCCCCTGCATTTCCACCCTCACCACCTTCCCCTCCAGCACCACCCTTACCCCCTCCATCTCCACCCTCACCACCTCCCCCTCCATCACCACCCTTACCACCTCCCCCTCCATCTCCACCCTCACCACCTTCCCCTCCATCACCACCCTTACCACCTCCCCCTCCATCTCCACCCTCACCACCTTCCCCTCCATCACCACCCTTACCACCTCCCCCTGCATTTCCACCCTCACCACCTTCCCCTCCATCACCACCCTTACCACCTCCCCCGCTATCTCCACCCTCACCACCTTCCCCTGCATTTCCACCCTCACCACCTTCCCCTCCATCTCCACCCTCACCACCTTCCCCTCCATCACCACCCTTACCACCTCCCCCTGCATTTCCACCCTCACCACCTTCCCCTCCATCACCACCCTTACCACCTCCCCCTCCATCTCCACCCTCACCACCTTCCCCTCCATCACCACCCTGACCACCTCCCCCGCTATCTCCACCCTCACCACCTTCCCCTGCATTTCCACCCTCACCACCTTCCCCTCCATCACCACCCTTACCACCTCCCCCTCCATCTCCACCCTCACCACCTTCCCCTCCATCACCACCCTTACCACCTCCCTCTCCATCTCCACCCTCACCACCTTCCCCTCCATCACCACCCTTACCACCTCCCCCGCTATCTCCACCCTCACCACCTTCCCCTCCATCACCACCCTTACCACCTCCCCCGCTATCTCCACCCTCACCACCTTCCCCTGCATTTCCACCCTCACCACCTTCCCCTCCATCACCACCCTTACCACCTCCCCCGCTATCTCCACCCTCACCACCTTCCCCTGCATTTCCACCCTCACCACCTTCCCCTCCATCACCACCCTTACCACCTCCCCCGCTATCTCCACCCTCACCACCTTCCCCTGCATTTCCACCCTTACCACCTCCCCCGCTATCTCCACCCTCACCACCTTCCCCTGCATTTCCACCCTCACCACCTTCCCCTCCAGCACCACCCTTACCCCCTCCCCCTCCATCTCCACCCTCACCACCTTCCCCTCCATCACCACCCTTACCACCTCCCCCTCCATCTCCACCCTCACCACCTTCCCCTCCATCACCACCCTTACCACCTCCCCCTCCATCTCCACCCTCACCACCTTCCCCTCCATCACCACCCTTACCACCTCCCCCTGCATTTCCACCCTCACCACCTTCCCCTCCATCACCACCCTTACCACCTCCCCCGCTATCTCCACCCTCACCACCTTCCCCTGCATTTCCACCCTCACCACCTTCCCCTCCATCTCCACCCTCACCACCTTCCCCTCCATCACCACCCTTACCACCTCCCCCTCCATCTCCACCCTCACCACCTCCCCCGCTATCTCCACCCTCACCACCTTCCCCTCCATCACCACCCTTACCACCTCCCCCGCTATCTCCACCCTCACCACCTTCCCCTGCATTTCCACCCTCACCACCTTCCCCTCCATCACCACCCTTACCACCTCCCCCTCCATCTCCACCCTCACCACCTTCCCCTCCATCACCACACTTACCACCTCCCCCTCCATCTCCACCCTCACCACCTTCCCCTCCATCACCACCCTTACCACCTTCCCCTCCATCACCACCCTTACCACCTCCCCCGCTATCTCCACCCTCACCACCTTCCCCTGCATTTCCACCCTCACCACCTTCCCCTCCATCTCCACCCTCACCACCTTCCCCTCCATCACCACCCTTACCACCTCCCCCGCGATCTCCACCCTCACCACCTTCCCCTGCATTTCCACCCTCACCACCTTCCCCTCCATCACCACCCTTACCACCTCCCCCGCTATCTCCACCCTCACCACCTTCCCCTGCATTTCCACCCTCACCACCTCCCCCTTCATCACCACCCTTACCACCTCCCCCTCCATCTCCACCCTCACCACCTTCCCCTCCATCACCACCCTTACCACCTCCCCCGCTATCTCCACCCTCACCACCTTCCCCTGCATTTCCACCCTCACCACCTTCCCCTCCATCACCACCCTTACCCCCTCCCCCTCCATCTCCACCCTCACCATCTTCCCCTCCATCACCACCCTTACCACCTCCCCCTCCATCTCCACCCTCACCACCTTCCCCTCCATCACCACCCTTACCACCTCCCCCTCCATCTCCACCCTCACCACCTCCCCCTGCATTTCCACCCTCACCACCTTCCCCTCCATCACCACCCTTACCACCTCCCCCTCCATCTCCACCCTCACCACCTTCCCCTCCATCACCACCCTTACCACCTCCCCCGCTATCTCCACCCTCACCACCTTCCCCTGCATTTCCACCCTCACCACCTTCCCCTCCATCACCACCCTTACCACCTCCCCCTCCATCTCCACCCTCACCACCTTCCCCTCCATCACCACCCTTACCACCTCCCTCTCCATCTCCACCCTCACCACCTTCCCCTCCATCACCACCCTTACCACCTCCCCCGCTATCTCCACCCTCACCACCTTCCTCTCCATCACCACCCTTACCACCTCCCCCGCTATCTCCACCCTCACCACCTTCCCCTGCATTTCCACCCTCACCACCTTCCCCTCCATCACCACCCTTACCACCTCCCCCTCCATCTCCACCCTCACCACCTTCCCCTCCATCACCACCCTTACCACCTCCCCCGCTATCTCCACCCTCACCACCTTCCCCTGCATTTCCACCCTCACCACCTCCCCCTCCATCTCCACCCTCACCACCTTCCCCTCCATCACCACCCTTACCACCTTCCCCTCCATCTCCACCCTCACCACCTTCCCCTCCATCACCACCCTTACCACCTCCCCCTCCATCTCCTCCCTCACCATCTTCTCCATTTCTACCTTCTCTACCTCTTTTGTCACCGTCTCCATCTTCTCTTCCATGACCACAATTTCCTACTTGACCACTTTCCCCTGCATTTCCACCCTCACCACCTTCCCCTCCATCACCACCTTTACCACCTCCCCCTCCATCTCCACCCTCACCACCTTCCCCTCCATCTCCACCCTCACCACCTTCCCCTCCATCACCACCCTTACCACCTCCCCCGCAATCTCCACCCTCACCACCTTCCCCTGCATTTCTACCCTCACCACCTTCCCCTCCATCACCACCCTTACCACCTCCCCCGCTATCTCCACCCTCACCACCTTTCCCTGCATATCCACCCTTACCACCTTCCCCTCCATCACCACCCTTACCACCTCCCCCTCCATCTCCACCCTCACCACCTTCCCCTCCATCACCACCCTTACCACCTCCCCCTCCATCTCCACCCTCGCTATCTCCACCCTCACCACCTTCCCCTCCATCACCACCCTTACCACCTCCCCCGCTATCTCCACCCTCACCACCTTCCCCTGCATTTCCACCCTCACCACCTTCCCCTCCATCACCACCCTTACCACCTCCCCCTCCATCTCCACCCTCACCACCTTCCCCTCCATCACCACCCTTACCACCTCCCCCTCCATCTCCACCCTCACCACCTTCCCCTCCATCACCACCCTTACCACCTCCCCCACTATCTCCACCCTCACCACCTTCCCCTCCATCACCACCCTTACCACCTCCCCCGCTATCTCCACCCTCACCACCTTCCCCTGCATTTCCACCCTCACCACCTTCCCCTCCATCACCACCCTTACCACCTCCCCCGCTATCTCCACCCTCACCACCTTCCCCTGCATTTCCACCCTCACCACCTTCCCCTCCATCACCACCCTTACCACCTTCCCCTCCATCACCACCCTTACCACCTCCCCCGCTATCTCCACCCTCACCACCTTCCCCTGCATTTCCATCCTCACCACCTTCCCCTCCATCACCACCCTTACCACCTCCCCCTCCATCTCCACCCTCACCACCTTCCCCTCCATCACCACCCTTACCACCTCCCCCTGCATCTCCACCCTCACCACCTTCCCCTCCATCACCACCCTTACCACCTCCCCCTCCATCTCCTCCCTCACCATCTTCTCCATTTCTACCTTCTCTACCTTTGTTTTTGTCTCCACCCTTGCCACCATATCCTCTTTTGTCACCGTCTCCATCTTCTCTTCCATGACCACAATTTCCTGCTTGACCACTTTCCCCTGCATTTCCACCCTCACCACCTTCCCCTCCATCACCACCTTTACCACCTCCCCCTCCATCTCCACCCTCACCACCTTCCCCTCCATCTCCACCCTCACCACCTTCCCCTGCATTTCCACCCTCACCACCTTCCCCTCCATCACCACCCTTACCACCTCCCCCTCCATCTCCACCCTCACCACCTTCCCCTCCATCACCACCCTTGCCACCTCCCCCTCCATCTCCACCCTCACCACCTTCCCCTCCATCACCACCCTTACCACCTCCCCCGCTATCTCCACTCTCACCACCTTCCCCTGCATTTCCACCCTCACCACCTTCCCCTCCATCACCACCCTTACCACCTCCCCCTCCATCTCCACCCTCACCACCTTCCCCTACATCACCACCCTTACCACCTCCCCCTCCATCTCCACCCTCTCCACCTACCCCTCCATCACCACCCCCCCCTCCATCTCCACCATCACCACCTTCCCCTCCATCACCACCCTTACCACCTCCCCCGCTATCTCCACCCTCACCACCTTCCCCTGCATTTCCACCCTCACCACCTTCTGATCCATTTCCACCCTTACCACCTCCCCCTCCATCTCCACCCTCACCACTTTTCCCTGCATTTCCACCCTCACCACCTTCCCCTCCATCACCACCCTCACCACTTTTCCCTGCATTTCCACCCTCACCACCTTCCCCTTCATTTCCACCCTCACCACCTTCACCTCCATTTCCACCCTCACCACCTTCCCCTACATCTCCAGCCTTACCATCTTCCCCTCCATCTCCACCCACACCACCTTGCCCTGCATTTCCACCCTCACCACCTTCCGCTCCATCACCACCCTTACCACCTCCCTCTCCATCTCCACCCTCACCACCTTCCCCTCCATCACCACCCTTACCACCTCCCCCGCTATCTCCACCCTCACCACCTTCCCCTGCATTTCTACCCTCACCACCTTCCCCTCCATCACCACCCTTACCACCTCCCCCTCCATCTCCACCCTCACCACCTTCCCCTCCCTCACCACCCTCACCACCTCCCCCGCTATCTCCACCCTCACCACCTTCCCCTGCATTTCCACCCTCACCACCTTCTCCTCCATCACCACCCTTACCACCTCCCCCTCCATCTCCTCCCTCACCACCTTCCCCTCCATCACCACCCTTACCACCTCCCCCTCCATCTCCACCCTCATCACCTCCCCCGCTATCTCCACCCTCACCACCTTCCCCTGCATTTCCACCCTTACCACCTTCCCCTCCATCACCACCCTTACCACCTCCCCCTCCATCTCCACCCTCACCACCTTCCCCTCCATCACCACCCTTACCACCTCCCCCTCCATCTCCACCCTCACCACCTTCCCCTCCATCACCACCCTTACCACCTCCCCCACTATCTCCACCCTCAGCACCTTCCCCTGCATTTCCACCCTCACCACCTTCCCCTCCATCACCACCCTTACCACCTCCCCCGCTATCTCCACCCTCACCACCTTCCCCTGCATTTCCACCCTCACCACCTTCCCCTCCATCACCACCCTTACCACCTCCCCCTCCATCTCCACCCTCACCACCTTCCCCTCCATCACCACCCTTACCACCTCCCCCGCTATCTCCACCCTCACCACCTTCCCCTGCATTTCCACCCTCACCACCTTCCCCTCCATCACCACCCTTACCACCTCCCCCTCCATCTCCACCCTCACCACCTTCCCCTCCATCACTACCCTTACCACCTCTCCCTCCATCTCCACCCTCACCACCTTCCCCTCCATCACCACCCTTACCACCTCCCCCTCCATCTCCTCCATCACCACCTTCTCCATTTCTACCTTCTCTACCTTTGTTTTTGTCTCCACTTTTGCCACCATATCCTCTTTTGTCACCGTCTCCATCTTCTCTTCCATGACCACAATTTCCTGCTTGACCACTTTCCCCTGCATTTCCACCCTCACCACCTTCCCCTCCATCTCCACCCTCCCCACCTTCCCCTCCATCACCACCCTTACCACCTCCCCCGCTATCTCCACCCTCACCACCTTCCCCTGCATTTCCACCCTCACCACCTTCCGCTCCATCACCACCCTTACCACCTCCCTCTCCATCTCCACCCTCACCACCTTCCCCTCCATCACCACCCTTACCACCTCCCCCTCCATCTCCACCCTCACCACCTTCCCCTCCATCACCACCCTTATCACCTCCCCCTCCATCTCCACCCTCACCACCTTCCCCTCCATCACCACCCTTACCACCTCCCCCGCTATCTCCACCCTCACCACCTTCCCCTGCATTTCCACCCTCACCACCTTCTCCTCCATCACCACCCTTACCACCTCCCCCTCCATCTCCACCCTCACCACCTTCCCCTCCATCACCACCCTTACCACCTCCCCCTCCATCTCCACCCTCATCACCTCCCCCGCTATCTCCACCCTCACCACCTTCCCCTGCATTTCCACCCTTACCACCTTCCCCTCCATCACCACCCTTACCACCTCCCCCTCCATCTCCACCCTCACCACCTTCCCCTCCATCACCACCCTTACCACCTCCCCCTCCATCTCCACCCTCACCACCTTCCCCTCCATCACCACCCTTACCACCTCCCCCACTATCTCCACCCTCACCACCTTCCCCTGCATTTCCACCCTCACCACCTTCCCCTCCATCACCACCCTTACCACCTCCCCCGCTATCTCCACCCTCACCACCTTCCCCTGCATTTCCACCCTCACCACCTTCCCCTCCATCACCACCCTTACCACCTCCCCCTCCATCTCCACCCTCACCACCTTCCCCTCCATCACCACCCTTACCACCTCCCCCGCTATCTCCACCCTCACCACCTTCCCCTGCATTTCCACCCTCACCACCTTCCCCTCCATCACCACCCTTACCACCTCCCCCTCCATCTCCACCCTCACCACCTTCCCCTCCATCACTACCCTTACCACCTCTCCCTCCATCTCCACCCTCACCACCTTCCCCTCCATCACCACCCTTACCACCTCCCCCTCCATCTCCTCCATCACCACCTTCTCCATTTCTACCTTCTCTACCTTTGTTTTTGTCTCCACTTTTGCCACCATATCCTCTTTTGTCACCGTCTCCATCTTCTCTTCCATGACCACAATTTCCTGCTTGACCACTTTCCCCTGCATTTCCACCCTCACCACCTTCCCCTCCATCTCCACCCTCCCCACCTTCCCCTCCATCACCACCCTTACCACCTCCCCCGCTATCTCCACCCTCACCACCTTCCCCTGCATTTCCACCCTCACCACCTTCCGCTCCATCACCACCCTTACCACCTCCCTCTCCATCTCCACCCTCACCACCTTCCCCTCCATCACCACCCTTACCACCTCCCCCTCCATCTCCACCCTCACCACCTTCCCCTCCATCACCACCCTTATCACCTCCCCCTCCATCTCCACCCTCACCACCTTCCCCTCCATCACCACCCTTACCACCTCCCCCGCTATCTCCACCCTCACCACCTTCCCCTGAATTTCCACCCTCACCACCTTCCCCTCCATCACCACCCTTACCACCTCCCCCTCCATCTCCACCTTCACCACCTTCCCCTCCATCACCACCCTTACCACCTCCCCCGCTATCTCCACCCTCACCACCTTCCCCTGCATTTCCACCCTCACCACCTTCCCCTCCATCACCACCCTTACCACCTCCCCCGCTATCTCCACCCTCACCACCTTCCCCTGCATTTCCACCCTCACCACCTTCCCCTCCATCACCACCCTTACCACCTCCCCCTCCATCACCACCCTTACCACCTCCCCCGCTATCTCCACCCTCACCACCTTCCCCTGCATTTCCACCCCCACCACCTTCCCCTCCATCACCACCCTTACCACCTCCCCCTCCATCTCCACCCTCACCACCTCCCCCTCCATCTCCACCCTTACCACCTCCCCCTCCATCTCCACCCTCACCACCTTCCCCTCCATCACCACCCTTACCACCTCCCCCTCCATCGCCTCCCTCACCACCTTCCCCTCCATCACCACCCTTACCACCTCCCCCGCTATCTCCACCCTCACCACCTTCCCCTGTATTTCCACCCTCACCATCTTCCCCTCCATCACCACCCTCACCACCTCCCCCTCCATCACCACCCTCACCACCTTCCCCTCCATCACCACCCTTACCACCTCCCCCTCCATCTCCACCCTCACCACCTTCCCCTCCATCACCACCCTTACCACCTCCCCCGCTATCTCCACCCTCACCACTTTCCCCTCCATCACCACCCTTACCACCTCCCCCGCTATCTCCACCCTCACCACCTTCCCCTGTATTTCCACCCTCACCATCTTCCCCTCCATCACCACCCTCACCACCTCCCCCTCCATCACCACCCTCACCACCTTCCCCTCCATCACCACCCTCACCACCTCCCCCTCCATCACCACCCTCACCACCTTCCCCTCCATCACCACCCTTACCACCTCCCCCTCCATCTCCACCCTCACCACCTTCCCCTCCATCACCACCCTTACCATCTCCCCTGCTATCTCCACCCTCACCACCTTCCCCTGCATTTCCACCCTCACCACCTTCCGCTCCATCACCACCCTTACCACCTCCCTCTCCATCTCCACCCTCACCACCTCCCCCGCTATCTCCACCCTCACCACCTTCCCCTCCATCACCACCCTTACCACCTCCCCCTCCATCTCCACCCTCACCACCTTCCCCTCCCTCACCACCCTTACCACCTCCCCCGCTATCTCCACCCTCACCACCTTCCCCTGCATTTCCACCCTCACCACCTTCCCCTCCATCACCACCCTTACCACCTCCCCCTCCATCTCCACCCTCACCACCTTCCCCTCCATCACCACCCTTACCACCTCCCCCTCCATCTCCACCCTCACCACCTTCCCCTCCATCACCACCCTTACCACCTCCCCCGCTATCTCCACCCTCACCACCTTCCCCTGCATTTCCACCCTCACCACCTTCCCCTCCGTCACCACCCTTACCACCTTCCCCTGCATTTCCACCCTCACCACCTTCCCCTCCATCACCACCCTTACCACCTCCCCCGCTATCTCCACCCTCACCACCTTCCCCTGCATTTCCACCCTCACCACCTCCCCCTTCATCTCCACCCTCACCACCTTCCCCTCCATCACCACCCTTACCACCTCCCCCGCTATCTCCACCCTCACCACCTTCCCCTCCATCACCACCCTCACCACCTTCCGCTCCATCACCACCCTTACCACCTCCCTCTCCATCTCCACCCTCACCACCTCCCCCGCTATCTCCACCCTCACCACCTTCCCCTCCATCACCACCCTTACCACCTCCCCCTCCATCTCCACCCTCACCACCTTCCCCTCCCTCACCACCCTTACCACCTTTCCCGCTATCTCCACCCTCACCACCTTCCCCTGCATTTCCGCCCTCACCACCCTCCCCTCCATCACCACCCTTACCACCTCCCCCTCCATCTTTACCCTCACCACCTTCCCCTCCATCACCACCCTTACCACCTCCCCCTCCATCTCCACCCTCACCACCTTCCCCTCCATCACCACCCTTACCACCTCCCCCGCTATCTCCACCCTCACCACCTTCCCCTGCATCTCCACCCTCACCACCTTCCCCTCCATCACCACCCTTACCACCTCCCCCTCCATCTCCACCCTCACCACCTTCCCCTGCATTTCCACCCTCACCACCTTCCCCTCCATCACCACCCTTACCACCTCCCCCGCTATCTCCACCCTCACCACCTTCCCCTGCATTTCCACCCTCACCACCTTCCTCTCCGTCACCACCCTTACCACCTCCCCCTCCATCTCCACCCTCACCACCTTCCCCTCCATCACCACCCTTACCACCTCCCCCGCTATCTCCACCCTCACCACCTTCCCCTGCATCTCCACCCTCACCACCTTCCCCTCCATCACCACCCGTACCACCTCCCCCTCCATCTCCACCCTCACCACCTTCCCCTGCATTTCCACCCTCACCACCTTCCCCTCCATCACCACCCTTACCACCTCCCCCGCTATCTCCACCCTCACCACCTTCCCCTGCATTTCCACCCTCACCACCTTCCCCTCCATTTCCACCCTCACCACCTTCCCCTCCATCACCACCCTTACCACCTCCCCCTCCATCACCACCCTTACCACCTCCCCCGCTATCTCCACCCTCACCACCTTCCCCTGCATTTCCACCCTCACCACCTTCCCCTCCATCACCACCCTTACCACCTCCCCCTCCATCTCCACCCTCACCACCTTCCCCTCCATCACCACCCTTACCACCTCCCCCTCCATCTCCACCCTCACCACCTTCCCCTCCATCACCACCCTTACCACCTCCCCCTCCATCTCCTCCCTCACCACCTTCCCCTCCATCACCACCCTTACCACCTCCCCCGCTATCTCCACCCTCACCACCTTCCCCTGCATTTCCACCCTCACCACCTTCCCCTCCATCACCACCCTCACCACCTCCCCCTCCATCTCCACCCTCACCACCTTCCCCTCCATCACCACCCTTACCACCTCCCCCTCCATCTCCACCCTCACCACCTTCCCCTGCATTTCCACCCTCACCACCTTCCGCTCCTTCACCACTCTTACCACCTCCCTTTCCATCTCCACCCTCACCACCTCCCCCGCTATCTCCACCCTCACCACCTTCCCCTCCATCACCACCCTTACCACCTCCCCCTCCATCTCCACCCTCACCACCTTCCCCTCCCTCACCACCCTTACCACCTCCCCCGCTATCTCCACCCTCACCACCTTCCCCTGCATTTCCACCCTCACCACCTTCCCCTCCATCACCACCCTTACCACCTCCCCCTCCATCTCCACCCTCACCACCTTCCCCTCCATCACCACCCTTACCACCTCCCCCTCCATCTCCACCCTCACCACCTTCCCCTCCATCACCACCCTTACCACCTCCCCCGCTATCTCCACCCTCACCACCTTCCCCTGCATTTCCACCCTCACCACCTTCCCCTCCGTCACCACCCTTACCACCTTCCCCTGCATTTCCACCCTCACCACCTTCCCCTCCATCACCACCCTTACCACCTCCCCCGCTATCTCCACCCTCACCACCTTCCCCTGCATTTCCACCCTCACCACCTTCCCCTCCATCACCACCCTTACCACCTCCCCCGCTATCTCCACCCTCACCACCTCCCCCTTCATCTCCACCCTCACCACCTCCCCCTTCATCTCCACCCTCACCACCTTCCCCTCCATCACCACCCTTACCACCTCCCCCGCTATCTCCACCCTCACCACCTTCCCCTCCATCACCACCCTCACCACCTTCCGCTCCATCACCACCCTTACCACCTCCCTCTCCATCTCCACCCTCACCACCTCCCCCGCTATCTCCACCCTCACCACCTTCCCCTCCATCACCACCCTTACCACCTCCCCCTCCATCTCCACCCTCACCACCTTCCCCTCCCTCACCACCCTTACCACCTCCCCCGCTATCTCCACCCTCACCACCTTCCCCTGCATTTCCGCCCTCACCACCCTCCCCTCCATCACCACCCTTACCACCTCCCCCTCCATCTTTACCCTCACCACCTTCCCCTCCATCACCACCCTTACCACCTCCCCCTCCATCTCCACCCTCACCACCTTCCCCTCCATCACCATCCTTACCACCTCCCCCGCTATCTCCACCCTCACCACCTTCCCCTGCATCTCCACCCTCACCACCTTCCCCTCCATCACCACCCTTACCACCTCCCCCTCCATCTCCACCCTCACCACCTTCCCCTGCATTTCCACCCTCACCACCTTCCCCTCCATCACCACCCTTACCACCTCCCCCGCTATCTCCACCCTCACCACCTTCCCCTGCATTTCCACCCTCACCACCTTCCCCTCCATCACCACCCTTACCACCTCCCCCTCCATCTCCACCCTCACCACCTTCCCCTCCATCACCACCCTCACCACCTCCCCCGCTATCTCCACCCTCACCACCTTCCCCTGCATCTCCACCCTCACCACCTTCCCCTCCATCACCACCCTTACCACCTCCCCCTCCATCTCCACCCTCACCACCTTCCCCTCCATCACCACCCTCACCACCTCCCCCTCCATCTCCACCCTCACCACCTTCCCCTCCATCTCCACCCTCACCACCTTCCCCTGCATTTCCACCCTCACCACCTCCCCCTTCATCTCCACCCTCACCACCTTCCCCTGCATTTCCACCCTCACCACCTCCCCCTTCATCTCCACCCTCACCACCTTCCCCTCTATCACCACCCTCACCACCTCCCCCTCCATCTCCACCCTCACCACCTTCCCCTCCATCACCACCCTTACCACCTCCCCCTCCATCTCCACCCTCACCACCTTCCCCTCCATCACCACCCTTACCACCTTCCCCTCCATCTCCACCCTCACCACCTTCCCCATCACTTCCACCTCCTTCAACTCTACCCACCCCTGCACCACCTCCCTTTCCCCCTTCTCCACACACTCCTCTATTTCCACATTCTCCTTTTCCTTCCACAATTCTAACTCCATCTGCTCCAGTTCCTCCATCTCCAGTCTCCCCTTTTTTGCCACCTTCTCCTTTAGCTCCACTGTTTTCTGATTTGCCATTGAACTTTATAATGAGCTCGATGAGGTCTGGGCCTGGAAAGTCCATGGCGATAATCCCCAAACACATTGGCTTCTGTGGGCTTTTCAGCAAATTACTAAGATACTTGAAAATTTCAGGGTTGATAACTTTAGCAACACTTTTTGGGGTTTTGATAATCCACAGATATCTTCTCCCATTGGATGCAGTCAGCACTGGATAATTTGCACAAATGTCCCTTGCTTGATTCAGATGATTTACGATTATCTTCATTTTTTTTTCAAGGTTCTTGAAGTACTCGTCTCCCTTGATGCTTGTATCTCTGTTGAGAACCCCCAGATTCACGCTTTGGCTCTCCATGAAGACAATTTTGCCCCTCACTTCTGCCATTGTGGGTACAGAGGGTTCCCACCAAACATCACCATCGTTCTTCATCATATTTTTGATGATTTTGATAGTCCCCCTGGACTCTGCCTTCACCCTCAGCACCACGGTTTCACTGCCGTGTTTGAGCAGGAAGCTCCTCAGCATGCTGAGAACTTCTCTGAACTGCTGGTGTATTATAGCCCCATCCAGAACCTCTATGTTTTTGGTGAAGAAGTTCTCCTGCACTTCCATGTCAAAGTATCGGAGCCCGGCGTCCAGCTGGATGCTCAAACTCCACGCTTGGCACTGTATGAGGGGGCCACCGTACAAGGTCATGCTTCTGTGGGTGCCCGGGATAGTGACTGCGGAGAGGGGCTTGTCATCGGGTATAGCTGACATCCAGTCCACCTTTAGGAATAACTGAGACAGCTGTGTGTCCTCATTGAAAGAATCCCCCTCACAGGTAATGAAAAAGAGCCTAAAAGGAAACGAACATAGCCTAATGTAAACTTATTATTAGTATTATTAGTTGTAGTAGTAGTAGTAGTAGTAGCAGCAGTATTTTTATTATAAAGGAGAAGCTGGAACCAGAAAACCCAGTATGACAATTGGAAAATGTTCTAATTTTATATTGTTTCTATTTTGTATTGACAGCTGAAGTGATACAAGAAAATGTCACAAAATAGATGTTTCCTCTTACATATATTTCAACATTTGTCTCATTAAGCAGAAGGAATCACCGAGTGATTCTGGGACAGTGCATGGACGTGGCAATCTCCTACTTACAGTATTAACAGAAGAAGATGCAAATGAAATTCCATGGTTATATGATAACCAATGCCATATCTGTGGAAGCAATAAGAGATGTTTTAACAGTAAACCCTGTTTAAAGGCATTGGGTCTCATTCACGAAACGTGTACGATCACATTTGATCGTAAACTGTACGTAAGAACGTTTCCAAGAACATTTCAGCATTCATCTTTTTTTCCTCACCTGTATTTGTTAATGGCGGTTTCCTTATGCTAATCACATGAACAGGATCACGCATACGATGTACAAACCGTCGGCATTCGTCATCTCGTACATCTGGGATAGGCACAAAACAAAGGTCTGTACATGCGTCATGAATCCCATATAGTTTTTTCTCAGGAACATTTTAAAGGACGAAAGTAAGAATCATTTTTTAAAAGTTTTGTGAATGAGGCCCATTGATTATACACATGATCAGTCTAATTCACCATGGTTTCCTATACTATTTATAATTCACCTCTGGGCCATTATTGTGGGAGTTTCTTCAATAGGAAGTCTATTATATTTTGCTTAAGAACTGCATTGTGTGAAACCCCTATTCTTTTTTTAATTTTTTTTTTTTTTTTTTTTACCAGCTTTAATGTGATGATTGGTAGCCATTAAAATTGGTACACGATCATGTTTAATGTTTATTTGTGGTTTTTTGAGTTGTAAAGCTATTGCATGCAAAAGGTCCCTTTTGCATAATGGATATAAAAATGATACACTCCTGGGTTTCTTCAACAATTATTTATATGAACAGCCTGCTACTTTGCACAACGTGTCAAACAATACTGATCCTTTCTCAATAAAGTTTTTGTTTCTTTGCTTTGATTTATGTAGCCATTGCTGCAAAGCACTAATAGTAGTGCATCTGTATATGCTGTGTTTATTGGATTTCTGAATGTAAGGCCACAGCTCCACTTCACAATACATGAATGAAAAGTCTGTTTTCATATTGCATGATTTGATTCTAGGCCATTTATTACAAAAAGCACTGCAGGTTTAGTTGGACATGTCACCTAGGAGGCCAGCACTTCCTACTTTTGTTTTATCTGATGCCAATTTTAGCGATATAGCTACGTAGCTTAACTTCAACTTTGGAATGGCCTTCACAGATGATTTCGCATGCAAAAAAGCACAAATGTTTTTTTTTTTTTTTTTAATTTCAGTTAAGATTCAACTACGACTGTTTTCACCTCTCTTCGAGCACCTGTCCCCAATCGCCCAAACCTATACTGTATTTGAATCCTGTTGTTCTTAAACTTCAGCTTAAAGCTACAGACTGCACACCATGCTGGTGCATGAGATTTGTAAATGGCACTGTACAAAAACAAGAGTTATTCATTTCAGAAAATGAAATGAAATTGCTGTTCTGGAAGTTTTTTTCTTAAAATAATTTGGTGAAAATGAAGATGTTTAAGTTAAATTAAGTTAAGTAGTTAAGTGACTGTCTCTTTGCTTATCCCCCTTACCTGGTGTCTTGGGTTATCTGAACAGCGACGATCTGTCACATGTTTTCAAGATGTGGTCGCCCTGCCGTGAGTGTACTCAGTGAGGTCCTTGGTGCAAACTGGAATGTCTTCTGTGCTGTCCCCTCTATATCTTTGAGTGGTCTTCTGTTGTGGGAATGTTTTAATTTTCTGTGATGGTGTCCCAAGCTTCACACTCAGGCTACAGACTTTCAACTCTCTGTTTGAGATGCACACATCCAGCTCGGAATTTACATTGCTTATCTCTCATGGAGTCACAGAATTGACCTCAACCGCGGACCAGCCCTCCCCTAAGGCTTGGATGCAGGCTCTTATTTCTAATTTAATTTAGTGAGCAACAGATGCATTGCATTACAATATCATCAATGTATAATAAATTGTTTTGTGTATACTAATTATTTATATATATATATATATATATATATATATATATATATATATATATATATATATATATATATATATATGAGAGAGAGAGATGAGTAACAAACTAAAGAAAAAAGGTGTTCACAAGGTGTAAGGTGTTCACAAGCCATCAGAACAGCTTAAATGCACAGATTCTTAAAGGCACAGATTCTCTGGAAGTCTCTGGAGCTCTGCTGGAGGGACACCATTTTTTCAAAAGATATTCCCTCATTTGGTGTTTTGATGATAGCAGTGAAGAGCGCTATCTAACTCGCTGGTCTCAATCTCCCATAGGTGTTCAACTGGGTTGAGATCTAGTGACTGCCATAGCATGAGATTCATATTATTTTCAGACTCATCAAACCATTCCGTGACCCCTCGTGGATGGGGGCATCATTATCCTAGAGGAGACCACTCCCACCAGGATATAAATGTTTCATCCTAGGATAAAGGTGATGACAAAGATTAACTTTGTACTGATTTCCAGTGACGCTTCCCTCTAAGGAGACGAGTGGACTCAAAGGAAAATGCATATGTATGCATATGTATTCTCTTCAGGTAAATGTATTTAAGGCACTTTCAGCAATCCAATAAGTAATATAAATTTAAAAAACTTCATGCTGATATAATGAACAAAAACATTTTTTTTTATTTTTTTAATTCTCCCATAGCTGTTGAGGCTTGATCACAACCTTGTAAGGTCTTGTTCTTTGTTAGTCCTTTTATTTTTATGGTTATGAAAATTGTGGTAGTTATAGCCTGATAAAAGCTGTCATTCAGGAGAGATTAGTTTAGCAAGCTTGAATATAGATAATACCACCACTGCGAGATGCAAAGGCATTGCCCTATTTGTTTAATTCATACAAGTTCTCTATTCTTATACTCTAAGAGCATATAAATTGGTCCACCCTGCTTTATCCACAGTCCAACAATATCCAATGGGAAGCAGAGGGTTGCCCTTTGTAAGAGATTGAACAAGTTTTGTTCTGTTGTCGAATTGCAATTAAATAACCTCTGTACGGTTGCTATTACAGTTCTGTTAAAATGCAGCCTACTCGTGTAACCAGCAGCTGTGCTCTGTAACGCCCCTCAACTGCTAAACAGATCTTTTAAATAATGAGAATGACACTGCCCTGTATTTGTCTGTCAAAAATTTGTGGTTTCATTAAAATGCTTAGTAAGCAGCCGCTTTGTGGTTTGTATTATGTGCTTAGTAGCATACCGTTTTATGATTGGTTGATTGTATGGTTTAGTAACCATCCACTTAATGATTGGTTGTTATTGTGACCTAGTAACGAGACGCTTTCAGGCACTACAGACGCTGTGAATGCGTACTAGCCAACTAATTAGCTACATAGGTAGCTAGCTAGCTAGTTCTTATTAGCGACTTTAAAAAATAAAGAAGGAAACTCAGTGCGACTGTTCGTTCAGTCCCCTAACTGAATGATAGTTAACTTGCCAACATAGATTTGAAGATGTCACTGAGGACGCTACCACTGCTTTTTATTAATCTTGGCGGAGAAATGCTGTATATCCTGGATCAACGCCTTCAAGCCCAGAATATAGCAGTCGATAAAGCCAAGAAAGGTATACACTAGCTAACTAACTAGACTATACTATTTTGCTAATGTCATTACTATCTTTGTACCTAGATTAGCTGACTGGCGTAGCTGCACCAGTGCTAAACTTGTCAACGTATGGTGATGACGAAACAAGCTTACCACCCTCCCCCCTACATTCATCTGGCGGACGGGGAATTAAGACAACCAACATACATACAACTAGTTACCGTATTAAATTAACTTATTTAGCAAGCTATACATTGCTGGCAAAACGAGAGAGTTAACGTTTACCGTTACTACATTTTAGTTGCTCCATAAATAATCTCTAACTGAGCAAGCTATTTTAGCAGGGAGGTAACTGTAGGATAGTTTCAGACATTAGCTATGACAGCTAATGTCTGAAATGTCAAGCCATTTGAACATTTAATAGCTTCGTTTGACTATCCATAATTACATTTTAGATAACCACAAATGCATTTTCACCAGTCAACAGTGTTACCAGTCAGGAGACATCATTCTACTTGTCGCGCACACCGTATGTGATACACGGAACACTGTTTATATTGACTGACACTCAGTTTGTGTTTTAATAATAAAGTTTTCGGTGAAGAGTTGCTAATACATTTGACCAAGTGCACCCTGCAGAAATGAGCAAGTTGCGCATTGTCAGGGTGCTTTAGTTAGCTAGAAAGCAGTTTTGAAATAATTATTTCTGTTCCGTCAACCGTAACGTGCTAAGACTTGTCACTGTTATTTTAATCTTTTTAGAAGTAGAAGTATCGGCAGCCATCGGTTGTTGTACTGTCTTTTATGTATAAATTGTTTTTGCAAATGCATCTTTGTAGCTGATTGGACTGGGGAGGACAGGAAACGAGGTATTGTAATTGATTAATAATGTAATGTAGGCTACTGTAGTGATGTAATGGATCCCCACCCCTTCCTAGTTCCTTTTACAATATGAGCTTAGATAACCTCACAGCAAAACCACTCACCCCTGCCATATGATTTGATCCTGCATTTATAAGGGGCCTTAATATATTGTTTTACAAATGTGGGTTGTTGTCTCGTTTGTCTGGCAGTTTGTGGTTCCCCTCATTTAGGAACAATATAATGTATACAGTTTATAACATATTCCATTATTATTTTTTATTTTTTTTTTGAGTACACTGCAGTTTACAGAAACTTCCATATTTGTAGTTTCACAGCGTTCCCTACCGTACAGAATCTAAACAAAATGGGTGTCCTCAACCATGCCGCTGTTCAGTTCCTAGAGGGTGTAGACTGTCCTCAGTTAAGACCCCACTGTTGTTTGTCCACCAGGCACAAGGCTGTGTGTTCACTACCAGTTAAATGGGGGATGAGACTGGAGCTTTCCCCCCCCCCCATCCCCCATACTAGTAAACTTTTTGTTATTGTTGCTGGCAACCTTATTGTTCCTCTGTGCTCTCCCACTGTGTCCTCGACTCTCTCTCCCTCCCTACTCCCTCTTTCACGCAGTCATGAATGACATCGTCACCACCATGTTCAACAGGAAGTTTATGGAGGAGCTTCTGAAGCCGCAGGAGGTGTACTCCAACAAGGCCCTGAGGACGGTGTTCGAGCGCCTGGCCCACTCCTCCATCATGAGGCTGAATCACGCCAGCATGGACAAGGTGAGCAGGGCCCAACAGTGATATTCCCTCGCCTGCTGCCACCTTAGAGTATGTAATATGTAGAGACAGCAACACCACTAGAAGCCTATGGGGAGCACATGAGAACCAGGAAGTACCGTTTTTTTTCGCTCAACAGACATGCTCAGTTGTGTCCTTGGTCATGTGCCTACATCGCATGTACAACGAGGGTAGTGCAGACATTGGCTAAAATAAATTCATAAGTCATCTTTGTCTGTGTGGTAGGAAAAAAAAACATCTTACCTTGGAAAAATAAGTGTTAATAATGTTTTCTTCCTAATATAATGCATGGAGTTAACATCAATATTTTAGTTTTGCAGTAAAAAAAATAAAAAAAAATAATGAATGGAGCCCAATGGGGAAACTAGCTTTTTGAGCAAAAATCATGTGTAAGCAGGGGGTGACATTGCATCTGGTGCTGAGGTTGAGAACCAAAAGCTGGCTCCTTGGCTGCCACACAGGAAAGAATGGCGGCCATTTTAGGTCATTACCTCTGCTTTGCATGGCCTTACTGGGCTTCTGTTTACCTCACAGCTCTATGATCTGATGATCATGGCATTCAAATACCAAGTCCTGCTCTGCCCACGGCCCAGAGACCTGTTGCTGGTGTCCTTCAACCACCTGGATGCAGTCAAGAACTTTGTGAAGGACGTGCCCGCCCTCTTCAACCAGGTGGAAGAGACGCATCGGCTGCTGATTGAGGTGGGGCTTGCAACCTGGAGCAGAGAGATCCTGTCAGTGTTCTGGGCCAGTGGTGGCATACGAGTTCCTGTGCAGTTGGACTGCGGGCATCAGATTAAGCAGAAGGGTCGCTCTCGCGTATTGAGGTGGGGAACTCGCAGCTGGCTGAAATGCTTTCTTTCTGGAAAACACTATGGCAGAGCTGCCAGGCACAGCCTGCGCTGGCACACCTAGGATTCAGCACCATGTGCAGATCAAAGTGTGGTAGCAGGGCATGCATCCTTGAGACAAAAGGCCAGGGACACTCAGCCAGGTCTAGTGTTAGCATTACCATTTATATGCTTCACAAAATGTTGTATTTTTACAGAGATATATATTTATATTTGTCACATGCCGTGACTACCCTGGAAGGGACAAAAGAGCTGGACACAGGGAGATGCAGAAATTCCGGATAACCTCCGGCGTTTTATTGCGAGAGCGAGAGCGAGAGCAAATCAGCAAAACAAACGAAAAACCTTTGCCCGTCACCCTCATGGGATCTGGGCAAAAACAAACTAAAACAAAGACAAAATAAATGAAATTACACGGGTCGCTTTTCAGCTGCGTACGTCATACGGGCTCTAGCTCTCTCTCTCTCTCCCCGTCACAGGGATCCCCGGTCTCAGTTACTGTGGAAAGAAGCACACTTAAATCCTGGACTGATTCGTAACATCATTCAGTTGTGTGCCTACTTAACCAGTAGGCGTGGTCCTCTAATTGCCCTGAATTCCTCCCACAAACAGAGCCCTGCCATACGTTATATTACATGTATATGTCTTGGACATATGGCCTATGCATTCAAATTTGTTCTTATTTGTGGTCTGCAAAATACCAAAAGTTCAAATCGCCCACACAATGCTGCTGTTTTATCCTCCATAAATGTCCTTATTGTATATAGGATCTTCAGGGGCTTCTTGCGTTTACCATGGAGGGAGTTCTGTACTGTACGTGCACTGCCTGGTTTGTATGAATGCAAATTTGAGTTACCCTTTGTGTGTGTGTGTGTGTGTGTGTGTGTGTGTGTGTGTGTGTGTGTGTGGTGACCGCAAAACTAGAAACTTTTAAACGGATTAAGAGCACCTACAGTAGTGAGAGATCTGCACCGTGTTTAGTACAGATTGGATAAACAACATTTAGCCCATCACCACGCCTCCTTCTGAAACCCCTGGAGCAAACATGGATATTTCTTGTGCAAATAAAATGCATTGTTGCTTGTGGGGGGGGGGGGGGGGGGGGGGTCCTCTCATGTTTGTGGGAAAGTTTCAAATCACATCATAAACACCAAAGCACAGGACAGCCCGTCCAGCAATTACAGCAGGATCACACGCATTAACCTCAGTATTATAACAAAACTATAAATGGTGCAAAATCATTTAATAGTAAAGTTACAAACCAGAAAACATGTGAAAATGGCCAAGGACAAACTTTGAAGTACAGCCACCAGTAGGGTCTAACCTTTCACCTCTTCAAAATCCTGTTTAAACCAGCACACCCTATTAGCATACAGCAGCTACAAACCCACAGCAAAGTTTAACTCCGCATCTGTTGGTGTTTGGTGCGGTTTTGTTTCATGAAGTAAGGTTTTGCCAAATGTAAGCAATAAAATTAAACCGTACATTTACCTTTGTCATTGCCAGACATTGTCTTTGCTCCATTTGATGTTTAATACAGACATTTACAGAATTTCTGGTGGAAAGATCAAGATTGGTAATGTGTTACAGAAAAGCATGAAAAATCCAACAGGTGACACTGCTTTTTGGTAATAATTATGCATTTTCACAGAAGATTAGAGAGTCCTTTATAATTAACATGGAAGAACTGTCAAAGTAGAAGCAGAGCTGCTGAAGCATATTCAAGTTGCAATGTTCTAAAAAGACTTGTTTGGTTTTGTCATGAGATTATGCCACAAACCAAACATGTAAAACATTTCCGCCACGATAATACAAGTAATTGCTTACAATAAAAACTGAAATAGTGTGAGGGTCTTACCTGAAACAATGCTGTGATCCTGGTGATCCAGGAGTTTTTCCATTTCTGCAGTAAAATCAAACTAGTGGAGGGTGGGGGCATAAACGATGTGGAAAAACTGCCCTCACCTCCTAATAAAATTCATATACCCATCCATCCATTCTCTAAACCGCTTAATCCAGGTCAGGATCGCAGTGGCAAAGGGGCAAGCAGAGCAGCCCAGACATCCCTCTCCCCAGCGACTTCCGCCAACTCATCCCGGTGGATCCCCAGGCGATCCCAGGCCAGCCTTTGGATATTATCCCTCCAGCGTGTCCTAGGTCTGCCCCTGGGTCTCCTCCCCGGTGGCCGAGCTCGGAACACCTCCAGAGGGAGACACCCATGCCCTGGCTTTTGCTTCTGCCACTGCCGCAGCCGCTGCCTTTTCGCCTGCCGGTACCGGTCTGCTGAATCAGAGGTTCCCAGAGCCAACCAGGCCTGGAATGTCTTTCTTCAGCTTGACAGCATCCCTCACCGCTGGAGTTCACCAGCGGGTCCTTGGGTTGCCGCCAGGACATGCACCGACCAGCTTTTGACCACAACCTCTAGCAGCAGCTTCCACAAGAGGTTTTGAACAAGGTCCATTCAGACTCCATGTCCCCAACCTCCTCTGGGAAACGGGAAAAGCTCTCAGAGGTGAGAGTTGAAATCATTCCGGACTGAGTCTTCTGCCAGGCATTCCCAGCAGACTCACTACACGTTTAGGCTGCCAGACGGGGACTTACGAGTATCCCCGCTCCTGCCCGGTACCTCTCACCCTGAACAACTCCCGAGTAGGAGAGACCACCGCTATGCAGGAGTTGGGTTCCAGAGCCAACACTGTGTAGAGGAGAGTCCAACTATATCTAGTTGGTACTTCCCAACCTCACACACCAGCTCCGGCTCCTTCCCCAGCAGAGAGGTAACGTTCCACGTGCCAAGAATCAGTTTCTGTTGTCTGGGCAGATGGATCTACCCTGTTCTTGCCCCCTGCCTGACGGGCATTGCACCCGACCCCTACCCTGAACCTTGCGGGTGGTGGGCCCACTCGATTATCCCCATGTAGTCTTTTCTGGCTGGGCCCAGCCGAGATACGTGGGTTACCCCCGCCACCAGGCGTTCGTCTGCGGACACCAGCCCCAGGCCTGGCTCCAGGGATGGGTCCCGGTAACCCTATTCCGGGCTGGGTAAACTTATGTTTGTAATTGTTCACCATAGTTAGGGGTCGATTGGATCGTGTTAGTCTGGGTCCTCACCCCAGACCTGTTCGCCTTGGGAGACCCTACCGGGGGACATGGAATACCCCCAACGACATAGCTCTGGGGATCATAAGACCTCGCAAGCCCTTCCGCCACGACAAGGCCACAATCCAGGAAGGGAAATTTACATACTTACCCTTCAGATGTGCACACCAGTGACACTACTGCTCCTGGCTTTATACGCAGATGAGGTCCTTTCATCAGTAGTTGTTTTGGTGCTCTCACACACACTTTCTGAAGGAGAGACAGACTGGGTTGATCAGGCCCAGAATGAACTGTATAGCTAATCCAATACCCTGCCACTGTTTCCGACTGGCTTTTTGAATCCATTCTCAACCCATGTTGAATCTGACGTCATCCATTCACCAATACTTGTTGGCATGTTTTGGTTTTATTATTGCCCACCACCACCCCCCCCCCCCCCTCATCGGAGGACATCTTTGTTATTGCAAGTTTGGCCTGAGCAAAGTAGTTAATCCACTTATGTACTCTCGTGATGTTCCAGTGGAAAAAGGCTAGTCTCCTCTTCGTCCACTACTAATTACAGTAAGCCACAGTGTGAACCTTGATCAGTGCTGACCTGGAGAGTTTGTCCATGTAGTCCCAGTCCTCAATGTCATCTCAGCCCATCTCCCCGCTGTCACTGACTGCGTAGTGATGGTTATGCCATCCGTGAAGATTCAGGTTTGGATTTTGTTTTAGGTCCTCTGCTTGGTCTTTCTGCTGAGTTCAAGGATGCAGAAGGCAGCTGTGATGAACACCATGCACCTTGTAATCATGTCCACCCCCAGCTTCTGGTAAAAGTCACACACTGTAACTCATGCTGAACCTTTTTAAAATTAATTGTATTTAATTATTTTATTTACTATTTTTCAGGTTCCTATTGATTCTATTTATTTTTATTTCTTTTTTAATTAAATTTTATTAGGGCTAGGGTTTAATATTTTTATTTAATTTATTATTTGTTTATTTATTTGTTAGTTATTCTTATTACTATTATTACTACTATTATTATTATTATTATTATTATTATTTACTACTATTACTATTATTATTATCCTACAGAAATACTTAGATAAGTTCAGGATGAGGGTTACAAGTGTGTGACTGTACTACAAAACAAGTTGGGGGTGGCACAGTTACAGGGTGCACAGTGTCCATCATAGCTGCTGTACACCAAAAGCTTCCATTCATGGTCGTCAAACCTGTTTTCCGTGACACTCAACAGTGACTGGGAGGGCTCCTGTACAATCCTGCGGCGCCTCTTGGACATGATTCTGGCAATGGCAAGGCAAGGCAACTTTATTTGTATAGTACATTTCATACACTGGGGCAATTGAAAGTGCTTTACAGAGTAAAATGGTTCTTCATTCCGCACTGTGGCCACCTCACCCCCTTCAACCAGTCTTCTGCCAGCACCTGGTCTTCATCACCTGCCGTAGCCAGCCAACCCTCTCATACCATATCAGTACTCCGCTTATCCTCCTCCAACCGGGGGGGGGGGGGATTAGTGTAGCAGAGGCTAGCCACCAGGGGGCTAATGTCTTGTGTGCAGCCATGCTACAATTCACACCACCACTCCCACTCTTTGGAGGATCTTCGTTTTTGTGGGTCTAGCCCAGGCTTCTGACTGGCTTCTGTTTGAATTGGAATTCACTTACCAAAAAACAGTGAAAAAGAACACTGAGGTACCTTCAGAGTAACTAACCTGGGTAACAACCTGGGTCTACTTCCACTGGCTAATACTCAGGTTTTTCTTGCCCACCACCACCCCCCCTCTTTGGAGGACAACTTTGTTATCAATGGCCTGGCATGATCCAGGTAGCTGATCCATTCATCTGCACTCTTCAGTCAAGTATGGTTTTATGCTCTTGCCTTCTCCAGTTGTTTCTCACATTGTCTTGTATGTTGCTGTCTTTGCTCCAGGAATCCTCAGTTTCCTCTGCATCCATTGTCCTCAGAAGCCTCTTATCCCACATCCACTGGTAAGCACCTAGATGACCAGCTCTCCTCCATGCACTCATCCATGCACTCATCCTTAAGTGATTGATCCTTCATTTCATTGACTTTCTCCAACCTCTCTTCCTATGGCATCATTACCTCCAGCACAATTGTGTTGTTTGTGCTCCTTCACCGACTCCAGTTTTCATCCAATGGCTTTGCAAAGGGTCTTCCAGGGGAATAAGGCCAGTGTTAAGTCTTTTCATCAGCTGAAAAATCAGAGCCACAATGTGAACCTTGATCGATGCTCACCTCACTTAGTTCTTGAAGTCGCAGTCCTCAATCTCTTCTCTGAAAGGCATCTGCCATTTTGTTCCCCTGCCATAAAGGCCAATTCAGCTGAAGCTTTTGGAATCTTTGGAGGTTAGCTGCTAATGTTCCTGTCCACTGGTTCCACTGCTGATACTGTGAGTTTGTACGCCGGAATTGGTTTAGAGGAGTTTGGTGAGGAGTGCATGCTGAGAACACTAGACCTTGGGTTACACAGGGACACCACCCTTCTCCACCCTTTGCACCCAGCCATGTGTGCAGTGTGTTGTCCTCTTCACACTCACCATGTCACAGAGTGAGCCGCCAGACCACTTCCCCAGGCTTCTGACTGGCTTCTCTGTTTGTGCTGGAATCGGCTGTCCATCTACTTCAAACCAAGTGGTTGTCATCCACCTTGTCCTTGTGTCTCTTCACTACCAGCCTCCTTGAATCGCTGAGTCTGAAGGTCATTCTGGCTTCAACAGTGGATCTGTCCAGGTCTTCAAACACCGATCTCTCCTCATTCACTGACCATGTAATGATTGTCATATTGTCTGTGAAAGTTCATGTCAACGGTTGCCACACGTTGGATCTTGTCTTGGGCCCTCTGCTTGGTCTTTCAGCAGAGTCCACAAGGATGTAAACGACAGCTATGATGGACACTGTGCACCCCATAACCATGCCACTCCCAGCCTCTGGTTGTACAGTCGTACACTATAACCCTCATCCTGAACTATTCTAAATTTCTATTTACTTATTTTTATTGCTATTTATTTTGAGTTAATTCTTTTAATTTCCTAAAATACATTATTTTGAGTTATATTATTTCTACTAATTATTTTTAAGATTTCTATTTTTAATTTCTATTTTTTTCTATTTTTCTCTATTAGTTTTTATTTTTTTAATGATTTCAGGGTAAGGGTAACAGTATGTGACTATACTACCAAACAGTAGAGGCTGGGCAGTAACAGGGTGCACGGTGTTCATCACAGCTGCTGTTTACATCCTTGTGTACTCTGCTGAAAGACCAAGCAGAGGACCAAGACAAAATCCAAGGTGTTGCAACCACCGACATGAACGTTCACGGAGAGCATGACCATCACTACATAGTCAGTGAAAGAGGAGAGAGGAGTGTCTGAAAACTTGGACAAATCCACTGCCTAAGCAAGAATGAGCTTCAGACCCAGCAATTCAAGGTGGCTGGTACTGGAGAGAGGAAAGGACAAGGCGGATGACAAGCACTTGGTTCGAAGTGGATGGAGAGTAGATTCCAGCACAAACAGAGAAGCCAGTCAGAAGCCTGAGGAGGTGGCTCAACTGCTCACCCTGTGACACAATGACTGTAAAAAGGACAAGACAATCACTCAGATGACTAGATGCAGAAAGTGGAGAAAGTTGGTGTACCTGAGACCCAAGGCCTGGTGCTGTCAGCACATAGCCTTCTCCAAGCTCCTTTAGCCCCTTCCGATGTACAAAGTCCTTCCAGTCTCAATGCGAGACCCAGGGCCGGGAGAGGCAGAGGCTACAATCTGGGAGAGGTTAGCAGCAGGCATGATCTGTCCATCCAGGAGTCACTGCGAATCCCTAACAGTGCTGGTGTGGAAGAAAAATCTCACTCCAATTTTGTGTGGACAACAGGCAGTTTAACACAGTGACATGCAAAGCTTCGTAGCCTCTTCCCAGCATTGACTACATCCTGGACATAACCTAGCACGTGCCAACTGGTTCAGCTCACTCAACCCCCACAGCGGTTATTGGCAGGTCCCTCTTCCGGCACCGGCTCATACCAAGACAGCCCAGCGATGTTCAAATGGCTGATGGAAAAGATACTTCAGGACATTCCAGCAACAGCCTGCAGTGCCTACCTTGATGAGATCCTGGTCCAAACCTTCAATGTAGTGCAAGCCAACCTCTGCACCGAGCCAGGTCATGCCTAGTTCTACAGCATGATGACCCGTCTTGTCATGTTCACCCGAAAAACATGACACGTCTTCTACAGCAGGATAACAAAGCTCCTCTCCTCCATCTGCATCCACTCAAGCATCTCTTCCGCAAGTGAACAGCACATCAGCAGCTTATTTTCATCATCTTCATCAGATCTATTTCCATGATATTATCAGCTCCAGTGTGAGGATTTCTCCCACTCAACTTGTCCACTTCTGTCTCATTCTATTCATACTCACCTTCTCCCACCAGAGAGGGGGATGATGGGGGAGGTTGACTGGAACCTATCCCAGCATGAATTGCGCTAGAACGTGCACCTATCCATCTCAGGGCACATACAATATGGACACCATAGCCATGGGCATGAGCAAACCCTGAACCTCAGTCAGTAAGCCAGTCAGACCACTCAAAATCCCATTTTACACATTTACTACAGGCAATCATCTAATCATCTGCAACACAGATAACCGCCGAGCCCTTCTAAGCTCAAAGCTAAAATCTGCAAGCATCTACAAACTACTCTGCCAGCAACATCTCACACCTTCACTCTAAAAAAAACCACGTACCAGAGCAACAAAAAAAAGCAACCAAATCCCTTCACTCAAAAACCCTGAAACCATTCTAATAAATTCCAAGTTCCTATATTCCTTCAAGACCATGAAACAAATCAGACATCACTGGCACTACATTTTTCCATCATTGCAGCAGCATCATCATTGGGGGGAGGAAAAAAAATAAAATAAAAATAATAAAAAAAGAACTGCAACACATTTGAAAAAAAAAAACCAGCTTTGAATTAAAATAAGCATGCCCGTACCTTTGACGTCTTCTGGCAACCTACAACCCACCACCAACCGTGCAGCAGCAGCAGCAGCAGCAGCATTGCTTCTAGCTTCTCACCTAAACTACTCTCGCTCTCAAATTCCACTAACTCAAATCAGCACAGACCTTTCAGCAACACACAGCTAAGATCTAGAACTATAATTCACAACATCATTATATCACAGCATAATCAGTCCAGAAAAACAATGACAGCACCAAAATGGAAATCAACAATCTACACATTTTGCCCTAATTTAATATAAACTTCACTCATCCACTATTAGCAGTCACCAATTACAGAACTCACTGCACAATAAATCTATACACAGCATCAAGACACTGAAAGTGAATCACTCTAAAATGTACTTGCATAATTTGTAGCAATCTCTTCACAGCACAGCAGCTAAAACCAGCAGAAAATGAAAATTACATCAAAATCACCCCAAAGTCTCCATTTCACATTTAGCCAAAATACATGTGATCTCCTTTTCTCTTTAGACATAAGCAACTCGCAGAAAGTAGCTTTTCCTCAAAGTAACAGAAAAACAAACACTACAGAGCCTAATTAAAAATAGGCTATAATCCTGACTCCAACAACAATTCTCACCTAGTGTAGCACAAGCAACAATCTCCAAAAAGCCAGAAGAAACACAGCTCTTCAGCACAGCAGCATTCCACCAGTGAAGGTACATAACCAGCTCCTTACCTTTGACGTCTTCTGGCAGATCCACCTACAACCCACCACCAGCACCAACCGTGAAGCAGCAGCATTGCTTCTAGCTTCTCACCTAAACTACTCTCAAATTCCACTAACTCTCAAATCAGCACCAGACCTTTCAGCAACACACAGCTAAGATCTCTACAACTATAATTAATTTACATCATAATATTATTATATCACAGCATAATTAGTCCAGAAAAACAATGACAGCACCAAAATGGAAATCAAAATAATCTACACATTTGCCCTAATTTAAAATATAAACTTCACTTATCCACTATTAGCAACAGCCACCAATTACAGAAAATACCTGCACAATATAAATCTACACACAGCATCAAGACACTGAAAGTGAATAACTAAAATGTACTTGCATCATTTGTAGCAATCCCTTTTAACAGCATGGCAGCCAAAACCAGCAGAAAATGAATTACATCAAAATCAGTCTCCATTTCACATTTAGCCAAAATACAGGTAGCCTCCTTTTCTCTTTAGACATAAGCAACTCACAGTAAGTACCTTTTCCTCAGAGTAACAGAAACAAACACTACAGAGCCTAATTAAAAATATAATCACTCCTCAACAACAATTCTCACCTAGTGTAGCACAAGCAATCTCCAAAAAGCCAAAAGAAAAAACACAGCACTTCAGCACAGCGGCATTCCAGTGAAGGTACATAACCAGCTCCTTACCTTTGATGTCTTCTGGCAGACGCACCTACAACCCACCACCAATACCACCAACCGTGCAGCAGCATTGCTTCTAGCTCCCCACTTAAACTACTCTCTCCAATGCTACCAACTCTGAAGTCAGTACCAGGGCTTCGGCAACAACAAAGCTAAGATCTATACACCTACAATTAATCCACAACATCACAATATCAGTAGATTGCTACATAATCAGTCCAGAAAATACAAAGACAGCACCAATGTTCACTCAGCAGCAATCGCTTCTGAACAGCACAGCAGCAACACAGCCGTAAATCAGAAGAAATTGATATCAAAATCACCACAAATTCCTCACAGGAATCAAACACCGGAGATTCAAACTTAAATATAATATTCACTTCTTGTCAACAACTCTCACCAAGTATAAGCAACAATCTCCACACAGCAAAAAACAAAAAAATAACAAAAACAAAAGTATAAGTCTTAAGCGCAGCGGCATCCAACCAGTGAAAAGTACATAACCATGGTCTTACTTGGTGTCGATTGATTGATGCATCTAGTTGTCTAGGTTGATTGCAGAGCTGGGGAAATAACGAATTTTTTAAAACTCATGAACATCTACATGCAAAGAACAGCATAGCCTTTCCTATAAACACAAAGTAAATGTAAAACCCCTGGTAAATAGGCTTCCTGTAAATGTAAAACAAGCTTATGGTAAATTTTAAAAAACCTACTGCGGTAAATGCAGAATCTGTAATAATTTAAATTTTTTTAAAAAGATGGAGAAGGCACAATTATTTAAGCCAAAGTTTTATCTTTGCATTGCACACTGAGGAAGGCGGAATACAGAAATGTTCGTGTAACTAAAAGCATATTAATATGAATGGACAATCTAGGTTGCTAAATATTCTGGACATTACGCACACCTGAATAAGACTTTACACGAGTATGTTGTTAGTTGTATTTCTGAACTCCGTTTTTCTTTTTATAATGCCACTTCTCAAACTGGCAAGACCGCCCGTCAATTAACACGAGCGCGGCTGCACCTGCCCAAGAGATTGAGTAATCTTTTGCAATTGATTACTTGGTCTTGGTCTGAGTAGCGCTGGTGGAATCCATAGAGGTTCCTGTGTAGGCTCTATGGTGGAATCTATGGGCCGATAGTTAGTTTGCTAACTATGCTCGTTTCAATGCTATAACATAATATTCAGATAGGAGAAGCAAGGTAATGGATCTGCTGACTATATGATGCAGATGGTTTCTGTACATGACACGAAACTAGCTTTCTAGCTTCGGATAGTGCGGTGATAGTCCTGCTGGCAGGACCTGAGATTGGGGTGGCTACAGTGGCATTTGCTCCGCTGGCTTGCTAGTTAGGTAGTTAGGTAAGCAATTAGTTCATCATCGGATTTGTTCTGAACTAGCTAATTTCACCTGAATAATAAATAAAGAGTAGTTAAGTAAACGCCTGATCAAAATAACTGCACGGACATGTGCTAATTAGCTAGTTAAATCTAGCTTTATAGCCTCTTCTTCGAAGAGAGTAATAAGCCCCTGTGTGAACCATGATAGGAGTGGCTAGCTGCAGTAGGTTAGCCCTGCTAGCAACCAAACAATAGGTTCTTAATGAGCTATGTTATTAGCTAGCTTTAACCTGTGCGTTTTGTGTTTTTGCGACTTGATTTCATTCCAATAAAGGATTTGCACTCATTCAATAAATGTTTGGATGCATTGGGTCATTAAATGAAAATGGTGGCTTTCTGAACAGCCAAAATTTTTTTTAAATTTTTATTTATTTTTTTAAACCAAATCTTAAGTCAGATAATAGTTAACTACTTAACATTATAAATCAACATAAATTACAGCTTAATGCATTTTTATATTTTTACTACATTACATAAACAAATGCTTGTTCTGCACGGATGTGGACACGAGTCACAAATTTGATGACTTTACACTCGACTTGACAATTATCACAAATGACTTGCAACTCGACTTTGACTTTAACACCAATGACTCGTGACTTCACTTGGACTTGAATGCCAAGACTTAAAACTTACTTGTGACTTGCAAAACAATGACTTGGTCTCACCTCTGCCTGTCAGTGTTCTGGACCAGTGGTGGCACATTTTGAGTTCCTGTCAGTGTTCTGGGCCAGTGGTGGCACATTATGAGTTCCTGTCAGTGTTCTGGGCCAGTGGTGGCACATTATGAGTTCCTGTCAGTGTTCTGCACCAGTGGTGGCACATTTTGAGTTCCTGTCAGTGTTCTGGACCAGTGGTGGCACATTATGAGTTCCTCTCAGTGTTCTGGGCCAGTGGTGGCACATTATGAGTTCCTGTCAGTGTTCTGGGCCAGTGGTGGCACATTATGAGTTCCTGTCAGTGTTCTGGGCCAGTGGTGGCACATTTTGAGTTCCTGACAGTGTTCTGGGCCAGTGGTGGCACATTTTGAGTTCCTGTCAGTGTTTTGGGCCCGTGGTGGAACATTATGAATTCCTTTTCAAGCGATGACCCAAAGATATCGATCCATGCTTTTTCGTGACCCAAACTGGTGTCATAACAATTAATTGAAGATGCTCTGGGCGGTGCGGTAACATCTTCCATTTGTGCTGTGAGATTCTTCGGGTGTGCAGCAGGGGATGCTATAAGATCTCAGTGATTTGGGTCTAGCCTACACAGGTGCTATTGGTGAGCCATGTACTGGGCTATGCTGTTGTTCTCTCTGTCTGTTTTGCTTTCTTCCTGGGCCTCTTGGTCGTGCTGCAAGAATTTCAAATAATCTATTCAATGAGTAGTTACATGTTCATGGAACCACAGGGGTATGCAAACCTACAATCCCAAGTCTAGTCTTGTGTTTGACTACAAAAAACTATTTCTGCGCCTGTGCCTTTTCATTACATTACAGGTATTTAGCAGACGCTCTTATCCGGAGCGACTTACACAACATTTACGTAGCATTTACATTGCATCCATTTATACAGCTGGATATATACTGAAGCAATGTAGGTTAAGTGCCTTGCTCAAGGGTACAACGGTAGTGATTACCTGGGAATCGAACCTGTGACCTTCAGGTTACAAAACCAGCTTCTTGCCCATTATACTACACTGCTAGTACTAGTTTTCATGAGTTAGTAAATCCTGGAAAATAGGGGGCAGTTTGCTCTGGACGTGTTTTCTGTATAAGACTCAACCCTCACAAATATGTGATTAGAACATTCTAATGCTGATGTAACAATCACTTCCAGTAGCTGAACGCAGTGGAATTCTAGAACACTGACTGAATAAAAATTAAACAAAACTTCCAAAATGCCTAGTTTTCGATGGGTTTGATTAATTCATCTTTGTGCTTCATCCACAGATGTATGTGCCACTGTCAGCAGGAGAGTTTCAGTTGATCAGACAAACGCTGCTCCTCTTCTTTCAGGACCTACACATCAGGGTAGGGTGTGTACTTTAAAGCATGGGGTCAATAAAAAGTGGCATCAGAACTCAGTAACTCAAAACTACGGTGTTTTTCTTTAAATTCCTCTTTCTCAGGTGTCGCTTTTTCTCAAGGACAAAGTTCAGAACTCCAACGGTCGTTTCGCCCTCCCAATTACAGGGCCCGTTCCCTACGGGGTAGAGGTTCCAGGGGTAATCAGGTATTCAAGGTCACCATGGCTACAGTATTAATGGCGAGGAGTATCCAGCCTTACACTCTCCACAAGTACCAGAAAAAAAATAACTGCCACTATAATTATAAATGGCAGAATTCCTCTTACACCTTGTTTCCATGTTTCCTTCTCTGACCCCTGACCCCTAACCCCTGACCTCTGTCTCAGGATATTTGGCCCGCAGGGGAAGGAGGTGAAGCGGACTCAGTTTCCGCCCGTTGGAACCTACTCCAGCGCTGTACGCGAGGGCTCCTTTGACGTGTTTGGAGACAGAGCGACGGTGCTGGGCACAAACATGTACGTGCGGCGTCCACTTATCGATCGCTGCTTAAAGGGGCAGTTAACCCAGAAATGAAATAAAGGTATATTTCCACCTACCCAGGGTCTGTCCATCCAGATATTTTGCTGAAATGTGACAAGTTTTCTGCATGTTATCTGCAGCCCGCCCTGATAAATCGCACCTTGTGAGTCCGTCTTTTTGTGGCTTCAAAGCGCCAGAAGTTGACATTCAAAAAAAATTCAACAGCAACATGTCTTTCCAGATATAACCCCGTGGTTACTCATAAGCGTCCACAGAGGTTAATTTCTGCACAGTTTTATCGAAATATTTCTTCTCTGGGAAACCTTCTTGTCTAGGCCTGAAAACCTGTCATATGAAGTTATAAATATCCACGCAATACAGGTAGGACTGATGAGATTTTCTCCATGACATAGCTGTGTTAATGTTTAAAGTATGAGGCAGTGTTAGCCATGTTGGTGCCACTTAGCGGAAGAACAGGAAATGAGACAAAAATTGATAATATTTCTTCTACCAATGTGCATAGCCTGTGTCTTTGAACTCTTGCGTAGGAGGACTGCTAACAAAACCAGTGGTGGTGCGGTGACGTGGTGGAATGTGACCTTTTGTTGTAGCTTCAGTGTCGTAACTTGTTTGTGACTTGTTTTATTAAAGCAAATAACAGTTTCGAAATTCGTGGTCCAGATCTTCACAAGTGTAATTACGCACGTTGATATCTCAACCATGAATCTCAAAGCTGTTAGCCACACTAAGATGGACTCACAAGGTGCGTTTTATCAGGGTGCGCTGCGGCGAATATCTAGAAAACCCATCACATTACAGAGAAAGTGGACGGATAGGTACTACTCCGGATAAGTGGAAACGTACCTTGATTTCATTTTTGGGGGAACCGCCCCTTTAAGGTTTACGCTGCAGCCGTCGTTGAGCACCTGCAGAAAGCTCCGCCCTAAATCTGTTTAATCCACCTCGCCGTTCATCGCGTACACAGGTACTGCGTGAGCCGCCCAGTTGAGACGCACCTGTCGGCCAAGTCCAAGGCCTCTTCCCAGCATGCCAAGGTTTGTAGTCCTGTGACTGTGTTTGAATGTGTAGTTTTTGTAAATATGGTCTTGCACACACACACACACATTTACTTCTGAATAGTTCATTTTCAGCCTGTAGGATGGTGTTTATAAATCCAGTGCACATTCACGGGACTGAAGGTACTGAGCAGGCAGCTTTCCTGAAAATGACTGTGAGGAGTGGGTGTGATTCTCCTTGTGTCTGCCCCTCCCCCAGAAGAACGCAGCGCCCAATCCGCTGGCTAAAGAGGAGCTGAACCTGCTGTCCAGGCTGATGGGGCGTTTGGATGTTCAGAGCCCCGCCCACTCCGGCTTCAGGTTCCGGGTCAACCTCTTCTCCACGGACGAGGAAGAGGAGTGAGTCCTTCCTCGACCGCCATGCTTCTGCCGACCTGTGAAAGAGTTTGGCTCTGGATGTGCGAGACCACGTACCGAGAGCCCGTTTGCATTCACTGTGGGACATGCAGTACTCTCACTTCACGACAGGGGGGGTTTGTTTAAAAACAGCACTTTACTGTAACTGTGTGACTGAGTGTCTCTTTTTTTTATTTCTCCTCAGGGAAGCCTTCTTGTCTAGACCTGACAACCTGTCATACGAAGTTATAAATATCCACGCAATACAGGTAGGACTGATGTAGATTTTCTCCACGACATTGCTTCATTCTTTAAACATTAACACAGGTACGTTGGTGCCACTTAGAGGAAGAGCAGGAAATGAGACAAAAATGGACGTCCCAGTTCCCTGGTAAGGAGGGTGAAGCAAATAAGGTTTGCGTGTTTGACGTGTCTCTCATCCAGTGGGCTAGTGGGAATATGAGGCTCATGGCCCTTCACAGGGAACTAGATGCTGCGAGACGTGGGCGAATCTGACACTCTGAAACCTGCAGTCTGGCACAGAGATAATATGAGATCATAATGGCTTATTCATCTCTCTGTGACGAGCAGTCTTCCGATTCCATTGGTCAAATGGGTTTTGTTTTCCAGGACCAGCAGGCCAATGGGGAGCTGGCTCGGATCATGGGAGAGTTCCAAGAGGAGGCGGAGCCCTCGCAGCAGCCCGGCAGTAAGGGGGAGGAGCTTCTGGCCATGATGGACGGGCTGTGATGCCTTTGGCACAGGACTTCCCAAAGCTCTTAGCTCCATGCAATAAACCTCATCTGACACACACACAGTATGCTGCGCTCACCCTGACGTCACTTTGTGGTGCTGCCTTGTTGGCAGTTTCGTACATATACAGTGAGCTCCATGTTTTGGACGTCACATTAAGACATTTTTTCTTGACTTGGCTCTGTACTCCGCAATTTTAGATTATTAATCAAACAATTCACGTTAGTTTAAGTACATATTCTCTGCTTTTATTAATTAAAGTGTATTTTAATACATTTTGGTTTCACCATGTAGAAATTACAGCACTATTATACATATCCCCCCCCCCCCCCCCCATTTCTGGGAACCATAACATTTGGGACAGATGGCTTCACAGGTGTTTCTGATTAGTCAGCTGTGTTCAGTTGCTTCTTTAGTGCTGGTATAAAAGAGTTTTCAGTATCTAGTCTTGATTCTAGGCTTTTGTTTGCCTTTGGAGTCCGTTTTTGGCACTTATCAACATGAGGACCAGAGTTGTGCCAATGAAAGTCAAGGAAGCCATTATGAGGCTGATAAATAAGAATAAAAAAGCAGTCAGAGACATGGGCCAAACCATAGGCTGACAAAAATCAACAGTTTGGAACATAATTAAGAAGAAAGAGCACTGGTGAGCTCAGTAATCACAAAGGGCCTGGTAGGCCAAAGAAGACCTCAACAGAACAAAAATTTATGGTGCCCTGAAATGGGGGGTTATGCATAAAAAGTGCTGTCATTTCTACATGGTGAAACTAAAGTGTATAATATCCTCAAATAAAGGCTGAGAATGTGCACTTTAACCACGTATGAATTGTGATTGCAACTGTCATATCAATAAGTTATTCGTTTGTTTTTTTTTTTTTACAAAAAACTCGTCATTTAAGACTTTAAAAACTACAGGGATTGTGTGAATCATAGCGACTAATACTGTGTGGTTTATTATAGATTTTAAGATGGTGCTCTGTCCAATAGCTGGTGAAGTTCCCATTTTCTCAGGGTTCACTATTTTCAGTCTTCAGTCAACATCGTAAACCTTTTGAAGTTGTTAGTGTGTTTACATGTTTACTGTTCTGTATGCACTTTATACTGTTATGAAATGAATGCGTGTAAAACATGAAAACATTTAGGGTCAGTTGCAGCATGACCGGAGAACTGCATTACAACTGCAACAGCTATCCAGAGCTGTGAAATAAGGATCCGTTGTAATGCACGTTTACCTGAGATTTAAACTCAAGATAAACGCTCTGAGATTGACCCAGAGTGTTGTGCTTGTTTCATAATGTTTTCACTCAAATAGATTGTCTTGTTTTGATTATGCAGAAATAAAACACGAATTGAACAAAACAATTGTCTTCTCAATATGAAGCGATGATAAAGACGTATAATACAAGAGACGCTACGTCATCATCCAGTTACCTTATACAGCGCTGTGTGTAGCAGCTACGCGGCGCATTCACAGTCCTGCAGCATACAATATTAGTCGATTTAACTAGCTGTAGCCCCTCTGGAGCGAGATAAACTACCGAAGATATCAGGCAATTAAGCTCATGAGTTTGGGTGAGTATTAAAAAGACCTTTATTTTGTCTACCTAATCAGGTCTAAAAACGTGGCTATGTGTTTCCTGACCCGCACCAATACCTAATAACGTAAGCGAAATCAGTAAACTCTTGTTTATAGTTGGCTATAATGGCATTATTTGTTGCACTGATGTTTTGGTTTTACTATATACGTTTGCAATTAGCTTGCTGGTTGACAACAGCAAGGTGATAGCGAACGCACGGGTTAGTGTTACTTTGTATGTTGTCAGCTCAAAGCTAACTTCAAAGCAGATCAGAACCAGTTTACGTTTTGCATACTCATTTAGCAAACGTTGCATTATCATAGTGATTTATTCCATAGTTTACTAGTCTAGAAGCTGACAGAATGCTATCAAATTGTGCACAAAGCGTAATAATTTGAAACCACGGTTGATCACTTTCTCTGCTTTACACCAAACCTATTTCCCGTAGAACTATGGAGGTGACGCATTCCATCCGCGAGCGCACGATCGCCGAGAACAGCATGGTCATCCTTCTGCAGGGTCTCCATGGCCAGGTGACCACAGTGGACCTACGCGACGAGAGCACTGCGCGAGGACGCGTGCTGAACGTTGACGCCTTTATGAACATCCGCCTGGAGGAGGTGGTGTACAGGGACAGGCGAGGGCACATCAGCAAGCTGGCTGACCTCTTTATCACCGGCCGGAACGTCAGATACGTCCACATTCCGGACAACGTGGACATCATGGACACCATTCAAGAACAGCTGAGGGTGATCAGCCGCGTGCGAAATTTCGGTGGGGAAAAGGGTGGCCGGAGGGAGTATGCCAAAAATAAAAAATGACCTCATCTGGACTGCAAAAAAAAAAAACATTTCAAAGACTGCAGAATATTGTATTTTTTCCCCTGGATATATGGATTAAACTACATAAGTTTTTCTTTTGAATGCTGAGCGTGTGTGTATTAATTGGAGATGCAATCTCACTTAAAGCACCTGGCCAAACACTTTTTTGGTTTACAGTACAAACTGCTGTACACCCATATGCACACCTAATTTTCTGCATGTATGAGGGGGACATTTGTCACCAAAGTGTTGCTAATTGAATTGGGAGAGCAGACCTAGTCATTATTGGATTGCATTTATACTGCAGCCCATTTACATTACATTACAGGCATTTAGCAGATGCTCTTATCCACAGAGACTTGCACAACTCACGACTTACATAGCATTTACATTACATTTGTACAGCTGGATATATACTGAAGCAATTCAGGTTAAGTACCTTGCTCAAGGGTACAACGGCAGTGTCCAACCTGGGAATTGAACCTGCGACCTTTACGTTACAAGACCAACTCCTTACCCATTATACTACACTGCCGCCCCATTTATAATCTCATGTGGGCTGAGGGTCTCATGCCTACAGTAAGGATCTTGGTTTTAGCATCAGAAGCACTGATGCCAACTGCATGTCTTTTCTCAGGTTCTCACAGTGGTTTGACGTCAAAAAAAAAATACACGTGAAAGAGTTTTTAAGTGCCGTTAGTACCCATGAATTCAAGGGGGACAGGGTGCGTTCGAAGCAAAGCACCACAGAATGCTACGCATTTGGGCCTGAGGGGCTTCCCCTCGCATAGCACCCTGGGAAATGTGACCCTCACTGTTGGAAGTTATCACAAGACCTGTATGCACACAGCAAATCAATGGCATCAATGGAAGGGGGCCATTTATGCTTATATGGGTCAACGGCTGTGACCGCTGGAAGAAAAGATTTTGCACCTCCGAACAGCCTGCAGTCTTGTTGGATCTGCAGCCTTCACACATCTCACTTGAACAGTTCATAGATCGCGGTAATGTTAGAATGATGGTTTTAATAACAAATGATACAAAACCACAGGTGAAAAGTTTAATGTGGGGGAAAGATGGGGACAAGGTTGCCTCGTCACACAGGATATCCCACACATCGAGCGTGCAGAACAGAACACCAGCAGAAATCCTAACCTGCAGTTCCATCTCCTACTCCTTGCGTTTTGGTTAAAGACACCTTTGCCCATCCTTTCAGGGACTGCAAACACTAATTTAAGAACTCAAGCTCAAACAGAAAAGTTCAAAATAACAGAATAAACAAATTAACTTTCCCAAGAAGACTAGAATTTTTTTTTTCTTTTTTTTTTTTAAACAGTCTTCAATTGTATTCACTACAATTATAAATGTTGAGTGAATTCTCTCAAATAGAACAGGCACAACCATTACATTATACAAAATGCATCAAGCCCTCTTGCATTCTTTTGAATTTTCAACATTTTAAAATTCCTCTCATTTTTTTTTTTAAAGTACAAAAAAAGAATTATCCAGTCTACGAATCTGCGAAGGCTCCTCTGCAAAATCCAGTCAGTAACAAACTGCCACTCAAATGGAGACTGTGCTTACGATGAAGAGCTGTGATGCAGAGACAGGAGCAACCTCTCATCTGCTCAGCCAAAGGATTATTCCAAAAATAATATTAAACAAACGTGGTATTATTTTAATAAACCATCTAAGCAAGTGAATACTGCTCCATCAAAAAAAGTGAAATTTACAGTTAAATCGGTTTTGTTAATAGGGTTTCTTTTACAGGCAAAAGTGCAGTTTTCTGGCACTAAGACTGTCCTGATAGTCAGTGCACACTAAAAACATTCTGCAGAATGCGAAAGAAAATAAAAGATTGGTCCTCAATTACAGACCAGTGATGTTAATCCCTTTGTGTATCTAAGAGTGGCTGTAGAAAAGAGCACAGGCTGATCAGACAGAAACACACATTGAGGAGACAGGGGAACACAGGAAGAGGAGACAGGATCACAAGCAGAGACAGGAACACAGGCTGAGGACACAGGGGAACACAGGCTGATCAGACAGGAACACAGGCAGACGGAGGAACACAGGCAGAGACAGAGGAACAAAGGCTGAGGAGACGGGAATACAGGCAGAGACAGAGGAACACAGGCTGCGGAGACGGCAGCACAGGAAGAGACAGGAACACAGGCTGAGGAGATGGGACACAGGCTGAGGACACGGGAACACATGCTGATCAGACAGGAACACAGGCTGAGGAGACAGGGGAACACATGCTGATCAGACAGGAACACAGGCTGAGGAGACAGGGGAACACAGGCTGAGTTGATGGGGAACACAGGTTGATCAGACAGAGGAGCACAGGTTGAGGACATAGGCTGAAGAGACAGGAACACAGGCTGCATTTTCACCCTGGATTTGGCTAAAAATAAAAAAATAAAGAAAATGGAGTGGGCGGAGCTACAGTTTGGAGGGGGCGCCCCCCTTCCTTTCTCCCTCCTCGGGGTCCTGCTCGCTCTCCAGAAGCTCCCCCTCTTCTCTGCCCCCCTGGAACTTGTCGTGGACCCACTTTGGGCTGCCGCTGCGGGGCACGAATCGGCCCCTGCCAGGCAGAGCGATGCCCCGCCCTCGGCCACGCCCGTCCAGCCACTTCTCCCCCTCTCTGACGTCATGCTGTGGGGGTGGACAGACAGACAGGCGTCACTCTCACCGTCTAGCGCTGGGCTGCCCCGGCCCCATTCCTGGAGATCTACAGTCCTGTAGGCTTTCACTCCAACCCTAACACAGCACACCTCATTCAACACCTAGAGCAGGACTGCACAACCCTGCTCCTGGAGATCTACTGTCCTGTAGGCTTTCACTCCAACCCTAACAAAGCACACCTCATTCAACACCTAGAGCAGGACTGCACAACCCTGCTCCTGGAGATCTACTGTCCTGTAGGCTTTCACTCCAACCCTAACACAGCACACCTCATTCAACACCTAGAGCAGGACTGCACAACCCTGCTCCTGGAGATCTACTGTCCTGTAGGCTTTCACTCCAACCCTAACAAAGCACACCTCATTCAACACCTAGAGCAGGACTGCACAACCCTGCTCCTGGAGATCTACTGTCCTGTAGGCTTTCACTCCAACCCTAACAAAGCACACCTCATTCAACCGCTACAGATCAGTGTCAGCACTTAATAGAATCAGGTGCGTTGAATTAGGGTTGAAATGAAAACCAGGAACAATAACATTCCCCATGTTTGCCTTGTTATCATTCATTTTCGTCTGAATTTTTCAATATCTTCCAGATGGTTAGTTTTAGTGGCCACGTGTCGACATTTTCCCCAGTTAGAAGCTTATTGATTCACCTCAGTCTTTAATTTGATCAGCTAAAAATAATTGACCATTTTATGTAATTGTTTGCAGTCTTGCCCGATAAGCAAAATATGAACATGGGAATTTTATTCTTCATGGCACACATAGGTTTTTTTTTTTTTAATCATAATGTGGTTTCAGAGGGTAAATAATCCCCCTGAATTTGAAAAGCTTTATTTAATTTTTCGTAATATAAATAACTGGAAAAAATTAACAACATTGTTAAAATTGTTAAAAATTCTGGGATTGCAATTGTGAACAAAAACCAGCTTACACAGGGGTACTCAAGGACCGAGGTTGGGAACCACTGCTCCAAGCGATAACAATACTTAAAACGAAAGTGGCAGTAAGCCTCACCCACCAGGAAATACTTGTTGCTTTTGGGCGTGTACTCTGGGTCCCATTCTTCCTCAGGGGGACGCAGTGGAACGCCCGCCATAGGACCACTGTTGTGTCCCGGGTAACTTATCTTGTTCCACCCCCTGCCTCCGATTCTCGACTGAAATCGGAACGAAAACAAGAACGGTCAGCCAACCACAGTTCAGCCTAGATCAGGGGGGGTGCAAACCCAGGTCCCGCAGAGCCACAGGTGTTTCTCTTCACCTAAAATACGTGACACATTCAGACCCAAAAAACCATGCGCCGCGTGAGGTCGGACGACTGTGTAACGGCCTGCGTTAAGAGATAAATTAAGTCCTGAGCAACAACTAGGACCTTGCAGATCGTTCTGTGGCTTTCCAGGACCAGGGTGACAGGCCTATAGTGTGGACCTATTACAAAAATACATATTATTTTAAATCATCAGCTTAAGAGGAATGAGTTGTGGACAGGTTGAGAAAATACAGAAGCCTTATGGCCATTGCAGAAGGAAAAAAACAGGCATTTTTTCGTATTTGTGGACTGAAGGAGTTTTAAATGAAATGGAAGAAGGCTCAGCCAGGGAGGCTGGCACGTGTTTTGTGGCACATGTTTCGGGGTGAGTGTGGGGTCCCCCAGCTACCGGACAGACTTACGAAGCCGCCGCGAGCTGGCCCTCTCTCCATGGGGCCTCCGTGGTCCCTGGGTCCCAGAGGGGCCTTGCTGAAGCCCTCCTCTATGGGCTCCTCGCCAGGATAATCTCCCACTCTGTTGGAGCGCGGGGACGCCACAGAGGACGACCGCGACCGTTCGCGCTTCTTCTTGCTTTTCCTACACGTCAAAAGGGAAGAGGACAATGACCCGGTTCCCCTGTCAGACTGTCAGCACGTTATTCTTATCCAAGTCACCCATCTAAGAGAAAGTAGCGGTCCTAATATGGAGCCTTGGGGGACACCACTTGCTATCCAAAATAAAATCCTGTCTGTATCCACAGTCTAAGGCTACCTCCCACTATTGACAGAATAATAAGTAAAAGACATGTATATTTTAAGGCATCTACCTTATATATATGCATGTACAATACAGCTTAGTCATTCCTTGTTATATAAATACCCAGTGGAACATGTTTGGCACGTGTGCAGCATTTTACGACACCCACAAAGAAGTTGGAAGAATCTGGCTGTGCAGCCCTAACGAACTTCCGGAACGTACTTGGACTTCTTGTGGCGTTTGGACGACTTCTCGGCGGACCTCTCCTGGCTGGACCCGCGGGAGTCGCCGGACTCTCTCCCGCCGGCCCACCTGTGATCGTGCTCCTTGCTGGAGCGCTTTTTCCTGTGCTTCTGCTCAAACTGCAGATCCACTAGGTCATCTTTCGTTTTTCTCAGCGGATCCTGAGCGGGAACATCAGTCGGGTCAGGATATTAGTTCAGGTTCGGTTTCAATTAACCGTGGCAAACATTTTAAAAAAGCTTTTTAAAACTATAATTATAATCACAATATGACATAATTTTAAAGCTGTAGGTATTTGATGGCTCCAGCACCAAAGAGAGGATGCTTAGTTGATAACCCATTTACTGTTCAGACAACGGCCAAGGAAGTGAGATTTACATAGTCATGAAAACGGTTCATGGAGAAATATAAATCTGCACATCAGCACTTCCAATTTTTACACAGTTCTGTTTTCGTACGTTCTTCCTCCCCGACGTGATATCGATTTTTTTACAGAGGTCATTCAATCTTAAATACCTGTCACTGAAAAATGCTGATTCCACGAGGTGAGAAAGTTATTTAGTGAATGGTGTATGAGTTTACATTTACCGCAAGAAAAATAGAAAAACAACATGGGCGCTGGCACAAGGCAGCTTCAGTGTAGTTTGCAGACAGTACCTCAACATAAAACAGTGTTAGCTGCAGTGTGCAGTTTGCAGACAGTACCTCAACATAAAACAGTGTTAGCTGCAGTTAAAAGGCAGACCAAAACTCAGACTAAGACGTCCGACACAATAAGAGGAAACGCATGCTCCGAGCTTCCTTCATGACAGGGTGTTAGTACTACTTTGTGCGTTTTTCGTTTTAGTTCTACCTTGGGATGTTTTGGGAAGGCAATACTTACGATGACAAAAGCTTAGGTTCCTTTGATTGGCTTTGGCACGGGGTCAAAGGTCATTTCCATTTCTGACCCCTCAAGTTTTTTGTTTTTTTTTTTGTTTTTTGACGATCAGCACCCACATAAAATCATACCAGACACGTGGAGGGGTACAGTAAGAGAATTCGGACAGGCGGCAGGTCGCCCCCGCCTCCGGTTTAAAACGCCTTCCTCAAGAGAGAGACGTGAAAGACAGAAGAGCCTAACGAGGTGGCGGCTCGGCGCTCGTTCTCCAGAAACATTTCAAAAAACATTCGGTCACCTTGTAGCCGCTTGCCCTGCAGTTTTCCATCTCCTCAAACAGGTAAGAGTGCTTCTTAAAAGCACTGGGAGAAATATCGATTCTCCTGGAAGACAGAAGTGAGACGGGGCCCAAGGTGAGAATGGGTGAAGGTCAAGGGTGAGAGTTTAACGCCAAGTGTCTCTTCCCCCCCAAACCCCCACACCCCCCCAAAGCCCTCCACCCCACCAACCCCCCCACAAGCCATCCGACACCCCCCCCCCCGCCACCCCCCAGCGTCGGACCTGCGGGTCGTCACCTGTGAATCTCGGGGCTTTTCCGCAACCTCACGTCCTCCTCCGCAGCTCTGCGCTGGTACATAGCAAAACGCTCGTTTAGCGTTAGCCCTGAGCACTGGAAGTGCTGTGCTGTGGGGGGGGGGGAGACAGAGAGGAAACAGTGTCAAACAAACGAATAATACTATACACTGAAATCCGTTTCTTTTCCCGGGGATAACGTAGAAGGGGAAAGTGACAGGGAATAATGCCTGTTGCCTGCACTGAGGGGGGAGTACGGTATGATTAGATGAGAATGCATTTTCAGAGTTGATAGAAATGCTTTTAAAATGCGCATGCATGTCAGCAAAAGCAAACCCATTTGGGACAGTATCCACAAATATCACCCATTAATTCCTATACTTCATCATTATAAGACAGAGAACATTAGATGTCGCATGTACTTGGTGAACAGGGGGTACATACCGAAAAATAATAGATTTTGTTCAATTTATCATCATAAAATTATATTTTTTGTTTTATCGACGGCAATTAAATCCCTTTCCCTGCCGTCTCAATGCTCTGGGGTGGAGAACGGGGAGTTTATACGCCCCGGCCCCGCCCTCGGCCTGTTGCCATGGAAACCCCACGGTTGTTGTCGGGGGGGTGGGGTCGGCGGCGTGCCTTTGATCTGGTGCACGATGCTGACGATGTGCCGGGCGAACAGCTCGGACGGGCTGTGGCAGAGCCGGGCGCTCTGGAAGATCGGGCGAAACTCCGAATCCCTCCCGCCGGGGTCCGTCGGGTCCCGGGACGGCCGCCGCTCCTTCGCCGAAACCCCCGCAAAGCTGCTGGGGGAGGGGGGGGAGAGGGGCGCCGCGGTTACTCCAAATAAGGGCGAAAAAAGGAGGGGTCTCAGACCGCGTGAGCCGAGTTAAAATTCGCAGCCTTACCTTCCCAGGTTCACGCTGAAGTCAAACTCCTCCCCCCTCTTCCCGGAGCTCTTGGCAGGGGGCGTGGCCTCCCTCCAGTCCGCGCCCCTGTCCCGAGCCAACGAGCGCGCGGGGTCGGGCCCCGGCGCCCGGCCGCGGGACAGACCCTCCTCCGCCATGTCGTCGTCGTCGCTGTCCACGGCCCTGTGGCCCCGCCCCTCCGCGGGGGACCGGGGCTCCGGCTCCTCCCACTGGCCGTACAGGTCGCGGGTGGACAGGGAGGCCTTGCTCTTGCGTTTGGCCCCGTGCGGTTTGGGGCCCGGCTCCGGCGCGGTACCCTCGCCGCGTGGGAACGGGGGCCCCGTCGGGAAGGAGGCGCCCTTGATGGGGAAGAGGCTCTTGGTGGTGCTGTTCCCCCTCTCCTCCCCCGTGACCGTCAGCTCCTGGTCCAGCTGAGATGCCTGTTGCTTCTCCTTTCGCTCGACCAGGAACCTGCTCCATCGCAAGGGGAAACACAATCTCATCAAATACGCTCTGAGGGGTAACGGACTTCACATCAATGATCTTGCAAGTGAGTCAGGAAACAACTACAACTCCCAGGAGTCCTTTCTGCCATATCAGACTGATGTGGCCCCACACCAACATTCAGGGTTTTTTTTTTTTTTTGGAATGCAGAGGAATAAGTCATTATCGGTTCCGAGGAAAATATTATGAAATAACTATGTGCAGTCGATACAAGTATAACAGATATGACAGACCATAATTCAAATAAAAGGGGCATACTTACTTTTTTTTCCATTCTGAAATCTCCTAAATAATTATGGTAGCAAACAACGTCCTTTAATTCACAGCAGAGACACAAAGAGCCCGCTTTGGCATTTGTTAATTAAGGGGGATATGGTTCCCCCCGGAAATATTATTCTTCCAAGGACCTTTGAGGCTGTGCACAGACTAAACAAATCGAAAGAAATAATTATAACCAAATACTGCAAGTAAATTTTCAAAAGAAAGAGAGAGAATTGTTTTTTTTTCTATATAATTCTAGTTTGAAAAAGAAAGCCAACGTACTTTTGAAAGGCTGAAGACAATGCGGTCCGGTCTACTGTTTTGACGCCCTCCTTCGAAAAGAACCCGAACCCGGAGGGGGCGGAGCCCTGCGGAGGGGAGGGCTTACTGGTGGAGGCCGTGGCGGCACCCGCGCCTTTCCAGGGGGCGTCGCTGTTTCCGGCGGCCGGGCTGGCGTTTTTGGCTTTGGGGGGGGCGGAGCCGTAGGGGGCAGTGGGCGGGGCCTGGCCCACGATGACGGCCGAGCGCATCTGGGGGCTGGCCTGCTTTGGGCTGGCGCTGTAGTCCGTCAGGCCCTGCCAGGTTCCGTCCTGCTTATCGGCCCCGCCCCCGTCCTTGGCCCCGCCCCTCTGCGCCTCCTTCGCCTCGTGCTTGCCCGAGCCCGAGCGGCGGGGCGGAGACGGGGAGCGGGACGAGGAGGAGTAGGAGCGGCGGGACCGGGCCGAGGAAGAGCCTCGAGATCGGCTCCGGGACCGGGTCCGGGACCGGGAGCGAGAGCGCCCCCTCCTGGGGCTGTGCTGGTGATGCTCGTACTGATCCTCCTGCCCGCGGTGCCAGTAGTTGGGCCTGTACCCACCGTAGCCTCCGCCGCCGCCACCGCCGCCGCCCCCGCCCCCTCGCTGGTACCGCCCCCGCGGGTAAAAGCCACGGTTGCGGCCGCGGTAGTAGTAGGGTCTCCGGAACCCTCGGTTGTAGCCACGGAAACCGCGGTTATTTTGGTACTCCCTCGGGTAACCCCTGTCCCGACTGTGGGACCGGGAGCGAGACCTGGAGCTGAGATGGCCAGAAAGAGCAAATGAGAGTGAGAAACAGAGAAACGTCGCAAAAACTTTGTTAAGAAAGTTAAGATTAACAAAGGCAACAATGCACTGCAAAGAAGACTGTTGTGTTATTACTCTCTTCTTTTGCCTAAGGACATTGAAAGCCATTAAACCGGAGTCAAATTCCTTGCATGTGTAAACATACTTGGCAAATAAAGATTCTGATTGTGAAAAATACTGTCCTTAAATGTAAGCCACAGACACAGATAGAGAACAGCAGAGAGCCCAGCGACAGAGAGGCCACACTAGTACCTGTAACGGCGCTTTCTGGAGCGCGACCTCGAGCGGCTCTGGGACCGCGATCGAGACGGGGACCGGGATCTGGAAGCTGATCTGGACCGGGATCTGGAGGGAGATTTCGGGTCCTTGGACATCTCCGCGGCGAGACTTACGACTTACGACCTAATAAAATTTTAAAAAAATAAATAAAAAAAACACACAGAGGAGCATCGTTAATGTGTTACGCGCCGCAAGCCGGAATAAAACCTGCAAACCCCCCCCCCCCCCCCCCGCTGTTGCGGTCCAGCCAAAAACAATGAACTGTTAGGCTAACGGCTAACTGCTGGGATCAGTGCAGGGTAGAGCAGCTCACTCGGACTGATCTGGCACTGCTCCGGTAGCAGGAACAGCTGCAGAACTTGCGCAGAGACTGAGGCCTGTGGTTAGGGAAGATCTGCCGTCGCACTGGACTGGTCTGCAGAGCAGCAGCAACTTCGGCAGAGAACAGGAAGTGAAAGCACACCATCCGAGCGCTTGACAGGATGTGGTCTGTAGAGACGTTACCTGAATAGCAACAAGAGACATCACGCGCGTTGCTAAACCATTCGTGCAAGCCTTTATTTTTCTTCTTCTTCTTTCAGGCGTAATCACGAAAGTGGGGGTCGACCTGAAGGCTACATCCTTTCACAGACCTCTACGCCACGCAGATCGGCCGATATACTGTAGCGGGTACTGTAGCTGCATGTAGACGTCGTGATAAAAATCTGTTTGCGAGAAGACGATCACCACATAGCCCGTGATCATAGGTCACCCCCCTGGGTCGATGCTGAGTGTCCTTGTATCCCAAAGCCAGCACCGGAGGGGCCTTTCAGCGGGCTTATCTCAAGCAAAGAGAGTGATTTCAGAAGACTCCAAGGGCCACAGCGGCAGGGCCAGTTTGTGGAAACTACCACCCATAAAAACTATTAGGCCAACATAATTACGCCATTTGGGTGAAGCCTCCCTTTAATTAATCATCTTACGTGCCATCACTTTGGTGTGTTGCCCCATATTTCAAGCCCTTTTTCAAAGTCAATTACAGATCTTTTGACTTGATCTGACATATTGCTCCCAGTGTTAACTTCCGCTGCGATATCCTCTTTTCATTTTGAACGGGAACAACCCTGCATGACCGCAGTCCTGAAATGCCTCCAGTGGTTTCATCGACCGTTATTTTCCAGCTCCGCAGAAGAGGATTTACATTTTCATACGATGCAACGTGCGCGATGAGCCTCAAACACCGGCGGCGCATTTAAAGTAGCTGGGCTGCAGCGGTGCTCGTCTCCATAACCAATACCCCGCTAAACCGAAAACGCCCAGCCCTGTGCGACTCAACAGTGGAATGAATGAGGGTCGCTGCCGATGTTTTGGGAGGGAGGGTGCGAATCGTAGGTCTCAAGGTGCTGGGACTCAAAACATTTCAGGGAGAAAGGTGCCCGCCCACTTGTCGCCAGACCTTCCATATATGGTCAATAGAGTGCTGACCATAACCAGGACACCCAAAATCACAGACTGTTTCTGTCAAGCTACCTGGCTTTTGCTGAATGCTTATCATGCTTCTGCTGAGTGTCATGATAGATATACTTAGTGGGTCAAACATTATGGCTACATTTACATCAAGAATGAATGCCTTTTTTTCCTTTTCTTTTTTTGCTTCTGTGTGTTTTTTTTTTTTCTTTTTTGCTTCAGTCTTTTTGCTGAGATTCTATAGGAACAGCCTACAAGTACATTTGCTTGCTGGCCATACAATTTGATTCATTTTTATTGGCTAGACTAGAGACAGTCCCCCACAGCTCTCGAAACTAAATACTAGAGAATTCAATGTTGGAAATATACTCGGTGACGCCCACAAGACCAGATAATGACAGACTGCAAATAAGAGGCAATAGCAGGGAAGTCCCAAGTCCAAGGAAGTGAGTCATTCCAATTTTAAACGTCAATGGGCGGTTTATTATTTACAAACTCTAGTATCTGATTAATCTTGAGTAAACAGCACACAAATGAGCACAAAATCTCATTCTAACACCTAACATTATACTGGGTAAGGAGGTAATAAGATTGGTAATCCAACTAGCTACCTTTGTTGGCTCTTAATTTTGAAGGTGTCAGTTTTTTTCTGACACCTTCAAAAAATGGATGGATTTTAAAATGGATTTCCAAAGCATAAACTCAGCAAAACTGTCAGGTCGAATACTTTTGTGAATACCTAGCTAGTTGTTTTGACTGCCTCCATATGCACCCTGGGTTGTTTATTATCATTGGCTAATTTAAGGAACACAAGTCTCCAATTGAATGAGGGAGCAAAGCTAAAGTCCATAATTCTTTGCATTGTAGGCAGTCAGGAATGATCGGAAGACGACTACAAACGACGTGAATACTTCATTGTAAAAATGTTATCAGTAGTTGGAAGAGCGGTCTTGTTTTATTACCACTATGATACATAAAATGCGTATTGTGAGTCATATGTGCATCCAATGGTGTTTTGAATATGATGACGTCGAACTGAAATCAATTACCTGACTGGATCACCAGAAAACCGGAAACAGAACATGTGTACAACGTATTCCATTGTGTCTTGCCACTAGCCGTAAAACCCTGTTCCTTATACAGCAACCTGCTGAAGCTATGAATGTTTGAGTTTAGTTTGCATTTGAACCGGTGACCTTAGGGAAAATAAGGTGCAGCTGGAAGATGTGTTGGTGGACCAGTAGGGGGTAGTTATCTATCTGGACCGAAATAGAAACACAAGGCCCCAGCACATGTTAAGGAGACAATGTGTTGAACAAGGCCATGTCCTCCTAACGAGATATTAAACAGGGGTCCTGACTCACTGTGGTCATTAAACATAGTACCTTGTGTCTTTACAGAGCATGTAGATATTGCTTTGTAAAAAAAAATACCACGTGCATTCAGCTGCTGGTCATCAATGTTAATGTTTAAATAGGACACACTTGTGTGTTATCCAACGCACATTGCAAAATAGTTTCAACAAAATAGGTGCGCAACATGTTCGTGGTTATAGATGTATGTAGCTAGCCACCAAATAAAAAGTGAAAGCTTTTAACCGAAATCTAAGCCTCGCTATGACTCAAGAATACACCAGCGTCTAGTTTTCTAGGCCGTCTTAATCACATTTGACCTTCCTGGAAACCTCCCTAGTAGTATGTGTATTATTAGCACTCTAGATCATTAACAGTGAGTGGTTCTACAAGATAACGTAAATATAGCTTCAATATAAATAAACAGAAGACAATTATGTGCATCTTCAAGCCTTGTTCCGCCAGCCATCGTCATTTAGCTAGTTAGCCACTGTATGGTAGACATTTGACTTGCCAACACAAATAACGTTAGCGTAAGCTTGTCCAACTAATAATACAAACAGCTCAACGTTAGCTATGTAGCTAGTTAGCTAGACATCCAGATAACAAGCCAACCAAACGACTGTATTTCTACGATAGTCAAATTAACGTACCGAAGTCAGGTTAGCAAATACCATGGACATGAAGAATTAACTTAACCAGCATAGATTAAAAATTAGCACTCAAAGAAGCTAACTAGGAGTGGATGTGTAGTACTTACCAGTTTGACGAAGACAATCGACACACGCTTCCCCTTGTTTCAAGAGGTTATCTTGCAAGTTAAATTAAACAGCCGCCAAATTAAACTAGCTAGCTATTTTCGCATAGTCAGGAAGCCAGCAAACACCATCAGTTTTTCATAGGTAACATGCACGAACACGTGCAACCCGTTAGTATTTTATGAAAACCAGAAGTTACAAATCGTGTAGGGGAAATGCTACCAACCAAGCTATTTTTGCTGCAGCTTTAGCTAGCCAGACGGTAACCCAACACCAACACGCTAAGCCCTAGCTGATAAATTAAAAGCGGGCTGTCGGAATGTCGCGTCAGTTGCAAACCATTTTCTTCCTGGTTTTTGTTACCGCTGGTGTGCCTTAAAGGGGCAAGGAACTCATTTTGTAATACAAACACAGGGCCTTAATTCAGCATTTGATATTGTAGCTTATCATATTGTATTTTAGGAGTGCAATTAGTGAACTGACCCAAGGTTTGTCATTCAGAGATCACTGTTGTCAGGTCTCACGCGTAATATTTTATGTCATTGTGTTGAAGTGTGAGGCATGCCGCACTACTGGAAACCTCTAGTGATCCCCATACAACGTTTTGCATATCCATCAAGTTTTGCGCTTGGATCTAGAGAACGATGGGCTTGTTCTCCAAGTTGACGTCACACCTCTCTAAGCCCGTGGGCTAAGACCAGCCTGGTGAATTTAATCACGGGACCCAGGTGACAAAGGACACGGGATATTTCCACACAAACCAACAAATGATTCCCTGTCCAAATAAAAACCAGCATTGGAAATGAAGTCCTTTGGATAGGAAGGTCCATATGGTTCCAGGACACATGCACGCACGCACGCACACACATTCACTCACACATAGAGAACACACGAACTGAATTCCCTTTTAAAGAGAGTTTTATTCCACAACGTCACTCTTCAACACTTCCATTCAGGCCCAACACAAAAAGTGCCACAAATATTATCAATCTATTCTAATCTCAGTCTTAACTCTCTTTCACTGAAATAACCAAGACAGCTTTCTGTCCAACTCATAAAAACTAGCAGTAATTACAACAACAACAATCATATATTAATCATAATAACAATTATGCAACATTTCTGAAAATCATATAGTTTCTCAAATAGATATTCTGGTCTGATGTTCTCTACAATGGATGATGCTGTCAATCATTTAAGGTGCAGAATAAAATATTCCAATAAAATGTAACAGCTATGCACCATGAAACCATGAACCATGAAGTTTTTTTCCCAATGTTTTTAGTTTTCTCTTAAAGAGTTATATTCTCAGCAAGAGAACACATTCTCAGGCGTCTAAGAGGAGTCTGTATTTGGCACATTTCAGCTGTGCGGGCAAACCGAGCCACTTCTCCCCCTCTGCTGGTTTAAAGGCTCGTCTTCCACAACATCTGAAGTTTCAAAGCACCCCTGAAAAAAAAGAAGCAAAGGGATCACTGTTATCATTATTCATATCAGCACTGGCTGTTTATGTACTGATTACCCTCGTCAGTACTGATTATTCAAGTCAGTATTGACTCTTCACCAATAAAAGAGGAATTAAGATGAAGAGACAGGCCGACATACGACTGTCTGGTCTGCTTTATTTTACCGGAGCACGGGTCCCTTCTGCGCTTACCTTTTCATTCCCCATTTTATTTTTGTCCCACAATAAGGAGCCAGCCATGGCTTATTTAAACCGCTTACAATGTTTACACAATGTCATAAAATCATACTTATAGATGGCAGGCGCCATATCTGGACCAGAAGGACGTAAACGTGAAGGCAAACTGGTGAGACCCCTGCGTGAGCACAGCACGAACTGTCATCTCTGAAGATTTGACATAAGCTCCCTAGCGGGTCTGAAGACGCATCTATTCAGACTATAGCGGGACTAACTGCCGCCACTCTGCGAATCATTTCACTTAAAATCCCCCCTTTCATGCCACTCATGTTACATAGTGGTACCTCCATTCCAGCACTTACTTTACTTTGTATTAATGTCCTAATATTGCAGCTTGTTCTTCCCCCTAGTTTGACTTAGCATGGGTTAGGTCAGAATAATGTTAACCGTGTGAACTGGACTGTGTTCTTGGTTATGAATAACTGTACAAAATGAGTACTGTACCTTATCGAACCTGTGTTTTGCAGTTGTTCCAATGACCTCGATATGCACTTTTGTACGTCGCTTTGGATAAAAAGTGTCCGCTAAATAAATGTAATGGAAGTAGTGGGTGGGCTCTGGTACCTGCGACGTGCTGGGTCTTCAAGGAGCCCGTTTTCATCAGGAATGGCTCCCCGCCTTCGAGGGCTTTGATTGGACCGCTGGGGATGTCGGTCTCTGACGCGTCCCGCCCCCCGTCGCTGACGGCCCTGCGATTGGCCAGCTGAATGATCCCCAGGTCGGACAGGCCGTTGTGGTGGCTGGCGGCCTGCACACCACCGTTCATCACAGGGCTGGGAGAAGACAATGCGACAGAGGTCAAAGTTAAAGCGAAATTCCCTCTCCAACATTCCTGTCGGCCAGACGGCTATCCGTGACGCCTGCAAGCAACCCTGTGCTCCCCGGACACTGAGAACCAGTGCATTTGTTTCAGGCTATATTTCACATTTGTGTCTGGATTGGTCATTTGGTAACGTGTGTGACAACATGTCTTTACCTTTCTTTCACGCCTCCCTGCGATTGGACAGTCTCTGCCTCCTGGTTGGACTGTGTTGTCTGTGGGTTATGCTTGTCATCATCAGAGGGTGCTGCGAAAAACATTTAAACACATTGTTATTTGTTATCTGGGGAGGGAAAAAACAGGCAATACAGTGAGAAAACATCCACTACATTGGCTTTAATGAGACTGAGCTAACAGCCTTGAGTCTGTGAAAAGGGGTTTTTGCATGCAGCAGCAATACTAAACGGTAGCTCAAGATCCGACAATCACGTGACCAAAGAGTTTTCCTGCAGTACGGAAAATCAATGATAAACTGGAGATAAAACTGACAGAGTAAACAACGGAACATCACAGCCCAGCAATCTGGAACATACTACATTCACCATTCGCACTAACAATGTGACACAGAACATTACGGATTAAACAATATTCCCGGTTAGTAAGCAGTCCAATATCTGCACTAATCGCAATTCGGTTTTATAACTGGCACTCTGTTATAATCTGGAGTAAGTATCATACTCTGTTCCAGGGAACAGGAGGTGGTGGACTGCACCAAACTGAACTCACTCTCACTGCTCTCCACGTCCCTCTGGACATCTTTATCGTCAGCCCGAGGCGCAGGGGGACACTTCTGCAGAGGAGGATCGTTCTGCAGTGGAAGAGGAGAACGGGGGTAACTGCCCAAAAGCAGGAGACCACAGGGCTAGCTCCCCGACGGGGAGATGGAGAATTTCACCGGGGAAGACAGCCGAACAGAGCGGGTGCTGACCTTGTCCCCTCCTCCCTCGGACTTGCGTGTCCTCTTCATGATCTCTTCCAGGCGCTGCAATTCAACCGAGAGCAGAGTCAGCTGCCAGCTCTGGACTCTAACCCTAACCCTAACCCTAACCCTAACCCTAACCTGACCAGAAACACACCTTCCATGGACCAACCCGGGGGATCCCAAATGTTTTTCCGATACGACCCCAAATTAATGTTCATAAATTTACATGACCCCAACACCCCACCCCGCCCACACACATGCCTAATGCCTAACAACAACCCTTCAGCCGTGACTATATTGGTGATAAACCATAGGCCCTCATGCCTTATTGCTTTATTATAGTTGGATTGTTGAGAAGTTTGACTTGGTAGGCTACAGTCATGTATTTTAAAGAGACAAAAAAAAAAAAAATCAAAATTTTTAGGCGACCCATATAGGGTTAGCACCTATAGTTTGGGAACCCGGGGACTAACCACTGGTTAATTTAGACTGAATTTTGTAGAACCAGTATACTACAAAATATAATTTTAGTAGTATAATGCAACTCTGGTCAAGCCTCAAAACACCAGGCTGTAGACTGTGATTATCAGGAGTCCTCGTCCGCACCTTCTTCCTCTCCATCCGCTCCTCTTCCTCCCTCTGAAAGTGCCTGTTCCTCTCCTGTCTCTGTCGCTCCGCCTCCTCCCGGGCCTTGGCCGCCTCCTCCTCCTTCTGATGCACACAGGAGGAACCTCATTACCCATGAACACCCACTCTTCGCCGAACATCATAGGCACATTTGGCACGTGAGTGCTCAGAAGGAAGGGCCAGCTTTCGCCATTATGTTTGCGGTTTATGACCCGTGGAGAAGGGGGATGGGCTCTGAGGCAGCCATCTCACGCCACTGCTCTGCGCTATTATCACTGTATACGTGATCAGGCATGTGACCAAGGACACAACTGAGCATGTCTGTTCAGCGGAAAAATTATACTTCCTGGTTCTGCTGTTCTCTCCATAGGTTTCCATTGGCATCGCAGTCTCTGCATATTACATACTCTTAAGACTCTGAATGGTGAAAAACAGACTTGGTGCGCAGATAAAACCTGAATACTGGTAATGAGGGCTGTAAGGTTAGGACTGCATTCACTGCAATTTCTGGAATTCTATGCTCAGAAAAAAATGTTCAGTATGTTTGTGGACCTAAAATGACGAGCAGCGCCCTCAGTACGCCATTCAAAATGAGTGTGCAGCTGCTTAACATTCTCTATATCAGATATCAGACTGGCCTTCTTGTGTGCAAGGCCTGCATATCCGAGAAGAGAGGTATTTTTGTGAACATTTTTTTACAGCCCAAAGACATGTCTTCAGCAGCTGTAGGACTCCTCTGTAAGTCAGTCTAAAATAGTCCAAATGAATCAGAAGATTTATGGTCTGGTGTAATAGGGGAAGCACAGAGTTTTTATCATAATAGAGTCACAATTGTAGTCCAAACTCTTTTTAAAAACTACATTACCCAGTATGGGTGAGAAACCCACACTCACCATTCTCTGCAGGCGGTCACTCTCCTTCTGCGCTGCCTCCTCTTGCTGCTGTGCCGCAGCCTCCTGCTCCTCTGCGACACGCCGAGCCTCCTCCTCCCTGCACCTCCTCTCCTCCAGCTCCCATGCCAACCGCTCCTCACGCAAAACCCTGAGCAGCAAGCAAGCTCAAGTCAATAACACAAAACAAATACGCAAACATATCCAAATACACACGCATTCAATAATACACACAAAACACGACCAGGCAGAAATGTGCACACGAACACAAACACACACAGAAACACACACACGCGTGCACACACACACACACACACACCGGTTTCTCTCCTCCTGCTCACGCCGCTCCTGCTCCTCTCTCTCCCTCTCCTCGCGGATCTGCCGCCGTTTCTCCGCCAGGCTGCGCGCCGCCTGCTCCGGGTCGGTGGTGCCGGCCGGGGGGCGGCCGCCTGTGTGCGACGAGGCCGGGGCGGGGCCTGGGGGGGCGGGGCCTGGGGGGGAGAGGCCGGAGGGAGAGGGTGCGGAGGGAGAGGGGACGGAGGGAGAGGGTGCGGAGGGCGAGGGGGCGGAGGGAGACAGGGTGGAGGGAGAGAGGGTAGAGGGAGAGGGGGTGGAGGTAGAGGGGCCGGAGGGAGAGGGGGTGGAGGTAGAGGGGCCGGAGGGAGATGGGGCAGAGGGAGAGGGGACGGATGGAGAGGCGGTGGAGGGTGACTGGGAGGGGGTGGCGGTGGCCGTTGTGTTTGCTGCTCCTGGAGAAGGGGCCGTTGTTGGAACAGCAGACACCACAACGGGAGGAACGCTAGTGGAGCCTGTTTTTTCTTTTTTTTAAGGGGGGGGGGGGAGAATATGGAGTTAGTTAACTGTGAAAAATGTTAAGGAGCTATCGATGTACTATAAGGATATATATCAATGTACTATACGGATATACATCGATGTACTATAAGGATATATATCGATGTATTATAAGGACACGTATCAATGTACTATAAGGATATATATTGATGTACTATACGGATATATATCGAGGTAATATAAGGATATACAAAGACTCACTCACACAAAGCAATTGGCACTTTCTATCTAAGTGAGTCGGCGAAAGACCTCACTTCGGCGCACAGCGTGAGTGAGCGGATAAGCGCGTGCGTATGCAGACTGAACTGTGACCGCAGTAAATCAGCGCACCAAGGACAGAACACCAGCCCCAGGGCAACGGTCTATCTCCAGAAACACCGGACAGTACAGCCCATGGCACGGAACACACTCACTCTTCGTGTCCTCGGGCTCGGCTGGCTTGAGCGACTCTCCCGCCATCTCCACGGCGACCGGGGAGGCTTCCGGCAGCTGCACCCTGGCGGGGGTTTTGGACCTCTTGGGCCGCGTTTTGGGAACCCGGGGAGAGGCGGCAGGGCCGGGGGAGGTGGGCCTGTTCTGGGAGGTTTTTGGCGGAGGAGCGAGCTGGTTTTTACTCGGGACACTGCTGGGAGAAACACTTTAATCATCCAACGGCACTACGCCTTATACACATCACACCGGAACCCTCCGGCACCTCTCTCACGCTACACCTGATCCACAGCACACCTGAATGGCCCCGCATCCTACACCACACTAGACGTCCACACTGCTGTTCTTTCTACATGAGCAGTTCTGGCTGACCTGGGGAGCGCACCGTACCCCGGTAGCCTAGCTACAACCCACACACTGGTGTAACTGTGCTGTCCAGAGACTGAACACAGACTGAGGCCTCCTGTTCAAAGCTGTCCTCCCTGGGCCCTCCAGTGGCGCAGCCCATAGAGCGCTAACCACATGCTCAGTGCGTGCCGTGACGGCGCCGGTTCAAATCCGACCGCCGACCTTCGTCGCACGTCTCTCCCTCTCTCTCCTCGTAATTCTTCCTGTCTCTCTACACCGTTCTATCAAATAAAGGAAAAACCTAAAAAACATATTTCAAAAAAAAAAAAAAGCTGTCCTCCAAGTCAAGGAAGAGCAAACTCCTTCACACTCCCTGAAGCAGTTGCATATACTCCATCCCCATAAAAGGACATTAGGGTTATGTTCATTTATGGTTAGAAACCTTTTACAGACACTGAAAGGACCCTGTTAAATATGTAGGCAGCAGGGCATTCAGGAGCCGGTTGTGTCTGTCTCTCTGAGAGGTGGGAAGACGGTACCTGGTGTCCGTTCTCTGCTTCAGGGACCGTCTCTCTTTCAGGTCCTTCTCCTTTCCCAGGGCCTTCTCCCTTTCGTTCTCTCGCTCTTTGTCTTTCTTCTCCTTCTTCTTCTTCTTCTTCTTCTTTTTCTCCACCTTTGAGAAACGAGAATATGAGCAGGATCTTCTTTTAGCCAGGCCAGGAGGGATAATGATCCCTACATGGGCCCACTTCTCCCCTGCAGGACAGTGGGCGGGGCTTACCGGGGTGGGTTCGAGCTTCCGCTGGCGCTGCGTGATGTCGGGCGTGCTGGCGGAGACCTTCCGGTGCCCGGCGCAGGCGTGGGCGCAGGCCGACAGGGGGTTGGCGGACTGCGAGCGCAGGCACGAGTCTACAGGGGGCAGTCACGAGCAGAGGCAGGAGGAGTCAGAAACCCGCACGCGCACAGCCGAGCACAGGGTGGGGATCACACCGCACGCTCGTTTGCCGTTTCTATACCCAGACACTCGGAGAGGAGGGGGTGGGGGGGTGGAGGGGGGAGGGGGAGGGCGAGGGGGGGGGGGGGGGTCAGTCACTCACGCGAGTCCTTGGCGCTGCTCAGCAGGGTGGTGCTCCGGCTCCTGGCCAGGAAGGAGAGGGTGGGGGTCATCAGCCGCTCCACGATTCGGCTCTCCCTCGCGCTCAGCTGCAGACTGCGGGCTGACACAAGGGGGCGCCGTCAGAGCCCGGCTTTACACCCCGCCCAGCCCCACGGCAAGAAACCACACCCCCTCTACCTCAGCCACTCGCTCATTCATTCACTCACTCACGCAGAAAGTCGTATCTACTACACCTCCCAAAAACCCCGTCACTAAACATATTCACCCTCAATAACCACACCCATCGACTCACCATGTCCAACACCCCATAACAGGATCCACAAATGATTTATCTCTCCCTGGCATAACATGTATATACGCAGACATAACACAGACATAACATAGACTGCAGAACTCCCCCCCCCCACCCCCGACCCCACCACAAACTCCTCAGGATTAGCAGTCATGTGAGCAGTCAGTCAGAGCGTTTCAGAAAACCAGCTCAGATGTACTTCACGCACACACCGGAGTTCTCTTCTTCCAAAAATGTGATCACTGGCTGTTGGTGCAGGATTGACTTTACTGCTGACTGAGCAGATTTCAGCCCCGCCCCCTCCCGAGTTGTGATTGGACACATATATGGACAGCCCCGCCCACGCATGCAGTGGAGGGCGGAGCTCCGGAAGGGCTCAGCGTGTGCTGCAGTGCTGGTGATTCACTGAGACAGACGAGTTTCGGCGATGGGGTGGGGGGGGGGGGGGGCATGAAGGCCACAGGTTTCCATGACAGCGTGATGCACATAGCCAGGGCACCAATCAGCAGCGCAGACAGACAGACAGACGGGCCCCAAGTCAGTGGGCTGAAGGACAGGGCAGCCGGGAGCCGTTTTAAGGACTGTGGACTCCGCCCCTTCTCGCACCCAGAATCCTCACTGTCACGAGTCCACAGGAGTCCGTGTCATTTCACAAGGCTCCGTGGCCAGGCTCCTTCTGGTTTGCAGGAGGGGTACCCCTCTTTCTAAGCTCAAAGCTTACAGTAATCATTGCATAGCGCCCTGTAGGTCACCCATAATCCACCTGGGGGTTTTCCGTCTCAAACGGGAAGTGACTGGCGTGGACCACAGACGAATTTCTCACGGGACACCACCAGCCAGCGCAAACAGTCACGCCAGCCCCCGAACACCGAGAGTGCAGGAGGGAGACGTGCGTGTGAGAGGTGACAGGACTCGCCACGGACAAATTCAGAAACAGGATGTGAAAATATCGATGTTGGAACCGGACCGAAATGCAGGCGGCGGAGGTGGTGGAGGCGTGAGAGATCAAAGAGATCACAATGCAAGAGTGAGGGCACGAGAGGGCGTGGCCAGGTGATGTCGGGCGGAGGCAGGCGGGGGGGGAGGCGGGGTCTCCGCGAGACCATGTGACCTGGAACGCTTGCTTACTTCCGCTGGGCGTGCTCCGGAGCGAGGCGGAGGACTTGGACAGGCGCTTGGTAAAAATGGCGTCCGCGCGTTTGGGCGAGGCGGTCGTCGAGGTCGAGCACCGGCCTGCACCGAAGAGAACGCACAGACACACCTTCACGCCAACCGCCCTCGCCGCGGAAACGGCGGAACGGTGCGTTTCCACGGGGACCTCATCTCCTCTAGCAGGGCCCGGTCAGGGCTCAGAACGAGGGTTTGTTCTGACGGGAGCGTTCTGCACGGTCCAGAGACTCTATGTGGTGCTGTACGGTTCTCTTTGGTTCTCAATCGTTTGTGTAAGGCTGTATGGTTACGCACAGTTCTGAGATGTTCTCTATATTTTGAGGCAGCTCTACGATTGTTATGATTCTGTATGGCACTGTGTTGTTCTTTATGAAACGGATAGTTCTGCTCATTGGTGCCGACTGATCAATGAAGAGTTCCAGCCAGGCTGATTTGTCCTATGACAGCTATGACGTGACAGACCTGTTCACCTTACTTATCGGCCCAACATTTTAGATTATCGGCTCAACATTGCAATGTTTGCAACGTCCTCGGGCAGTGTCCCACCTGTTGCTGGATTTTCTATGCTGCCTTGCATGCATGAGTCTGCACGTGTGACCCTCCTGTTCTCAACACAGAATGGTGACATAATCATAAGAATCTGTGGGGTTCTGTGTGGTTCTGTGTGGTTCTGCGGGGTTCTGCGGGGTTCTGCAGGGTTCTGTGGGGTTCTGTGTGGTTCTGTGTGGTTCTGTGGGGTTCTTTGTGGTTCTGTGCAGTTCTACGGGGTTCTGTGGGGTTCTGTGTGGTTCTGTGGGGTTCTTTGTGGTTCTGTGCAGTTCTACGGGGTTCTGTGGGGTTCTGTGTGGTTCTGCAGGGTTCTGTGGGGTTCTGCGGGGTTCTGCGGGGTACTGTGGGGTTCTGTGTGGTTCTGCGGGGTTCTGTGGGGTTCTGTGGGGTTCTGTGTGGTTCTGTGGGGTTCTGCAGGGTTCTGTGTGGTTCTGTGGGGTTCTGCGGGGTTCTGTGGGGTTCCAGTGTCAGCGGTGCTCACTCTCTCTGCTGGATGTCTGGTTCAGGCCTCCAGCCCAAGACCACCTCAGCTGACGGATCTCAGCCCACGTCTTCTTGTTTGATCTTCTGACTGCTGCTTCATACCGCTCCTGCAGTCCAAAGGATGCGCACACAAACACACATACACACACACACACACACAAACACACACACACACACACACACGCGCACACACACACACACACAAACACACAAACAAAGACAATCACACATATTAGTGATATACGCTCAGAGAAAATCATGAAAAGATATTTAAAACCTTTGCCGTTCAAACTTATTCATTAAAAATTCCCAAACATTAGATATCTGTGGGCAGCAGAGATGAGCCCAGAATCTCCACCCACTTGTGATGTCACTGACAGATGAAGTCACAAAAAACACAGAGAAAAGGAGACTACTGAAGAAACAGCATCAGATAGCAGCAGACCTGGGAATGCTCCACAATTTCCCCCGACCCCCCAACCCCAAACAGCTCCCCCTCCAAGCCTCGCCCCCCCCACCTTGTTCTTCTCCAGTTTCTGGCGCTCCCTCTCCTGCAGGAGGGCGCGCCTCCTCTCCGCCCGCAGCCTCTGCTCCTCCAGCCTCCTCCTGCGCTCCTCCAGCTGCCTCTCCCGCTGCTGCCGAGCGCGCGCCTCCTTCTCCAGCCACTGCGCCCTCTTCGCCGCTGGGGGGGAGGGGTGGGGGGGTCAAAGGTCAGGGGTCAGGGGTCATTGCTCCTTCACATTTCCCTCTTTCCCCTCACACGTTCACGTTTCTGGCTGGAGGAGGTGGGCGAGACTCATCAAACTGACCTCCTCTACCCCGCTCCAATTAAACTCAGTCTCAGATCATTTCTGCAAAAGCAGAGGTTATCCCCCTCCAAAATAAAGCAGGGTTCAGACCAGGATTTGGCTGACAGAAATCCGGTGGAAACTGGTGACATCATAAAGGGGGGTGGGGCTTGGACCTGGATTTACACTGGTAGCTCATACTCAGATTCTCACAGATGCTGTGCTCTCTCATAGGGTGTTGCATTTCTCATTGAACTCTTAACTCATACGAGACTATTTAATCTCAGAAGGACTTCCTGGTAAAATAAAGGTTAAATTTAAATTCTAAAAGCTCTGGGGTCTACACTGACTCAACATGGAGACCTGGGGATCAGTGTCCAGCGATGGAGGCGGGGCCATGGGAGTGGGGTCAGGATCACATGCTGCTTGACAAGCGGGACAAAGCACCAATAAGGAATGGAGAAAACACAGATGACCTGCTGCAAACAAGGATGAACAGGTTCAGTGCCTATCTCTACACTTCACCCGAAGCACGAGCTGGATCCAAATTTACCTGACCTGGTACAAGAAGATTCCACTAACCTGCAACCCTAGCGTGACTTCACAGTCAATATCAGCGGCTGTCCAAATTCAGTTAACTGCCTGGAATTTCACAGTGTGGGGTTTTACCGGAAATAAAACTCCACATTGCTTGTGTTTCTCTAGATATTTGCTATCATTGGCAATAGTGCCACAAGCTTTCTTCTAGATTTGAAAGTGGGAAACCTCACAATAACACTAGAGGGCGCCAGAGAGTAAATTTTACATTCAGCACTGGCCTGCACCAGGGCAGACAGAGCCAGAGGCATAGCCTGAATTAAAGACCACAAAACCGTCCACTTATCCAAACTGCAGACAAAACAGAGCTGATAAATAAGTGAACTACACTGCTGGTCTTACAATGATGACATCACCCTCAATAATCTGACTGCAGGTCACACAATTGTGACATCACAACTGAAGATGATTAAATCCTTCAATACATATACTTCTGGAATATCTGGTCATATGGCTCCCTCTCCCAACTCTCTTCAGAAACACCCCTCATCCCCAGGCCTGCTGGGTAACTTAATGGCTCTTACTGACAAACTAACAAACATCGCATAATCATGGTGCTGGAACTGAGTGAAGGGAGCAAATCTCACTGGACCATGAACTACATTTTAAAAAATTGCAGAAAGCAAAAAACAAAACAAAATGGGGGTGATTGTTTCATACACAAGAAATAAAAATAAATTACAGTGCAGCATGGTCATGAGCTGTGGAAGTGGAGCACTGTGACCACAGTGTGGCAGTGTTCACCCCAGCAGGGACGTCTTACCTTGCTGTTGGGTGCGCTGCTCTGAAGCAGGAAGGAAAGAGAGTGACTGTCAATCATTCAACAGAAGCCACGCCCCTCCATGTCGGCGAGGTACAGTGCAAAATGCGTTAGAGTGGACAGGACTGCCCACGCAAAAGCAGTCTCACGTGCGCTAGCCACATTCGAGCGGCCCTTCATTTGCACTCAGAATGCAATTACCAGGGCTAAGATGAAAGTGGAGCATCTCAGCTTGCTGGCAAGTGACAGTTGAGGTTTCAAGTGACAGACATGAACAGCGTACAGTAGAACAGATTCCACCCGCAATATCCTGGCGTAAGACACTTTAAATACTGGATGAACCGCCATTTTATTTTGTGATAATTGCCTAGGAATCTTAGAATGGACCCAGGAAACGAGGAACAAAAAAGGCACAGTTACACTCAGAACAAAGGTGAAGCCAAAACCTTTCACACCATGAAATACATTTCTTTTAAATAAAGAACAATAATGAAGCTCAGAACAGAGGTGCTTAAAACCACTGACATCGCCCACACAATTCACCGCATCGCGATTGGAGCCCAGGAGTGATTCGCCTGTGAACTCAAATGAAATGATGGAGGCAACCTGAGGTGAAGCACGGAGGGTAAAAACACAGGGGAGCTCACCCATGTATCTGGCCCTCTCCTCCCTCCGCTCCTTCGCCAGCTTCAGCCTCTCCTCCAGCTTCGGTCCGTCCGCTGAAAGAGAGGTCAGAGGTCAGCCTCCGGAGGTCAGAGGTCACATCCCATCAGCAATCATTGGAGCGGTATATAATCACATGTGAGGGTCAGAGATAGAAGGCTGTCCTTTCACTGTCAGCTTTCAGGGCTCATCCGACAGATGCCTTAAATGTAAAGAGCACAAAGGAAAAACCACCTCTAACCAACACACACACAAGGGCTCCACGTTATCTCCACTGAAACCTGGTTTACACACATGCACACACACACATACTCACACAAGCATGCATGCACACACACTCACACACACACATGCACGCATGCATGCACGCACACAAACACACACACAAACACACATGCCACACACACCACACACAAACACACACACACGCACACAAACACACACACAGATACACACATGCCACACACACCACACACAAACACACACACAGGATTTGTTTATATCAGAGGTGGGCAACAAGGGCTGGGTCTGTTTATGGTTGTCATGGCAACTTCTGGCCTTAATTACTTAATTAGCCCCAACATTTACACCATCTGACATTCTAGCTAAATTTCTTGATAAGCGCACGGACGACAGCTGAAGACTGTTCTTGCATCCCTACACGCAACGTTTCACTGTGATCAAATCTACGAGTTAAGGAGCGTTTGTGCAAATAGCCAATTAGCTCATTTAGCCAGGGCAACTGGAGAAAACCTGCACGCATGTAGGCTCTCCAGGACCAGAAGAATTGCCCAACTCTGATTTACATCCTTTACTGATATACTGTTACTACCAGTTTACATGCCAATAGTGAGCCGTTCAGACACAGGGAAGTGGAAAGTCTGACTGAAGAGATGCAGACTACCTTTCTTTTGCTGAAGCCTGACTTTCCTGCTAGTGGAGGCCAATGGACCATCGGTTTTTAACGAGTCTGGTTTGCAGGAGGAGTCTGTTTTCACCGAGGAGTCTGGTTTGAAAGAGGAGTCTGTTTTCACCGAGGAGTCTGGTTTGAAAGAGGAGTCTGTTTTCACCGAGGAGTCTGGTTTGAAAGAGGAGTCTGTTTTCACCGAGGAGTCTGGTTTGAAAGAGCCTGGTTTTGAGGACAATTCTGGCTTTAAAGAGGAGTCTATTTTGACAGTTGATTCTGTCGTGGGGGAGGAGTCTGTTGTGGAGGAGGAGTCTGGGGTGGGGGAGGAGTCGGTTTTCAGAATGCTATACACCTCTTTCTCTTCTCTGGGCTCGGCTTCGGGAGTGGAGGGGAAAGCTAAGAGAAACAGAGGAAGAAGGAAAAAGAGACAGAAAAAAAAGCAGTGAAAACCCACAGAAAAAAGCACAACGTTGAAATTTACCATCTCGCTCTTATTAGGACCCCCGCTGGTATGATGTCATAAGTTCACAGAGCTAGAACTCCCTTCTCTCACAGAAAGCACAGACAGTTCTGAGGCCGCTGACAGGCACTGATAAACCTGACAGAGGCAAACAGCAAAAGGACCCAAAAGAGCAGTTTCCTGCTCTTCCCCAGATGAGTCACATGACCCCAGCGTCCTAGATCGAGGGAGCAGGCCAACCATTTGGCCCTCCTGTAAGAATACGGTCACTTTTCCAGACACTCAGAGCAACAGCTCCCAAGAGGCAATGGGATCTGTGGTTTTTAGGTTAAAGGAGAGATAGATGGCTTTGAGGATGTGGGAGTTTATGGTGTAAGGTTAGAAGAGAGAGAGAAAGAGAGAGAGAGAGAGAGAGAGAGAGAGAGAGAGAGAGAGAGAGAGAGATGCTTTTGATGTTCTTTATTGAAACACAAAACCTTCCACAATTACCTTAAAACCTAGCCCAACCCCCTATTTACAAACCAAGACCCACCCCCCGCCCAACAGAAAGAGAGAAAGAGAGAGAGATTGTATTTAGGTTAGTGGGGTTTTTGGTATGAAGGTTAAAAGAGAGAGTAGGAGAGCGAAAATGAGAGTGAGAGTGAGAGAGACAGAGAAAGCAAGAGAGAAGAGAGACTATTTAGGTTAGTGGGGTTTGTGGTATGAAGGTTAAGAGGTAAATAGGTCTACATAGTAAAGCTATCGGGTTCATGAATGATTGACATGTTTTCCATCTGCATAGATGAGTAGCAAGAGCAGCAGAGCGGCAGGGTTGAGGGAGGAGGGTGAAGGAGGAGGAGGAGGGAAAAAGGAAGAGAAAGGAGGAGGAGAAAAGGATGAGAAAGGAGGAGGAGGAGTGGGAAGGAAGCAGCATCATCATCATCATCCTCAACATCATCATCGTCATTACCATCGTCATCATCATTATCCCCATAATCACTATCATCATCCTCATCATCATCCTTATGACCATCATCATCACCATTATTCCCATAATCACTATCATCATCATCATCATCATTGGTACGTAATCATCATCATCACCACCACTGTCATTACCACCATTATCATCATGATCATCAAGACGATCGTCATTAATATTACTCTCATTGGAATCATGGCCACCGTCATCGCCATAGGAATCATGACCACTGTCATCGCCATGGAAATCATGACCACCTTCATCGCCATGAGAATCATGACCACCGTCATCGCCATGGGAATCATGACCACCTTCATCGCCATGGAAATCATGACCACCTTCATCACCATGGGAATCATGACCACCGTCATCGCCATGGGAATCATGGCCACCGTCATCGCCATGGGAATCATGGCCACCGTCATCGCCATAAGAATCATGACCACCATCATCGCCATGGGAATCATGACCACCGTCATCGCCATGGGAATCATGACCAGCGCCATCGCCATGGGTTCCGGTTTTTAATGGTTCCCCACAGCAGCTACGCCTCTGACAAAGGAAGGTCAGTGTTCTCACAAGGTGAAAGTGTCTAATTCACAGCCAGGCGTCTGCCATGCAAAACCAGGCACAGCTCAGAGTCACAGCAGTCACACAGCACAACTGCAGAATACAGTATACACCAACCCAGTGACACAGGTGTGTGCAAGTGTGTGTGCGTGCATGCATGTGTGCATGTACGGTATGTGTGTGTGCCTGCATGTGTGTGCATGCATGCTTGTGTGCATGTGTGTGTGCATGCGTACATGCATGTATGTGTGTACATGTGTGCGTGCGTGTATGTGTGCGCATGTGTGCATGTACATGTGTGTGTGCGTGTCTGCATGTATATTTGCGCTTGTGTGTGTTTGTGTGTGTGAGGCAGTCACACGCACTACTGATCTGGTTTCTGATTATTCTGCACAAGGCCGTTCCCTGAAACGCAGCTGTTCGATTCTCAGGGAACTGAGCAGCAGCTCTGCAGAATGGATCCTGCACAGATCTGCAGGATCCAGGCTGCACAGATCTGCAGGGTCCAGGCTGCATAGATCTGCAGGATCCAGGCTGCACAGATCTGCAGGATCCAGGCTGTATAGATCTGCAGGATCCAGGCTGCACAGATCTGCAGGATCCAGGCTGCATAGATCTGCAGGATCCAGGCTGGGTCTTTAGCCAAATGCTTCTGTGTCTCAGCTCTGATTCACGTCGTCTATGCAGCAGTAACCTGACTCCTTCAGTCCCTTCTACACAAATACTGGGACAACAGAACCAAACCGATGAGAAAGACGAGTGCCCACACCTCACACGGAGAGGGGGGGGGGGAAGAAAGACAGGGGAAAGAGAAACAGACTGTAGGGTTGGGAGGATAGAGAGGTGGACAGGAAAGAGAGAGGAAAAAGAAATGGGAAAGAGGTCCCTGGAAGAACTATCCTGTGGTAGTCAGCCATGCAGCACATTGTCTAATATTAGCAGCTATGTCTTATTGATGGCTGGGAATGGGACGGGGCGGTGGGGGAACGGGACAGGGGTGTCGGGGGAATGGGACGGGGGCAGTGGGGAAATGGGACGGGGGCGGTGGGGGAATGGGGGTGCGGGGGGAGGGGGGGTGAGGGGGTTCAGGCATCTGTGACTGCAATGCAGAGAAGGTGAGAGGACTGCACATTTGCTCCACGCTGTGCGGGGGGGGGGGGTGTTGGGGGGGGGGCAGCTGTTCTAACCGCACGACCGGCTGTTCTGACCTGCTGTTATTACAGCTTCCTGCTAAAGATGGCTCTGAAGCACTCCAGCACACAATCCACCCAGTACCATCCAAAAACACCCAATTCACCCAGTACCATCCAAAAACACCCAGTTCAGTACTGCTGACCAGGCTGGGTCTTTAGCCAAATGCTTCTGTGTTTCAGCTCTGATTCACGTCACCTATGCAGCAGTAACCTGACTCCTTCAGTCCTTTCCACACAAATACTGGGACAACAGAGCCAAACCGATGAGATAGTGTGTGGGTGAGAGAGTGAGTGGGTGAATGAGCAGGTCAGTATTGGTTAGAAGCTATAAGGGTTCCTGGCGTGTTCTTCAGTTCTGCATCTATAACTGTTTCTGTAGGAGGATCTTTCTCTTCTTATTTGAGCACCCCAAACAACACCCTCCACCCACACCCACCCACCCACCCACCCACCCACACACACACACACACACACACACACACACACACACACACACACATACACACACACTTAACACACACACATTCACACACTTGAGCTCTGTGCTATTGCTACAGAAGGTTGCCTTAACTGTCACATTTTTCCACAGCCCTGTATTCACATTAGCAATGTGACCTTCCATTATGACACATTGTGTTCCATTGTGACACATTAGCACAGTGTCAAAGCTGGCAAATATATATTGACCAAAGAGCTTACAAATAGCACAACCCAAGATGTTTAATTATAATATATTGCAATCTATATCTACATTCAATATGATATAGGATGTGTTTAATCCATTTAACTTGTTACATCAGTGACAAGATTAGCCTCCCTGTATCTCCTTATCAAGTTCCTCCACTTAAGAGTGCATGAATTCAATAAAAAAGATTGAATGCAGTATAAATGCATTACAGCAATAGAAATAATCCAAGATAATTTAATAGCATGCCTATTTTCTCATCTGCGTGTGAACCCCCCACCCCCACCCCCCAACCCCCACACCCCAAAATGGAGAGAGATTCCTCTTTCTTATTTATGGTTCAGAGTCAGAAAGCATTACTGAGACAGACGCCTGTTACACTGAAAACCAGTCCCTCCGAGCCCATTTCCATCTTCAAACAAAGAAAAAGAAGAAGAAAAGAAGCACAGCTGCTATCAGGAGTCGCATGAGATCAGAGGATGAAATAAAACCTGAGAAAACAAAGAATTGCCCTCACGTCTCTGCTAAACAGCGTAACTGCTTACAAGAGAAGGGAATTTCATTCATTACACATCAGAAAACCTTCTCAAATATTTAGCAGTCCTGCCCGTTTAGCAAAGAGCTAAGGATGAGGCCGTGAGGTGAAGCGATCGCAATGCTAACCCTGCGTGGCCAAAAAGAACATTTTGCATTTTTCACCCTTCAGTGAATTTGGAAGGGCGCAATGTTGCAGAATAAGGGCTTCGCCGATCCCAAGATAACAAACGGCTTCCCTCCGCATTCTACAGCAACAAACCTTCGAGGTTTGCTTTATAGTTCACATTCACGCAGCTCAGAAACTGTTCAATGCAACAGAGTTCATGAAACAAGCTGGCGTCTTTCTCCTCACACAGAGAAAATGTTGTCTCGGAGAATTCACGTGTCAGAGGGCCTTGGCTTTCCGCCCGCCTGGAAGATACTCGTGCGTTTCTCTTCTGAGAGAAAAAAATGTGTTGAAAACTCCTACAGGCTGTCGGCAACCAGAGAAGCCAAATATCGGCCCACCAAACAGATCTCACAAGGACACACTGTACCCACAGCTGCCTCTTCAGGAACACCGCAGGGAGAAAGAGCTCTTGGAGCGCAGACACGTAAATCATGGGATATTCGCCATAATATTAACGTGTCAATGGGACGGCGCTCACTCTGGCAGCAGTGGTAGGGATTGTTCACCAGGAAGTCAAATATGACACAGAGGAAATGCTCACCAACCAGGAAGTGCCAGCCAGACCAACCACAGGGTATCAACCTAGCGAGGCAGACGTTAAGAATTACGCATTCGTGAAGGATGAACACTCTTCAGTGTTTTAGCGGCTTTGACACTTTGTGATGGCGAGATTGGACAGGAAGGCAATGGTGATGATGATGATGATGATGATGAGATTGGACAGGAAGGCAATGGTGATGATGATGATGATAATGATGATGAGACTGGACAGGAAGGCAATGGTGGTGATGATGATGATGAGGATGAGGATGATGATAAAATAAGCCTGAAGCATAGAGATGGTGGGAGAAAGCAGCACAGATTATAATTATTATTTCTAGGGAGGTGGGGAGTACAGCTCGGACTGGGCAATCATCACTCTACAGTGAAGTTACATGCAGTGTTCCCATTCCGCCTCATTCTGTCCCCACTTTTATTCAGTAGCAAATGAAGATCATAGAGTACCCATTGAAAAGGTCCTGGAGGAACCGAATTCTTGAATTTCAGATTGGGTGACGACAAGTTTTTCCTTTTTGGCAAGAACGCGAGAATCATAACTAGAGTTCCACATACTAGGCTACCCCCAGTGAACATGGCTGTTTTTCACAGCAACAAAGGAATGCTGAAACAGAAAACGATGTGCTGTACATACAATGATGTATTGCATTCTCCTATATTATTCCTGCATTGTAACAGACAGATATATATCAGATACAGGCGTAGACACGACAGCCAATGTGTCAGAAAGGGAAAAGGCCTCAGAGATCAGCGTCACAACAACGATCTCACCTATTAGGATTTTCTGACACTGAAGGTGAATGAGATCTAAAGGGTGTCGAACAAGTGATGCAGCAGCCAAGGAGGAGCGGGTGTTTGACAACCTCCGTAGTGATCACGTTATTCACATGGTCATGTGAAATTAAGCTGTACGAGAATCCTGCAACGTTTTCATCTAATCGCTGGGGTTGAAATGGGAAAGGGCGACAGCCTAATCTGGACATGTGGTATGGTTCTTTATATATGGACGATAAGAAGATGCACTGAGCCGTCCTGACGGTCGTAAAGTCTAAATAAAAATATTCATGTTCCGAGTAGTTTCCAGCGCATCAACAACAGATTTTTCACGGCTGTTGACCAAAAGTGCGGTGTTACATTCCAATGTACCTTCTACAGTTTGCACGATTAGGCTATTCGTTATAACAAATAAAAATAAATGCATTTTTATAAAACGGAGGAGGTGACATCCTGGCATTTGCAGTGACATCCTGGAGAACGCAGTGGGGGGATATTCTTCTGGACAAAAATGGTTTATGCAACAACTGCACGCTGTTTGTAAACCTCGGGATTAATTAAACCCCATATTGTAGAACAAATATGTTTGATATATTTCTGATGCTGCTAACGACACTGGCGTGTAAGGCAATGCATGAATCATTGGCATATGGCATAGCTGCATACCATAGAGGTGATATATGGATATGTAGGCTATGTGTACGGATATGTGATATTCAGATCCGCTCGTTAATTCCGTATTTTTATCAACACGTCAAGCGCTATCTGTTGCCAAGTCCTCGATAGCCTACTCATTGAGCAGGACCGTGCAACTAAAATTTAAATCGTAACAAACCCATCAGATCAAAATACAAATAAAACACCACTGCTTGTTATTTATTGTTACTGTCCGACAGCGTCGCACTGACAGAATGCACGCGAGGGTAGACATTTCGATATACAGTAAGCGAGGGGATCGACGATGTTACTCACATGTACCCAATACAAACGGATAAAACGTATCAAGCGAGCGACATATTCCATAATAACAACTTACGTTTGCCTGCGGGCAAGCCATTTCCCCTTAAACCGGTCTCCAGATCTTTGCAGTCCATTTTTTTTCATCCAGTCACGCACTTATCCGCTCTCCCTCTGCAGTCGTAGGCTACTCATTCCTTCAGGAGATCCATGAAACAATTTTATCGCTTAAAGCACGAATTTTTCTCAGCTTTAAAAAACAAACAAATAAATAAATAAACAAATAAATAAATAAACGAGTGGAAATATAAGGGTAGAGATATTAACCGATGTCTTTAAAATGGGGACTGGGGGGGCGCACCTGACATAAAATGAATGGAAAGTCGGTGATTTTATTTTGGGCTGTTATTGTGCCTCTCTTGCCGGTGAACTGGAGGGCTCCAGTTTCTGCAGGACTGCGGCGTCAGCAAAACTTCGCAAACCACAGAGGAATCAGAGACGGGTAGTCCACAGACGCAGCCCGCAGCTGTAGCCGCCTGGTCAACAGCGCACCGCCCATAGGTTCCGACAGCTGCTGGAATGAACTATTGTCCAAGGCGGCCGTTCCTTGGACTGCAGGGCAGACTGTACCACAACGAGGCTGTGGGGGGGTGGGTTTCAGGGAACATTCCTGCGTGCTTGTACACGAAAAGGGATGACCCCATTTTCCCACTCCCCTTATAGCTTAACGTTTGATGTGGACGTGAATCTTCTACATTGAAAATGTCATTTACCCTAATAAACAGGGTCGTCTGCCGTTCCTGAAGATTGTTTCAAAGTCCACCTTTGATGCTGTTAGTAAAGTCAACATCCAGATGCCAGATGTTTTGAATCTCCACCTGTCGTTCATCGGCGGGCTTGAGGTGGGATATTGATGTCCCTTTGTCGTTTGTCTAATCGCCGTGACCTCTAGACCACAGACTCTTGGACCCCACGATCTTTCTGACCTCTGAATCCACCGTCTCTCTGACCTCTGGCCCTGCAGACAGCAATACGGTGGACAGGCAAACAGAACGGACAGCGGCCTAAACTGCGATATCAGGCATGAGCTGATGATGTTTTCTGCCCAGGTTGTGGTCTTAGCCTAAATATTTTACTGGGCCAGTTTAAAAATAGCCCAGCCTAACCCCCTCTGCCACATCCTACCCCGAATGCGCAGCTATTGACTTCAGATCGCCATAAATAATACATTAAGTGTCAAGATAATCTGGCGCTCACTGCTCTTAACCCACATACTCTCCCTGTGGGGGGAGAAGCAATGGGGGCAATAATCCACCACGTTAAGAGCTCTGAGAAAATCCCTTTATTTAAAAAAAAAAAAAAAACTATAGATATTTTTCTCAATTTGGAATCAACGGCTGTGTATCTAAAGACACACCTGTGCCACCTGTGCTGCTGCCAGCGTGTGCAGTCCTCCTTTGAGCCTATGACTTTTTTACTGAACCCCCCAGCAGCCCAACAGGGGTTATTTTACTCTCTGCAGGCCACACAGTACTACAGGAGAACTGTTACCAATTTTAGCAGATGCTCTTATCCAGAGTAACTTACACTACTTTTCACATAGCATTTACACTATGTCCAATAATATTCCTGGATATATACTGAAGCAATGCAGGTTACGTATCTTGCTCAAGGGTAAAATGGCAGTGTCCTACTGGGGAATTGAACCTGCGACCTTTAGGTTACCAACTCCTTACCCATTATACTACACTGCCGCCCGATGTACACTGGTAGCCAGTGAATGCCAGGCGTGCTGCTAGCAGGAGCTTAATCATTATAATCAGGGGGAATCCTGGCCAAGCTTAACCCGAACGACCCTCTGTGGACCAGGACCAAGTCTGAGTCCCAGTAAGGGCTGTCTGGACACAGTCGGCTAAAGACATAGCCCTAGGTAGGCCCTGTGACTGTGAACACAGGGCACAGTATGCACAGTCAGTGTTTGCCTGTGTCCTGGCCCTTGACATGCTGGGAGCCTAAATGTACTGAATACAGACTGATCACTGGTTATAAACAAACTGATCAATGACACAGTATACTCTGGGAAAAGAGCAGAGCAAGAAGCAGTGAAGAAAAGCCTCCTCTTTATGGGATAAAATGTTTGTATTCCCTCATTTGTGGATGTTAAGGCATGCATGACCTACTTAACCAAACCAAAAGACACAGAAATAAAGACATGCTATACCCTTTAGAGACTTTCTAATTAAGAGCTTAAGAAAGCTTCGCTGCGTCTCAAACCCTACATGCCAGCCAGACCCCTCCGTTCTGCTACCTCAGGACGCCTGGCACCTCCCCCTCTTCGCACCTGCGCTTCCCGAACACGTCTCCTGTCTGTTCTGGCCCCACGATGGTGGAATGACCTCCCCGTGGAGGTCAGAACAGCTGAGACACTGACCCATTTCATGGGTTATGGTTATACACTTTGTTGTACGTCGCTCTGGATATAAGCGTCTGTCAAATGCCTGTAATGTAATGTAATGTAATGTAACCAGACCTGCCCTTCTCCTTTAGATCTTGCGGATCAGAGGTCTGTTTAAAGAACTCACCCCACTTACCTCTTTTTCTGTCTCTGCTCCATCCTTCCATCCATCCCGGTTTTGGAGACAAGTCCACGCTCAGTCTGCCCCACGTGTTCCTGCTTCCTTGCCCCGGGAGTCTTGCGGAACAGGAAGTACCGCTGAAAAAAACGAACAGAGCATTTACTAACTGGTGTGTGACACTTAAAAAAAGGACCACCATTGAAAGGCGGTCTGAAAGTTAAGAATTGAGCCAGAAAATCTGTGTATAATTGCAATCAAGAGCTGTGCGTGTGTGTGTGTACTGTGTGTGTGTCTGTGAGTATAAACTCACCTGTGTATAATTACATTAACTGCAATATTATTAAATTGTCCCTTCTATGTTTTAGCACACAGCTAGAGTACAGTCTCTATGAAAGTAGTTGCTAAACCTCATTTAAATTGTCATAGTACCACGTGTCCATTGCATACCACCTTAGTTTAACCTTGCAGTTCTTCACATGATCAATATCACATAAAAGAGGGGAAACAGAAGAAAAATGCTGTAACATTCCGTCCTGTGAGAAAATAAATGTTTCATTTTCGCAGAAGGATTCGATATTCTGAGTTCCTCTTGCACATGCAGAGAGCAGAAAGATGTGACCAGGCAAGCCCTTCATGCACACGCTCACATCCACGGACACGAGCGTGCACAAACACACACACACGCATGCGTGTGCACCAGCACGTACAGGCACACTCGTACACCCGCCTGCCTTCTGGAATAAAGCGCACCTTGTTTTTCAGTTTTGTTCACAGGGTTTCCTTAAGTTTTGTGAAACATGAACTTTCTTGTCCACAGGAAAACTTAAGAGGTTCTTCAGTTTGTTGTCATTTTTTACTTTCGAGATGAAAACAAGTCAATGAGTCATAAGGTTGACCAGTAACAGGGCCCCAGGGGCTTTTGCACACACAGATCCTTCCTTTATTTTTCAAAGCCGAAAAACAGGCAAAAAAAGGGACCTTTTGTGGAGGCATGACCACCAAACAGTGTCTCGTGTCCCAAGATTTTTAAAAGTCACAGAGATAAAAAATCCGGCATTGACCAAATGAGCAATAAACAAAGTTATAACTGAACACAAAAACAATATTAACAGCAAAAAAACAAACAAACAAAAAAAAACCCCACAAGTTTACAAGAATGTTAAAACAATGTGGAAAATCAACAAAGCAGGGCTGCACTTAATACAAAATCCATTTTTTTAAAACTTGAATTAAAATTTGAAACTTTTAATTCCAATCACAATCCTAGAGGGCTGAGGAATTCTGGTTTTCCACCCTCCCTTTACCTGGGAGTCAGGTGTGAAGACAGTCTGGCCAATCAGAAGCACTAACTGTTCAGTCAATTACCGGGCAGAAAAGAAAACCTGGGCCGGATTTGGAATCGAGGGCCGGACTTGAGTGACTGTGCTGTAATACAGTGCTGTTGTTAAGGGTGCAATACATAGGCCACCCAGAGGGGGGGCAGTAAGGCACAGGAATGGTATGATTCTCCATACGTTGCGGCCAGCTGTATTAACAGAAGTAATGAAAATAAAAAGCCACAGACCACCAATATGTTCCAGTATCACTGCATGGCTCTCCATGGTGCAGTGACAGCAGCTTACAGTAACAGTAGTGACTGCTTTTCTTAGCGTTGTGGTTAAGGCACACATTAGCAGGCACACATGGCTCCTGCTGACTTATAGAATACTAAAGTGATGCGGTCATCTGTTCACAGAGGGCCAGCTTGAGCCAAGATGGCGGCGCCACACCTCAGAACCTCATTCTTTTCGGTTAGTGGAGGTCGCCCGCTCAAAATAGAAAGGACAGGAGTCGAACAGGCGCGTTTTTTTTTTATAACACAAATTTTGAAAGACAAAATCCGGGAGGGGGAGTGAGGGAGGGAGTCGGGCTGAATGAATCTGCAGCTGTTGTGGCGTGGGTGCGGACTTCGAGCTCAGAACAGGGAATGCCTGGATTTTCACAGAGGAAATCCTCCATCATATTTGCAAAGGTGTCCAGTGTCGCGAATAAATCAAATCACGCACTCCTGATTCAGTTCAAACGGTCTGAAAGCCGGTTATTCTTTACTGAAGTCACACATTTGACGGTTCTGCACTGTGACACTTGAGGCAGTGGGTCCTGATGGAACTCCATGCCGAATTTCTCAGATCCCGGGCACCAGCCACACCCCCCACACCCCCGTCAACTCTGGCAGCCGTTGTACAGTTGGTAACATTCCTCAGTAATGATTTATAACATAAGGGGATGGGATACAACAAGCATAGCTTTATTATTAAACAATCTATAAGAAAAAGGATGACAGGTCTGGTAAAGTCATGTTTGGCAGGCATATAATTTCCTACATAAACTGTAGTTAAATTAATCAGGCATGAATGCTTTTCCTTTGTCTGTTTTCTCTCTCTCTCCCCCCTCTCTCTCTCTCTCTCTCTCACGCACACACACGCACACACACACACACACACACACGCACACACACACGCACACACACACACACGCACGCACGCACACACACACACACACGCACACACACACACACACACGGTGGGCCGCACTTCTGCTCTTCAGGACCTCATGCCGGAACCCACTTCTTGAACTGATTGTAGAGGAAGGACTGCTTCACTGGCCTCTCTGGGTCATAGTAACCTGCAGGCAGAAGAGTCGTGATTTAGCTCTACTGTCAGACTCTGGGCCAAAGGTCCGTTAATCAGAGCTCAGCTCCTAAAATCCAGGGGCCGTTCCACCTGGGCCTGGGTAACCCCCTCCTGTGGCAACGCTGACCCATCTGCCCGTCCCGGACATGAACACAGCCCTGGGCGCGAGCCGCTTGGGAGGGGCATCACTTCTGCCGATGTCGTATTGGCCAGGGCCAGGGAGGGGCGCGGCCTTTGGGGGCGGGACAGCAGGAGCGGACAGACACAAGTAGTGCCCCCTCCTGGACATAGAGAGGGAACACAGGAAACTGTACACAAGGAAGTCAGACACAACCTTAACACCATAAACAAACAAACCCTTCCCACAAATCTAAATCAGTGTACTTGCCTACTATTGAGTACACAAGTTACATACAACTTGTGTCCAACTTGTATACTCAATAGTAAGCAAGTGCGCTGATTTGGACATGACCACAGTGTCTCTCCTGTGATTTAAATCCTCATTTGGATAAGACGTTTAGGGCTTTAGTATTGGTGTAAGCAGGGTCCCCATTGGTCCACACTATATGCGAGAGCAGCTCACGGTAGGGTAGCCCCCCTGAGAATTTTGGGGGGCTCGTGGGGGCTGTAGGTCCCAGGGCCCGGCACCCGGCTGGTCTCCCGGCAGGGGATCCGGGCGGAGCTGGACTTGAAGCAGGAGAACGGCACCCTGGGATCGGGCCTGGTGAGGGCGTCGGTCACGCTGTACTCACCTGTCGTCAAGGACACGGTCACCACGGCAACGGATGAGCAGAAACATGGCAGCCGGAGGAACATCACAGATAAGGGTTTTCATACAGTGGCGGTGTAGTGTCATGGGTAGGGAACCAGGCTGGTAACTCAAAGGTTCCTGGTCCTGCCCAGGTAGGACACTGCTGTTGTACCCTTAAGCCAGGTACTTAAACTGAATTGCTTTAGTAAATATCCAGCTGTGGAAATTAGTGTTATGTAGAAAAAACTTAAAGTCGTTATGAATTAGAGTGTCTGCTAAATGCCTGTAATGTAATGTCATGAATGATAATAAATGACAAGTGAAAGGGTCTATATACATAATCCCACAGCGCTCCACCTGCCGTACTTAGGATAACATAGTAGCGTGTGCGGCGTTCTTATATGGGGATGGCCAAGCTGAAACGTTAGCTGTACTTAGCGTAGCATAGTAGCGTGTGAGGCGCTCTTACATGGGTACGGCCAATCTGAAACGTTAGCTGTACTTAGCGTAGCATAGTAGCGTGTGCGGCGTTCTTACATGGGGATGGCCAATCTGAAACGTTAGCTGTACTTAGCGTAGCATAGTAGCGTGTGCGGCGTTCTTACATGGGGATGGCCAAGCTGAAACGTTAGCTGTACTTAGCGTAGCATAGTAACGTGTGAGGCTCTCTTACATGGGGACGGCCAATCTGAAACGTTAGAGTATGGGTTACTTCGTCCTGTTCTGGACAGAAACGCAGACTTTGCGGAAACTGCAGTGTGTCTCTCGACCCCCCTGAAGGACACCTACAAAACCAACAGGAAGCGTCCAAAAATCAACAGGAAGCATTATAATGGCAACAGGAAGTGTCCCAGTAGCAACAGGAAGTAGCATGTGGTAACGTGTGTCACACTGAATTACACCCACTATATATCACAAGGAAAATTTAACAATTCCATGTCTGAAAAGAAAAAGACATTATCTAAGCAAAAATTCAACACAAACTACAAAGACTACAGCCAAACTTAAAACATGGCTGATGGTTCAGCATTTGTTGACCCCAAGCATTAATGTTTTGCCATTTTACACAATTTCCAACCGTACATAAATATTCTTTATATTTATAATATGCCAGACCAAAAAATCAATGCAACTCTATGCAGTATTTAGCCAACTGATACACAATCATCATTAAGCTGGCTGCACTGGTCTGAATAAAGGCAAGTTGTACTGTTTGGCGTAAACGTGTCAGCACCTGATACTGGTTGGGGGCGGGGGTTACGTTCCTGAAGCTCTCCGTCGTCACGGCGATGGGCGGCTGGAAGGCGCTGGACCCGACCTGGCTGAAGCTGTTGTTCAGGATGAGGGAGGACCGCAGGTTGTAGGTGTTGGGCGCGGGGGTGTGTTGCTGGCGCGGGGGCGGGATTCGAGCAGCCTGTGGGGAAGAGGTACTTATTTTAAAAAACAATTTTCATCCATCTTTCTCCTCATTTTGGAATGCCAGGTTATATTATGTAGGCCTGTCTGCAGCCCATAAGCTCGGCTGCGCAGTCATCTGCGGACCGTGAGCCGAGCTGCACAGTCACTCTGCATCCCAAAACGTGAGCTGTGCAGTCACTCTGCAGCCCATAAGCTGAGCTGCGCAGTCACTCTGCAGTCCATAAGCTGAGCTGCGCAGTCACTCTGCAGTCCCTAAGCTGAGTTGCGAAGTCACTCTGCAGCCCATAAGCTGAGCTGCGCAGTCACTCTGCAGCCCATAAGCTCAGCTGCGCAGTCACTCTGCAGCCCATAAGCTCAGCTGCGCAGTCGCTGCTGTAGAGGACCGTTCACGCAGGCAGACAGTAGACGAGTCAGGACGAGACCTGCAGTGGCTGTAATACACGGGTCCACACCGAGCGCTCGGCCTAGCGACAGGCTGCAGTAACAGGCCTGGTCTGGTCTCCTCACCTGTGAAGCCAGTCCACCTGTGCCTCTCTTCGAGTACGAGGGGCTGATGACATCAGCAGAACAGTGAGACATATAAGCACCGGGTCCCGGGTTTCCATTCTGGAACAAAGACGCTTTTTTTTCCGTCAAAGATACTATCATACACAGGATTAAAAACATGCTTCACTTATCGGTAAGAATCAGCCCTTCTTCACATTAGCAACTCCGTTTTGTCTTTTTTTCAGAGCCACCCCATACAAATGACTGCGTAGACAGAGCTTTATATTAATTTGTGTATATCACAAACACTTCCAGTATTGTCACTAATTACGTTAGTCGTCAATAAGGGTCATTCTTTCTCCATGACTGGTAGGTGGTGCTTTAATTGAAGGGAGCAATCAAGTTAAAGTGACCGACAAAAGATTCATTAACGACTTCTTTTTTTTTTTTTACCTGACTGTTTTCAGCATTGAATCTCCTGGCCTGTACAGAGAACCCTTTTCTCCCAGCTTTCCGATTGGCTTTGGTCTGGTGCTTTGTAGGGATGGAAGAGGTATTCCAGGGAAGCCCGGAACCTGAATAAGGATACAGCAAATGCCAAAGTCTAAGGAAACTAAATTCATCAAAAAATATTTTAATTGAAAATACAGAAAAGCAGCACCTCTCTCAAATCACTGCAGTTCGGTTTGAGGTACAGCTGAAAAACTCACTCTTTTTCATGTAGAGTTTGCCGGATGCAACATGACGGCTTTCTGCGCGGTCTGAATATGGCTCAACACTATCGTGTGAGTGAAGGAGAAATATTTTTAATGCTTATAATTAATTGCAAGAAAATACACGAAACCTCAGCTCTAGTTACACAGGTTCTTGTAGCCAATAGTCTTAAACTGTCAACTGTCACTAAATCTAGAGCAAAAATGTTTTAAAAATTCGTTGGTAAGATATTTTGCTCATTCGTATTTCCATTGCTACCATTACTCTGGCCTTTGTTGCTCTGCGAAAAGCCATTTCTGAACCTACGTTTTCACACGAAACACAACAACTTAGTAAAAGTCATTTAGCAACTTGGCTGCTATCTTGTCAAAATTTAATTGGATCACAAGGGATCTGTTCGCATTAATGAACAGCTGCACAACAACACTGAAAAACAGAGACAAAATGAAAAGTTTCTCACCTCAACACTTTAGAATCTCCTTCTTCCATTATTTCCCGTATTTACACGTTACCATGACAGGCGGGGGACGGCACCGGAGGCCTGCAATCATGCCGTCACTGCAAGCGCGTCGCTGGTGCTCAAGTCACACAGCACCCCCTGTAGGATCGTTCATGTCCTGCAAATGACTCTGTGCAGTTTTCAACATTTGAAACAATATCGAGTGCAATACTAAAGCCAATCGCTAGAGGGCGACACGTGACAATAATCCTCGAAGAGCACGCGAGTTGAGCGTTTCTTCAGGCCAATTCAGACCAGCAATGCACCCTGTTCAGTGAGTCACGAGGTTCTCTCTTGAAATGAACAGACTCCTGTATCATTGTTAAAATGCCTGCTTCCTTATCTCCTAAATCATCATCAAGAATGTAACCATATGCAAAGCAAAGCCCGAACAAAGCCCATAATTAAAAATTGAATTTAACTGGCCCTCCACAAGTCTTAAAACAGACAGTGCCGTTTTCAGTATTTTTCATCTTAAACCAAGCTTCTTTCGGGAATATTCCAGAACATTCCAGTTTCCAGACTGCTAGGGCAAGGCTCCTGTAGCCGAAATGCCAAACCTGATTTGTCAGAGGACATGTACTGGCATCCTTCCAGCATGTCATCATGTGTCACTGTGTATTCAGACATACATCAAAACGAAAACATTCGTTACGGATTGCATAAGAATGGAATCGTTTTACGAGTTCCAGGCGGCAGTACGTGTTTTCTTTTTTCCTTTTTTGTCGGCAGGAGGTATTTGCTGACTCAGCCAGTCACATTACGCCAAAATGCCCCATTCCAATTACCCACGTCTGTCGGACGGGTGACGACTCAACGCTAGGAAACGTAGGATTGGAAACAAAAAAAATGCCTCATATGACTATCCGCTAAAACAAGGCCTTCATTCTAAAAGCGGAAAGTCAGCATCTTAGCTTGGGGTGGGGGGGAAAGGAAGAAACGTCTCAGGGAGGATGTGAACTTTGACCTCAGAGGACTGCTGCGTTCTCTTTATGCTGTTCTGAGTATAACGCTCCCTGTGCCTTCTCATTGGCTTTCTGGTGTATTCTGTCATGGGACAACAGGTCAATATTTTTCCTCACGGGCTGTGTTATTGACAGTGCGATGCTAATTGAAATGTCCCTTCGAAGCAACGAGCACTGCACGTGGAGCTGCCAGCTGGGTGCGTGTGGGCTGACAGTGCTGTATCTGGGAATGGGAGAATCAGCGTGGGACTTCACAGTTCACACTGTAGCGGATGCGTGTTTCTGGGTTAAACTGTTGCCCGGGGAAACCACCAACCCAGCCAAAACTCAGGCCGTGTCAAAATTTTGACAGGAGCCTCCTCCGGAATTTTGAGCGAAGCCTTGGGACGCATTCCGCGGCCGCACGCTGCTCTCAGCCATACAATTTTACTGCCACGCTCCGACTCGGAACGTTCCGGAAAAAGAGGCTCTTTCTTTCATACCACCCACTGCGTTTTCCCCATCTTTCATTTTCCGTTGTCTAAAGCACGTGACACTGAGATTTTCTCCAAACAGCCTTTTTTCCCCCTGTTAACAATGTGACATGTACATATTTCACAAAGGGATCATTTTTCTGAGCGATTGCACACGGACGACCGGTTTAATAAAACCCTCTATCGCCGTTGCCTGAATGGGTCCTGCGCAGAAGCTGTCAATGGCATTTTTGACTTTTTAGTGACAGAGAGAAAATGAACGAGCTTGCGAAATTCACCGGCCATTAATATCTGCGTGCTGGACATCTGTGTGTGCGCACGCGTGTGTGTGAATCTGTGTTTGCTCTCCGATGAGATGTGTCAACATCTCTCTGTGACATTCCTCCTGTGCAATACTCCTGAGCAGGCTGGTACTGGTCATCTGGGGAATCCCACTGCGTCCTTCCCTTCCCCCCATTTTTCTGTTGCTCTACCTCTTCATCCCTCTCTTTCGCCACCCCCACGCGCCGTTCCAGCGCAGTGAGAGCTGTTATTTACCGCTATTAAGCCCCATTTCCCCCTTCCTTGCCTGCCTGCTTGACTGCTTACATGCGGAAGGCGAACAGAAAGCACGTGACAAAAACTGATGTCTTCTCACTATACATTTATTCGTATCCTTCAAAAACATAATGTAAGGAAACATTTGAAACGGGTTGTTTATTTTTTTGACATAATTTAGTCCTGCGCCAATGTGGAGAGCTCTGAGGTCAGCTCAGATCTGTGCACTGCCTGCACACATAGCATTATGACAGAAACCGTGATCAGAAACATAAACGACAAGTCTGGGTGAAGTTACACACACAACACAGCAAAGGAGATGAGGGCAGTTTAAATGAAGGGAGGCAGGGTGAATGAGACTGCCGATGCCTGATTTTGAGGCAGGGGGTGGGCGTGGTCTAAGACAGGGTGCTGCAATCACGGCACAGAATCAGGTCGTCCTCCGGGAAGAAGCCGACGCCCAACAGGGACGCAGAGCAGCGGGAACAGGTGAAACAGGTCTGGTGCCAGTGGCGCTCCTCGAAGGAGACGAACTTCCCCTCCCCAAAACCTGCAGTGGGAGAGGAGAGGAGAGGAGACGAGAGGGGAGGAGAGGAGAGGGAGAGGAGGGGAGACAAGAGGGAGAGGAGAGGGAGACAGAGGAGAGAATGGAAGAAAATGGAATGGAATGAAAACTGGCACCATACGAACCATTATAGATATATCTGAAACTGAATTCAGTAAACCAGAGGCCACTTCATTGGCTATTTCATGTCAAATCTACACTCCTGTTTTTCTCCCTGGCAGGTTGCACACAGAAGCATTGATACTGGAGCCAGAGTCACACCAGGGCCTGGAACAGGCTAACTGTGACATCACTGCTGAATCCCTGAGCAGGTGACCGCGATGCTGACCTGTGATTGGCTCACTGCAGCCAGAATCACATCAGGGCCTGGAACAGGCGAACTGTGACATCACTGTAGAATCCCTGAGCAGGTGACCCAGATGCTGCCCTGTGACTGGCTCACTGCAGCCAGAATCACATCAGGGCCTGGAACAGGCCAACTGACATCACTGCTGAATCCCCGAGCAGGTGACCCAGATGCTGACCTGTGACTGGCTCGCTGCAGCCCTCGCACTTGCGGGCATAGGTGTTGGTGAAGCACTGAACGCAGTAGGGACTGTCCTCCTCAGTGGTGAACTGCTTCCCAGCCAGCTCAACCCCGCAGCCCGCGCACACAAAACAGTGCCTGTGCCACGCCTCGTCGCGATAGGTCACGCCCCCTGTCAGCAACACCTGAGAGGGAGAGGGAGAGAGAGAGGGAAGGAGGGAGGGAGGGGGGAACTTGAAGTCAGAAGACACAGCATTTTGTTTTGTTTTTTCCTCAACACTTATTAAAATGAGTTGTATAAAGCAGTGGTTCCCAAACCTCTTCTTGGGTACCCCAATCCAGATCCAGGTTTTTGAGGTGTTCCGTTTCAAGCACACCTGATAACAACTAATTAAAGGCTTCATTAGGCATCAGGTGTGTTTGAGGTGAAGACATCAAATACCTGGATCTGGCTCAAAGTGCCTGAGGAGAGGTTTTGGAACCACTGCTATAAAACTATCAAAATAATAAAAACTTAAATTATAAAGAACCAATAAAGTATATGTAAACTAAATCATTAATAACACTGGCTGTTTTAAATAGTGTTTTCTGACATGGACGCTTTGGATTGTGTTCAAAGTATTGACTTATTTCTCCAGATTGATATTATTTTGTACGAAGTGATAATTCAATAAATTAATGCTATTACAGTACATAGCCATAAATAACCCTAACACCACAAAGAGTGGATGGGCTTGTGAGACTCAGGACCGTGATCCACATTTTCCCTAAACTTTAACGGACACTACATACAAATGTTTACCTTTTTTTCACAAATGTAGTCCGGCAAATTCATCGGTCACCAAAGTGTGTGTATGCAGCAAACCTGGGTCAAATACGTATTTGTTTTGGATTCGAATACTTTTCTGTGCTCTATTGATCTTGCCTGGTGCAATTGAGCCTGCCAATTTGACCAGAAGGCTGGGTTTGCACTTTGAGAGTATTTCATTAGTTCCAATGCACCAGACAAGATCAGTAAAGCGTAGAAAAGTATTTGAATCCAAAACAAATACGCATTTGACCCAGGTCTGGTAAGAAGAGAAAGACTGTGTTTGTCTGTTAGTCGGTTTAGTTCCATGGAGGACTACAGCTGACTGTAAGCGCCCACAGACGCCAGCAAGGGGGCGGGGCTTGCGGATCACCTGTTTGCAGCGGGTGCAGCGCGGGGCGAACTTGTTCTCGTAGCAGGGGCTGCAGTAGTGCCCGTCATCGTCCGGCACGAAGGCCTTGCCGCCGATCGGCTGCTGGCAGCCGAGGCAGACGAAGCAGGCCTCGTGCCAGGTCCTGCCCTGGTACTCCAACTTCCTGGAGCCTGGAGGAAAGGGGTGGGACCAGAGGCGGGGTTAGAGAAAAAGGCGGGACCAGAGGCGGAGTTAGAGAAAAAGGCGGGACCAGAGGCGGAGTTAGAGAAAGGGGGGGGGGGTGGAGAAGCAGGGTGTCAACTTGACCCTGCAGGCACCATCGGCAGTGGGGACACCGTGTACACACAGGAACTAGAAAGACCTGTGGGCATGCTCATAACGTGTGATTATCAGCATAAACATAACCAGCAGACTCAAGTTCACGTTAGTTACTGTGTTGTGCATAATGTGCAGAACAGAAATGAGCAGGAGGCTTTTATGCCAGTTATACTCCCTCCCTGAACACAACAGTACCCTAATGAGAAACCAACTGGCTTCATCTTTAATTCTGATCCTCTGGGGCCGATTACTCAACCACACAGATCCCAGATCAGTTCTGCCCTGTTCCTCATACCTACTGACCCTGGGTCAGTTCTGCCCTGTTCCTCATACCTACTGACCCCAGATCAGTTCCTCCCCACTGACCCACAGAAGGGTGTGTCCTGGCGTGTACACGGTGGGGGGGGGGGGGGGGGTGTTACCTGGCTGGATGGTCTTGCTGCAGGCCACGCAGGTGGAGGAGAACTCGCTGCAGAAGCGGGAGGAGGGGGGTTACCTGGCTGGATGGTCTTGCTGCAGGCCACGCAGGTGGAGGAGAACTCGCTGCAGAAGCAGGCGTTGCAGAGCAGCGCCGTCCCGTGGCGGGTGAAGCGCTCGTCCGCCAGCGAGCGGCCGCAGCGGGAGCAGCGCAGGCACTGCTCGTGGTAGTGCCGGTCGTCATAGCACAGCTCCTGCAGGGGGGGGCGGGGCCAGGAGAGACGCTCATCAGATTACAAACGTCCCCAAATGATCAACATTTTGGGTCAATAGCAGTGTGTTACCTGGATGCCACATTATACTGATTTATATTTAAAGCTTTATACACTGTTATCTATTGAGTGCCACAGGATTTGTAGATAGAAACCTTCTGCATCAGTATAAAGAGGTATTGGTATCTTGAACATAGTGAGGGGCAGAGAGAGAGACAGAGAGAGAGAGACAGACAGACAGACAGAGTGAGTTTAAACCTCCAGAGCACTGACTACATATTAACTGGAGCAGCTGTCCAAAGCTGTGGATGAAGAATTAGCTGTTCCAGTTGAAATGCAGTCCTGTGGTCTAGAGGTTTAAACTTCAGCTAAGTACACTGCAATTGACCCTTTATGTTCTGTCTCCCTGGAAGCATTCAAAACATTCCAATTTTGATGCATCATAAGAATATTCATTAAGGGGGCGTGGCCAGGGATAATACAGTAATGGCGGGTGTTCTGTGCTGACAAACAGCACCAGAAACCCCTATTACCCTAAAAACCTTGCGTTGTTCGAAGAGGAAACGAACGTAACAAATGCAGCAGTTGACCATCTAGTCAGGCCTACCTGCATATATGCTTTAATTAAATTTAAACCAGCAATATTCTTACCGATATTCTTTGAACAAAGAGGACTTTTGGCAGTGCTTTTGTGAATTCATCACGATCAGTAAGTGGATGAGATGTCTGGTTTTGTCGTGCCTGAGCCTGTGTCCGTGGTTACGTCACTACGCCGGAAACGCTTGTTCACGAACGGTCAGAAAAAAGTTTATTGCTTTTACCTGAAGGCTTCACGGTTAAGCGTCTTTCCTGAGTCATGTGATAGGCATCCTGCTCCACCGTAATAAAAGCAGACATTGTCTGGCCGCTGGAAGCAGTTGCTTCTTGTTACAGACGAGTTCAGAGTGCAGAAGGACACACATCTGGGTTCAAGGACTTCCACGTTAAGCAGCGAAATGGGGTTTAATGAGTTTGAGTGTGTTTTTTTTTTTTTTTGGGGGGGGGGGGGGGGGGGGGGGGTTAGTGCTTCAGACAGTGTTGTGTTCATTTCCTGGGGGGGGGAGGGGGGGGCAAGCGAGACTTATTTACAGGCCGTGCCTGTGGAGGAAGCTCACTGACGCGCCAGTCACAAGTGTGACAGAGGGATGCCAGGGCAGGGGGCGTGGCCTGCCTGCATTCCACGAAAGGCAGCCCGGCTTTGCTCGCTTCAGACGTCTCAGGGAAATCACAGTCGGCACGGCGACCGGCGAGAGAGAGAAGGACGGATCCACACAAACAATATCAGCCGCGTCCCAACGGGCATTTTATAAGTTTAAGAGACTTCCTGTGGTTAGAGCTCTGGTGTCAGAAACCAGAGATGTTCACACACACACACGCACCTACACACACACATACTTACACACACACAGACACACATATACATATACACACACACACACACTTACATACACACACACACACATGCACATTCACATATACACACACACACACGAACACACACACACACACACATAGACACACACACACACCTACACACACACATACTTACGCACACACAGACACACATATACACACACACACACACATGTACACACACACATTCTCTAACGTAGTTTTCTCTCTCTCTCTCTCTCTCTCTCTCTCTCTCTCTCTCTTCCTCTCTCCCTCTCTCTCGACTCACCCGGGCATTGTGCTGGATGAGCTCCTTGCACTCTGCGCAGGTGTGGGTGAACGCCTTGTTGTAGCAGGGGATGCAGTGGGGGGCGCCGTCCTCTGCCTGGATGAACTTGCGCCCGTACAGGGACTCCTTGCACCCCGCGCAGTCAAACCGCTCGCTCATACCGACCCGGTCCTGCGACACACACAACACAGCCGCTCTCACCAACTCTCCTCAGGTCCTCAGGTCCACCCCAGGAGCCTGTGTGCCGCTCCACACAGGTCTTACACGTGTTTGTGACTCTGGAGGAGAACAAGTCATGGGCATATATACACTAATCCAGACCTGGGTCAGATACGTATCTGTTCTGGATTCACATCCTTTTCTGTGCTCTGCTGATCTTGCCTGGCGTAATCGAGCCTGCCAATATGGCCTGAAGGCGGGGTTTGCACTTTTTTGAGAGTAATTCATTGGTTCCAATACACCAGACAATATCAGTAAAGTGTAGAAAAGTATTTGACCCAGGTCTGACACTATCTATGATCACCGTGGATAACAGTTACCAGAATAACTGTAAAAATACAACATAGCCTGGATTCAATCAACATTTGTCCTTATCTTTGCCTTCCATATTGTTGCCACGGGAACAAGTGCTATGCTCCCGGGAATTCCAAACTCACCGTTGTTTGTGAAGAAAAAAAGTGAAAACCCTGGACAAAACATCCCACAATACCGTTCGCTGCTGCTCACCGTTTCATTGCATAATCTCACAGAGATTATTTATGTAGCCTTTTTTGTGGAAAAGTGCTGTTTTATCTCAAGTTAAGGTAAGGCAAGGCAGGTTTATTTGTACAGCACCTTTCATACACAAAGGCAATTCAAAGTGCTTCTCATAGATACAGAATAAGACACAGAATAAGAACACAATAGAGTAAAATAGAAATAGGGTTTAGTAAATTCCCTGGATGGTTTTAAAAAGCTAAGGAGAGCCACTAATAAAGTGTCAGAGCAAACATAAGTGTGGGATTAACTCTGTGCACTCCGAAGTAGAAAAGAGAGGCATTACAGTGATCTGTTTCTCTCTCTTTATCCATCTCTCCTTTTCTTACCATGCCCCTTCTCTCACCAACATCTGCCTCGAGCGGAGATGGAGTAGGTAAACTGGACAACAGCGTCTGCTCTGACAACAGCACGCTGGCGCTAAAGATGGAACAACTGGGGGTCAAGGGTCAAACACCGCCCGAGGGTCACTGGCGTTGCAGATAAAGAAAAGGCCTCAAGCGGAGAATCATTTCCTGTGCAGTGTCAGATTCCTGTGCGGCAGCGGAGGCCTGGTCCGAGCCGTTCAGCAGGTTTATCGCGAACGCGAGAAGTCGACTCCGCTTCCTCCCGATACCCAGCGCGTCAGAGAACCCGAATATCGTGCTCACGGCAACCGCACAGAGACAATGGCTTGCCTCCCAGCCGCCGTCCTCTCTAGATCCTGCCAGCTATTGTGTCCCTTTTTTAGCCACAGGAGGGCCTATTAATACCAGCCAGGCGACGGCCTGTACTGCGGTCTGCCGTGCCAGATGTTTTTCCAAAGAGGCAAGAAAACGCCGCTCGCGAAAACAGCCACGGTAACCCGACCCGGCGCAGACGCCCGCGAGGATTCGGACGGGACGGGGCGGCGAGGGGGAAGCGAGCGGTCAGGGTCTCCACGGAAGCGGTCCGAGCCTGAACCCGGCGGGGGCCGATGACGTCACCGCGAGCGTCAGAGCTCCCGGTCACGCGAGCCCGCGGCAGGCAGACGTGCAATTACAGCCGTCTAGACGACGAACCCTTCGGCGCTCACGGTCACAGAAGCCGGCTCGAAGGGGCTCTCTGTCACGCTCTTTCTGCGCGGGACTCAAACCAAAAACCTACTGGATACAGCTCCGCACGACTGGCGAAGGACAGAATCCGACCCATGTCAGACCAAAAGCAGGCTGAAGAAATCACCAGCAGGTTCAAAAGACTATGTTATTATTATTGTCTACTTTCAGTCTTGGCGTACAGTGAGCTTGGTGCACCATATCAGCAAAAATCGTACACAATCCACCCTTAAACTCCCCTGAGGGTAGTCCATCTACAAGCATGTGATGGCCGTGGTCGTTCCACCCCCACAAGTGTTCCCACGGTAACTATTCAAATCATTTGGATTCACCTTATCAGATGAGATGGATGTTCACAGAAAAGTGATTAGGCTGCTACCTGGGAAGCCAGTCCGACCGCAGGGAGACACCTGCCGTATCAACCTGCCTACACACAAAGTGAGGACATTCTATTGGCAAGCAAAGACTCAGGTATGTTTACATTCCTGTCATGCAAAGCAGTCGGAGGGATTAAAACTGGGACTACACTTTTACCGTGGGAGAAGAACTAGAAAGGATCGACCGACAGTCAGCCATCTCGTGGTTCCCAGGCACAAAGCTTGCCACACATTTCACACATGTTTGCTCTGTTTGCTCTGTCTGTTGCCTAATTTGGATGCCAAATTATGCTGATTTGTATTTAAAGCTTTATACACTGTTATCTATTGAGTGCCACAGGATTTGCAGATGGAAACCTTCTTCATCAGTATAAAGAGGTATTGGTATCTTGAACATAGTGAGGGGCAGAGAGAGAGACAGAGAGAGAGAGAGAGACAGGCAGAGTGAGACATAGTGACAGAGAGAGAGATAGACAGAAGAGTGAGAGAGACAGACAGAGAGACAGAGCGAGACAGAACCCTCATAAACAGAAACTGAGGAGTACAATGAACCACACCTGGGGCGATAGACAGGAAATGTGATCCCATTGCCCACAATGCAGCATTGCAAACAGACAGGCAGCCCATTTGGAGAGCTGGGGGAGAAGGTGCGCTCCTCACAGTGACCGGCACTGACGTGCTGTCAGATAACGAGTCTTCTTGATACCACAGGACCCCACAGCCTGGTTGAGCCCGCCCACCAACCCACACTGCACATGAATGAAGTAATGAATTAATGCTAGGTGGAAGTGTAGTATAATGCTAAGGAGTTGGTCTTGTAACCTAAATGTCACAGGTTCGATTCCCTGGTACGACACTGCTGTTGTACCCTTGAGCAACGTACTTAACCTGCATTGCTCCAGTATATATCCAGCTGTATAACTGGATATAATGTAAGTCGCTCTGGATAAGAGCGTCTGCTAAATGCCTGTAAATTAAACTAAACTAATGCAATGCCAAATAACCTTGCTCAGCAACACAGGGAAAACAAGCAGCTGTAGTCTCCCTCACCTTACATAAAAATGGAGCAGCAAATATCCCTTTCTCCTGCTTGTGCCATACACAGGGTCAAGCCTTTGCCGTGTTTAAGTGAAAACAACTTTTACGTGAACAGAGCTGTAAGTCAGGCGGACAGAGGCAGATTTTCTGTGGTTCGGTGAAGAATGATAATGACCCGTGACATCATTCATAAGGCTTTCAACAAGTCTACTACGAGGAACAAGCACAATTACAAGAAAAAGTAAGAGAGAACCAGAGAGAGAGAGAGAGAGAGGGAGGGGGAAGAGAGAGAGGGAGGGGGAAAGAGAGATGCAGGGAAGAAGGAGTCTGCACATTCCTTGCGTCTAGAACTGTACTATCCAGAGAAAAAGCGCATGACTACCGCTCATTAAATGGTGGTTAGAAAAGCTTCGCGCGATCAGAACGGTGTGGGGGACCTCTCCGCTCTCCGTGTGTCCTGCTGAAAGGCCTGCCCAAAATCGCTCTGTTTGCGAGGGTGATTACAATGTGTTTTATAAATAGAGACAGAGGAGGATGGGGGGGGGGGGGGGGGGGGGGGGTCCCTGGCATACATTGACGATATACAGACTGGGGAAATATTTATATATATAAAACTTATTTTTATATAGCCCGTTTTTACTTTTTATTGTAGTCCCTGGATGCCTTTTATACAGGGTACCTGGATTAATTGATAACATTTAGGGTTTCTGACCTGAAAAATAATTGACTTCTGATGAAAAGTGTATCGCAACTAGAATCATAAACTTTTTCTTTACGCAAATTCAACACGTTCTAAAATTTTACAATCATACATTTTTACAATCTTAATTTTACATTTTTATCAAACTTTACAACAGTGTGAGAAATGACACCGTGTGGAAAACACAGCTTTTGAAATGGCATTACCTGGTCCCGACAGGTCCGTCCATTACGTAAAAAAAACAAAAAACATACATTCCAGCAGACTTGTATTATTCTACATAGAAATCATTTACACAGACAAGTCGAGTTCGATGGCTAGCTCTAAAGTCCAACCGAAGTACCCCCAGCACTGCAGGGCATCTAGCATATAACCTCGAAGTTACAAACCAAGTTCCCTGACCATCATGCACGGATATGCGCGTGGTATAATTTTAAACACCTCCGATGAACTAAGAAAATTCATATTACCTTTCCTAGCAAATTTGTACCTCTTGAAGCGTCGGTTATGGACAACACAACGCTTCCGCAATCTAAAAGCTGTCTTTCAACAGTTTTCGGAGTGTTCAAGAGTTGTCAATTCACCGAAGAGCTGCTAGATACTAAATCGTTATCACCCCAAAAACACAATCAGAAACATTGAATACGTTCTCACCAAGAGGAACGTCTGGCAGCTCAACCTTCCACTCCGTCGCCAATCCTGGAACGCACCCTTTCTCTCGTTCACCGTCTCAGCTGTGCGCGTCTCAAACACAAATCGTTAGTCAAGATGTTATACAGCGTGTATGCAGACGCGAACGCGCCTGCCCCTTTCTCTAAGTCACAATGACGAATAGTAATACTCGACCCCGTGCGTGACACAACCAAGTAAAGGCTGGAGTTATTAGATCCCGCCCTGTTCTCTCGCCCCCTCTCTCGACGCGTAAATGATAAGTTCCAGCATCAAGTTTCAACATTCCATTCATCTTTCCGAGTTGAAGATGACTTTGAGTCAGGTAAGGCGTGGAATGAGGATCACATCTACACTGATAGCGCTCTGCAGTACCTGGGGAAGTTACTTGACAAAAATTATCCAATGATTTTGTGCTGAAAACACAGTGCAATATCACTGCTCTGCAAAGTTGCAGTAAGTTGGACAATGGCTTCATTGCTAGGAACTTAGCCTACTGCATGTTTTATGGTCGTGCCATATTGTTATAGAATGATCATAAGAACATCACTTTGGTCTGTGCGTTATGGAGTGAAATGAAAATGACCTAAAAGTCTGAAGGAAATGCACAGGAACCCCTGGATGATTTCTCATTTGGCCCTGCTGGTGTACTGTGTCTTGGACTGCATTTTTATATGGCGCTTTTATCCAAAGCGCTTTACAATTGATGCCTCTCATTCACCCATTAACACACATACACTCACACACCAACAGTGAAAGGCTGCCATGCAAGGTACCAATCAGCTCGGTTAGGTGTCTTGCTCAGGGACACTTCGACACGCCCAGGGCGTTTGATCGAACCGGCAACCCTCCGACTGCCAGACAACCGTTCTTACATCCTTACATCTTATACATTTGTGTGCAACAGCACATTCTCAAAAATCATTGCCTCTTTTGTTTAATTTCTCATTCCCTTCTTCATCTTCATAACCTGTGGCCAGTGCTGCTCCTTCATTGCTGATGCAGTTTCATAATTTAGATATTTCAAGTTTCAAAGCTGCAAAGCCAAGACTCTTCACCCAGCTGAGCTTCTCCAGGTCAGACCAGCTCTAGTTGTGCTGCTCCAGGTCAGACCAGCTCTAGTTGTGCTGCTCCAGGTCAGACCTGCTCTAGTTGTGCTGCTCCAGGTCAGACCTGCTCTAGCTGTGCTGCTCCAGGTCAGACCTGCTCTGGTTGTGCTGCTCCAGGTCAGACCTGCTCTGGTTGTGCTGCTCCAGGTCAGACCTGCTCTGTCTGTGCTGCTCCAGGTCAGACCTGCTCTAGTTGTGCTGCTCCAAGGTCAGACCTGCTCTATCTGTGCTGCTCCAGGTCAGACCTGCTCTAGTTGTGCTGCTCCAGGTCAGACCTGCTCTAGCTGTGCTGCTCCAGGTCAGACCAGCTCTGGTTGTGCTGCTCCAGGCCAGGTCCACGACTCTGCGCAGCCGAAGCAGCTGCGGTACGCAGAGGAGCACAAAGAGCCGGCACAGGAACAGGGGGCGCTCAGAGGAAGGCACGAGAACCAAAACCGGGTATGGAAAAGAGAGGGGTTGGTGGACGTGTTTTGTTTATTATTCTTAGGGAGGACACAATGTGCTCTTTATCCAGCCCCGCAACAGAGGCAGTGCTGTAATGCAGTCGCTGTAAAAAGAACAGAACGCATATGTGCTTGTGCGGAGTGGGGGACTGGGATGGGCGGGGGTGTGATGGGGGGGATTGGTTCCTGTGCATTTTTGTCAAACAAAGACTCTTTTATGTCCTCATCCTGTTGCACTGATTTAGGGAAACCTGGGGAACGTTGCTGTTTCTCTCCCATAATGCAGTTCTGTTTCCCATAAGGCCATTCTGTGCCCTGTATTCCGCAGTGCCAGCGTAGGGGAATCGCTGCATTTGTTAACACTGCACAGCTGGGATGGTGTGGTCCCTGCTGCGAACCACTGCGGCCTTCATATATAATTCATGTGGCACGACTTTAACATTTCGCTTTTAATTATTTAAATAGCTGGGTTATTTTAGCGCCCGGCGTTTCCCTGGGACTCCCTGATTGGCCACAGCCGCAGCACAGAATAACATTTTTAGAAAATAAAAGCTTCATATGTTTGAAAATTAATTACTGGTTGTCTCGCTGTCTCCCTGCATTTCTAAGCCAACACAGAATCTTTCCAGTGTCTCTATGACAACTCGTATCCTTCCTTATGTCTCTAAAATGGCAACAGTTCTTCCCTGTGTCTCTGTCACAATGCATAACCTTTTCAGTCTCCATGCCAACCGATTCTTCCCTGTGTCTCTATAACAACACGCCCTTTCTTATGTCTCCAAGAAGACAACAGTTCTCTGTATTCCAATGCAACACATAACCATCAATACGTTCTGTAACAAAACCCATTTTACACTTAACTCTTCAGAAGATCGTAAGCAGCATCTTCAGCCGTTACTTTGTTTTGCAGAACTCAGAATGACGTGGGAGATTCAAGACCAGTCAACCAGCTCCCTCCCTAGCGACCAATACTGTGTAAATCTTCCAAAACTGATAACGCTACCTTCACTTTATGTGTTGGTATTGTAGTGGTTTAAAATATGCAATTGTTCAGGCAGGTTTTATCTCTAATTGCCTGAATGTATACAGGTAATTTTTCAGGTTAGTTTAGTCTACAATTACCTTTTATGATGACTACTTGCCTAAATGTTTGATTCGCTGCCAAGAGAACCAGAGAATTTCACATGTGCAGTGCCAACTCATTTTTGCATGGAATAGTTTTTTGGAGTCTAAATACCTTTAGGAGTCTTAATGTGTTGCCAGACCGTTGCCGTTTGCAGCACAAGGTCGTCCACTTTATTTATAACATCAATATGTTATTTGTAATTCTGTACAAACGCTATACCTATAAACCTGTACACTCGCTGGTCTGGGAATGTTGTTATCCAGAACGGACACTCAGTCACATTATTCAGGTGAATGCGCTTATGTTATGGTCAAGTTTCCCTGGATACGCATATCCTCTAAACCAATGTAATTCAAAATGATCTTGCCTGCAAGCAAACCAAGACAATGCAGTTTGCTAGCAAGTTAAAACAGTCCCATAGCCAGTTGCACACTGTAGGTTACAGTCGTTTGTTTTGTGTGTCATTAGTGCCTGTTGCATAACTAACTTGCTGGTTGTATAGCCAGTAAACTAACTACAGCAAACACATGACAGGCTACAATGCTACTGGTTTACTTCGAAAGCTAGCACAGAAACCCCCATCGTATCATGTGCACATGCAGTGTCAGAGTTACAAGAGAGCACGGTTCTAAAAATAATGCTGCATTACAGTGTAGGCATTTAGCTTATCCGCAGCGACTTACAATGGGTGCAAATGAAGAAAAGGCCTAGATTCAAAAATCACCAACATCCCGCTAGCGATTCATGAGAGCACTGGTCGGACCATAACACCCCGGTGACAGGTAATCAATCTGTTTTCCCTCGAATGAACACGAAGAAGGGAAGGTAGAGAGAGGATCTTTTTGGGACAGGGGAATATAAGGTAGACGGGGAAAATGTGGAAGAGGGGAAGTGGAATCAGGGTGGAGAAAGAAGGGGGGGGAGGGGTTACCATGATCACAGTCATACCCTTCCTGTCCGGATGAGTTTCCACCAAATAAATAACAAACCTTCACTCAGGAGCAGCACGGGTGTCTCTCTGAAGATGTCCCGTCACCCGATTCTGCGCCGCTGACGTGCGTACCGTGCGAAACAAACAGAAAATGACAAACGGCAAACGAAATGAACATTTAAATGCAAAAATAACTTTAATAACTCAGCACAGTTTTCCAACAAAATAAGTGAAAGAGGCAGTGTTTGGTTATCTCCACTGAAATTGATATCTTCCCTTTTGCTGACTTGCGCCGTGTGACCTGCGGGGTACCGGTAAGGCAGAATTGTTGAGGTTGTGTGGACGGGCTGAAGACCGCATCGACAGCGACCCCGCCCTCAGCCCAGAGCCCGTTAGCCGTGCGCTAGCAGGCCATGACAGCTTCTCTCTACCTCAGACGAAAAGGTTATTAGATTGGTTTAGTCGGAAGAATAATGTTAATGTTAATCATCGTCCAAAAAAAAAACAGCACAGGTGAGAAGACCCTGAATGGACAGGTAAGAAGGAAACAAGACTATCCACAAAATTCAGGAAAAGGTTCCTCAGGACACACACAAGCACACACACACACACAACCTCACACTGACTCTCTCCCTCCTGTACACAGACAGACACACACACACACACACACACACACACAACCTCACACTGACTCTCCCTCCCATACACAGACACAAGCACACACACACACAACCTCACACTGACTCTCCCTCCTGTACACAGACACAAGCACACACACACAACCTCACACTGACTTTCCCTCCCGTACAGTCACACGCATGCGCACACACCCATACAACTTCACACTGACTCTCCCTCCTATACAGACAGACAGACAGACAGACACACACACACACACACACACACACACACACACACACTCGCACCTCACACTGAGGCTCTCCCTCCCGTACACACACACACACGCACACACACACACACACACATACAGGTATTAAGACCCGTGAACGGAGTCCTCCTCGTTCAGCCGAGTCACAGTGCCACACTTTTGTAAACAGTTCACCGGGATGCCCTTAGACCGAGTGTCACCTTATCACCCAAGCCCCTCGAAGAGATATACTGCAGTGAATCCTCATCAGGATGCTCTACTACTCATTTAAACCAACATGCACACTCAACCATGCAGAAAGTCAACCGGCTTTGGACCCAGTTACTCCCAAAGTTGTGCTTCCTCGGGGGTCTGTTCCGCCTACCCGTGCGCTTTGGGGTACACGTGCCTAGGTGTGTCAGAGAACGGTAAACGACGGTAGACTGTATGTACAGATGGGGGGGGGGCAGGTGGAGGGGGTGGTGGTCTGTTGTGTACATCTTCTAATATTCCCAATGTGAGGGGGGTAGGAGTGGAAAAAAGGATAAATCTACAAAAAAACCCACAGTCCTGCCAGGACTAAGCAAACCCACCTCCCCCTCCCCACCCCACCCCAAGTTGAAGGTACGCCCCCCCCCCCCACCAGTGAGATATAGGGAGTGGTTTTATATTAATGCAAAGCATTTCACAACCTTTATGGCTAACCAACTCAAGAATGGGTTTAAAATCAGTGTGCAGGGATCCCACCCCCGGCAATATGCAAACAAACAGGGTGGATCCTGAGGAGATTTGGGAAGGGGGGGAGAGGGAGGTGGAGGCGGAGGGGGAGGGGGACAGTGGGGGCTGTTCTTTACAGTGCTGTAGCTCCCCCTACTGGCTGACGGGGTCCCTTTTACTTGTATTTAGCGATTTGTAAAATGATTCTTTTTCTTTTTTTTTTTTGCTCCAGGTTTCCCGTCTGTGTCCCACACAGGTCCCGGGACAGGGCAGGCTGCTTCCCCCAGGTCCCCCGTCCCGCTCACAGACAGTGCCTATGGCTTCTTTTTTCGTTGCATGCAAAAGGGACCGAGGGTACAGCCCCCTTCCCCCTCTCTCTCTCTCTCTCGCTCGCTCGCTCGATCTCCGGTTTCCGCGGCTACATGGCGCTCCTCGGGGCCCCGTTCTGGGCGATGGCCTTGGGGCTGGGGGTCCCGAGCTGCGGCAGGCCCGTCCTCTGGGCAGACATCCCCACCTCAAACACTTCCTGTATGGCCTTACGAAAGCAGTGGAAGTTGTAGTCTATAAGACCTGCGGCCAAAACAGCGGAGAAACAGCGTGAGCACAATGGTGTCATTTACCCTTTCGGACTCTTAACAGGATACGATTTGACGTCGTTATTGTGCGGACGCGCGGCCACAGAGCCTTCATAATCCCCATCAGCCAATCAGAACTGAGCTCCCCCTCCGGCCCGGCCAATCCCGTGCTTGCTCGCTCACTCACCTTTCCGCTCGAAGCTCTCCTCTCGGAGGATGCACACCAGGGCCAGGAACTTGGTCACCTCCTTCAGGTAGAGCACCGTGGTGTTGTTGAGTTTGATGATGGCCAGCGATTCCTTATCGTAGGCACTGCCGCTGCCATCTTCCCTCAAGCTGGAACACGTGACCACACGGGGAGGACCAATCACAACACAGAAATACCCACCACAGCCAAGAATGGGCTCTTCGTGAATATAGAGAAATTGCCCTCAGTGTTCTTAACCGCAGTAAAACTGGAGCATGTTGGGGAACTTTGCTGGTTGTGTAACACACACAGAAAAGGTGCAATGTTTTAAACCTGGTAAGGGACAAAAAATACCCAGCAATAACAGCAACAGCATAATGACCACTCTTCACATCTCACTGTGTCACTGGACCGGAGATGCTTAAACAATCATTTATAAAAGTTCCGAAGTGTTTTCGCAACTCATCCGAAAAATGCGCTGCTGAACACAAAGCAAATTGGGCTTCCTCGTGCAGGAACGGGGAAGGTCTCGGGAAGGACCCGGGAAGGAACAGGGAAGGACCTGGGAAGGAACAGGGGAAGGAACCGGGAAGGGCCAGGGAAGGAACAGGGAAGGAACAGGGCAGGACCCGGGAAGGAACCGGGAAGGAACCGGGAAGGACCTGGGAGCTGAGGGCGTGTCCAGCGTACGTCGCAGGAAGTACATCACAGGAAGTGCGCGCAAAGCGCCCCGCTGCTCACCCATAGATGCAGGACACGTCGATGACCACGTCGATCATGTCACAGCACAGCTCGTAGGACTGCATGTCCACCGGCAGGCTGTCGGTGGCGATGTAGATCTTGCTCACCACGTCGAACAGGAAGGCCTTCTCTATCCCTGAATTCTGCCGGGGACAGAGACAGAGACGGGTATTACACTGTACCTGTGGCCAGGTTGGCTGATGCACTACATACAGATAAATGCGTGCATACATGCACAAACACGCAGTTCATTTATTAAATCAAAACGTCCTGCTTGACCTGACCTACTCACTATGTGCACACCTGTGACACATTCCACACAGAGAGCAGTTATATTAAGCGTCCTAAAGTAACAACAGCGCGAAACAAAAAGATCAGGCTCTAAAATACCACCTAGTTTGGCAGAAAGAGCCTTTGAGCCACTTCAACAAGTAAGAGCGAACAGATCCAGGGAAATCTAAATGCTACATGAAGTTCCCAATTGCTAATGCATCAGAAAAGCTACCTATCAGTTCTAGAAACAATTTTAATTGTAATACAATTTAACTGTCATAATATGAGGCTGCCAATGGGAAGTCCTGTCACAGTTTCCATGTGCAGTTTTATGACTTTTATGTCTAAAAGTGGGGAGGTTCTTTTCGGTTGGAATCACTTCCAAGATGGCGGACATATAAGGCCAATTGCAGAGGGGGGGGAGATATGATATCACAAAAAGTGGCCAAATCAAGACACTTCACCCCGTTAACTGTGCAAATCCCCCTAGCTCCAGGGACTTCTGACACAGGAGCAGACAAACAGTGACATTGGGTGGGGGGGGGCCTGAAATCTGTGCTTCCCGACACAGATTCCACCACTAGGGGGCAGACAGTGCGTGCTCACTCCAGTGGGCGGGAACTGCCAGGACACGGGTCACCTGACTGACAGGCGGGACTCACAGATATGAAGATGTTCAGGAGGTTTTCCAGGGTTGGCAGCTGAGGGAGGAGCTTCTGGACAACTTTACTGAAAGCCTCAAATATCGAATGGTCGTAGATGCTCGTCAGGTACAGGCTGAAACACACAAGGTTAGAGGACATTTATCCCTCTGAAGAGTAGGTTTTGTGTGTAAATATATGTAGGCAAGATACAGGGTAAGGTAAGGGCGCTGGATTCAGCCTACGAAGCTGACCTGAGGTGCAGCTTGTCCAGGCTGGCATCCGCTAGGTCATCGTTGGCCCTCTGGTGGATGTCTCTCTGGGTCTCGATCTTGTGGTCGTCAGACAAGCCGTCCACTTTGTGGATGAAGACCTCAAAGTTAATCTCAGGATTGACCCGGTAGGCTCTGGACACTGTGAGGTGGAGTCTTCCCAGCGCCTCCACGTAATCGTCCTGTGCACACACGCACACGCACACACACACACACACACACACACACACATACGTGCACATACACGACCACACACGCACAAACACACACAAATTTATGCTGCAAATTGTACTCTCAACCCAGAATGCAATTGCTCCCCCAGTCGGATGAATAAAAGCATACTGTTGCAATACTATGTCGTCCCAACCCAACAGATGAGCTCACCTGGGCATCGATAACAAAGATCAAAGCACCGGTCCCTCTGAAGATCATCTCATAGTCGAAGGCAGGGTCAAAGAAGTCCACCTGACCAGGAAAGTCCCAGATCTGGAAGTTGACGAAGGAGGTGCTGGAGACATCGTCCTTGTAGATCTTGTTGGTGCTCTCCAAGAAGAGCGTCTCGTTGGGGGACATCTTGTGGAACACCACCTGCCAGAGAGAGTCAGTTCAGCCAGCCCGCCTCAAGCATCCCCGTGCCCTCAATCTAACAGGGTTGGAGGGTGGGAGAGAAGCTAGCCGCAGTCACAGCTGTGAGCTCGCTATCTCTCTTCAGGCAGGTGCTGAAGTTCTGCCTCTGCAGACATTTCTCTCCACCTAGACCCCCTTAAAGCCCTGAAACAAGTTTTTGAATTACAGCCACAGTTGGAGCACTTTCTCCTCTGGCAAGCACCCATTTCGTTTAAGCTCATTCTGTTCTATTGTAAGTACGGTATTTGTGCAAGTAATACCTCGTTTCTTTTCACTCTTGTTGTGGCCGAGACTTATCAGCTTAAATGGCATTCAATATGTACAGTGTTGCTGTCCTTTGGTGCTTGTAGTTAGCCTTGATGTTATTTATACCTCAGGTCGTTTGCCTAATAATGGTGTTAAATAACTTTGAACAAAACGAGCCTGCCAAATGAGGAAATATATTCGTACAGGCTTACGCAGGCAGCTTACGCACGCAGATAGTGTGCATATTCACGCAATCTACGGGATCTCATCGACAGCACGACAAAAACGTTTAGTGAAATCTGGCAACCCCTTCTCCGAAGAACACAGAATAACTAGGGCTATATTTTTTACTGAACATCACGGGTACTTTTCTGTTTAAATGAGATATATTTATTATTAATAAAGGTCTATAATCATTGGCCTGTTGACTCCACAGTCAGTCTCACAGGCTGAAGAATAATTTCGCCGAAGTTCAGTGAAGCATGCAGAGATTCTGAACACAGAAGTATCCAACAGCTAACCGGACTAGCCCGATGACAAATGTCAGCACATGCTGGCATACAGTTAACCAACCCTCGTGGGACAAAGCAGGTGTCTAAAACAAGATACCAGGGCACACGCTATTATAATGACGTGTAAGGTTATTCTAGTTAACTCGTGTTTCTATCCAGGCTACCTTCTGTATTGACGATTTGCCGCTTCGTCGTAATCCCATCAACAGTATCCTTGGTTTGCTGTCGGAAGATGTCGAACCCTCCTCGATATCGGTCTCCTCCACTCCATACCCAAAGTCTTTAGGGAATGAGTCCACCCTGAAACTATCGGACTCATTCGACATTTTGACCCGACGCAAAGCTTGTTTCCCCGATCCTCGGACCTCGATCCCACTTTCGATTAGTTGTACTCCTGAATTCCCCCCAAACCAGAAACCATAACCCTATTAACTACTACCATAACAAGCATTAGAAATGGCCAATAGCCATAATAAAAATGAAAGCGAGAGCGATAATAAACAATGAAAAAACTCCCTATCTTCTTGAAATATTTAGTGTTCCTGTTTCTTGCCCAGCAATTTTGCGCTTACTTCCACCTCCTCTTCTCCGATTGGTCACTTTTCTGAAAGTTTGATAAGTTGATTGGCTTGTGACCACGTCAATCCGGAAAACCATATCATGGGGTGGTTCATCCCGTGTCATATGTTTGCAGTCACATGACTGAACCATCTAGCCGTGTAGTGGGGCGTGTTTCTGAGGCAAATGATAATGAACTGAAGTTCTCCCTTTATCGTAAAGCGCGACTGGTCCTAGTAGTTTTCACAGCTAGTGGCTTTTACCACAAACAGCACGTGATTCCACTAATTTGACAAGCGGGTAGTTCTTATAACAATGTCAATAATGTGGCTTCGCGCCTTTATCGCATGCTTGCCTGATTTACAGTCGAAATATATGCTATTGTGAGGGGAAACATCAAATCAGTTAACACATTTTATTTCCATTTGTCCATTTCCCGTAGTTACCGCTCGTTATTTTTGCACAGCCGAGCGACGAGTCGTTAAAAAGCGGCGCGTGCTCACTTGTAGACTTATCTTCAGCTGATTATGTCGATAGCTAGCACCGGTGCTGAAACTGCCTGATTTATCGACATGGCACATTATAGAGTAAGTGCAGTACTTTGTTTACAAATATTTTGAGGACTATTTCGCATTTACTCGCTATAATTCCCGTCTGTTCGTAATGCCCACATTTGCCGACAAACTCAGTTTCCAGAGTTTGAAATTTATTTGTTCTACTAATTGGAGTGATAAGTTGGCTTGTTAGGCTATGCAAGCATGCGTCTTACGTTATTTGCATTTGTGTTCCTTGCATTTCGTTGTAGTTGTTCTCCAGGTTATAATGCTACATTGAAGGCATAATCGACATTCTATTCAATAGGCGTAGCCTAATATATCAGTCTATAAATATGAAATGCATTCTCTCTGCGGCTCGTGTCCACTAAACAATTTTATCTTAAGGAAATGGCCGTTTCTTGCAGGCTTCTGAATCCAGACGGGAACAGTTCCGAAGGTACCTGGAAAAGGCTGGTGTCCTTGACAGCCTGACCAGTGGTAGGATCCTTTGGAAAATTCCATAATAATGCAACATAGGCAATGATGTTCGTTGTCGTGCTACAATTTGCTATGGCCTTGAAAAAAGCAGTGTTTTCACTTATCCGTTACTTGCAGTGTTGGTAGCGCTGTACGAAGAACATGATAAACCCACCAACGCTTCGGAGTATCCTTTGATAAACTCGTAAAAACTGAGTGACAGATTTTTATACTTTTTAAAAAAATTTTTTAAGAAAGCTTGCCTCCCGAACATCGCCCTTGGTTTTTGCATTCAATTCATTGAGTTATAGATTAGAAAGGGCCACAGAATTAAACAGACCATTTGTCAGTCACAGGGTGCGGCTGTTTGTGACCTTTCAGTAAAGTTTTTTTTCCACAAACCTCTCAGAATTGAATAGAAACCTCATGTAGGACTCTTACACACAGTTTGGCAAGTTTTTTTTATTAGCAAAAACAAGTGAAAATGCGTTTTCGGGTGAACCCTATCCTTAACACGAGTGCTAGTTTCTTGAAGCGGCACCTCGGGTTGTCCGGCCCCGCGCCAGCAGAGGCGGAGAAGCTTCGCTCGGAGATGATAGCGCTCCAGCAGCAATACGAGCGTCTCCTGGAGGAGAACAGAGGACTCAAAAATAGGGTGTGCTTCTCTTTTAGAAGGCTTGACGGCTCGCGAATATTGTTCTGATGAACACCATTAACCTGTTCTTTCCTCTGTCCTTCTCTTTAGCTTTTGCAGTATGAACCAGCACAAGAAGGAGCGACTCTGTAGTGCCGATCAGCTCCGAGAACGCTCACTGTTAACATGGGACACCACTGGAAATAGAGGATACACTTTTTAAAAAAAATTTGCGTTAAGTGTTCATTTGAGGATTTTGGGTTCTGTCTGGAATGTCCTTTGGAGTGTACAAGTACTTTTTTCAAGTAATGTTTATCTGAATTAAACACATTTGCACAAAATGGTTGTCAAACCCTCAAATCATTTGCTAAAGATCTTTAGCAGTGCAGTTCCTTTTGGATGGTAATTTCTCCGTTGAGAAGCACATACAAATTGTGGTCACCTGCTTTCTGACTGTTTACAACAAGGCATGCCTACTGCTGTTGTCAACATCTCGTATGTTAATTTAGGTTATATCGACTTCGTGGCATACCCCACTGCAAATGTGTTCTGAGTATGGAGGTACATGGGCCTACTTGCACATCAGTATGAGTTCGCTATCGATGTAAATCAATCTCCCGCTGCATACAGCTCCTGATCCAGCGTACAACTGGCTTTTCGGTGCATCTCGTGTTTGCCCATGTGACCGATTATGTAATGTTCAATCAATGAATGCGATTTAATCAGATCCTGTCAATCACTGAGTTTGTTATCTGATTCTCCAAGAGAAACTGCATAGACGAGTGAAATGTACAGATGGGGAGAATGTTATTTAACATTAGTTATATGCTGGCTTTATTCATGTTTAAAAAAATAAATAAATAAAACCCCAAATGATTATAAAGAAAATGAGTATTCAATACCAGGTGAGTACTTCCTCAAATGTACTTCATGCCCCCCCCCCCAGCCCCACAAATTTATACTGTGTACAATGCACAGTACCGTAGTATTCAGTGTATAAAACCCCCCACACCCCTCTCGTTTACAGCATATAAAACTCAGTTTTCAGTTCTGCTACTTCAGTGCTTTTTCAGGATGGAAGACATCTGCAGCACAGTGACCTGAAAGAGAACAGAACAAGTTGAATGTATTTATGTTGTGGTCTGGCACTATGCCTTGGAGAGAGAGGGGGGGGGAAAAAGTTAGGTTAAAGCCAGACCTGGGTCAAATGCACATTTGTTTTGGATTCAAATACTTTTCTGCACTTTACTGATCTTGTCTGGTGTATTTGAACCAATGAAATACTCTCAAAAAGTGCAAACCCCGCCTTCTGGTCATATTGGCAGGCTCAATTATGCCAGGCAAGACCAATAGAGCACAGAAAAGTATTTGAATCCAAAACAAATACGTATTTGACCCAGGTCTAGTTAAAGCGCTCCTTGTATAAGAGTGTATATAACGTGTGCGGGGGCTTAGCTTTTGTGTGATGTTTTTTTTTCTCTACTATTTAGGTTTATGCCTCTGCTGAATTTCTAAACCTCAGTGTATTGTACTGAGAAGTGTGTATACATGGGAAAAAACCTGAATTGCTATAACTTAGTGTTGTTAATGTAATCAGTTGATCCCAAATGCTTCAATGCACTGAAAATGCAACACTGTTTCCCATGGATTGAAGTGTTCTTTCTTAAACGTCCTAAAAGGATAATAAAGCAGACTAGATCTACAGCAAAAAAATAAATAAAAATCAATGGTAGGACCATTTTTTAGGACCACATTTTCATTTTTCGTTTGTATTTAGCAGTTGGACAGAATCTTATTTCTTCCACCACCCTTCTTGTTTTAACAGACGGTCCGTAGCAATCACTGCATTACTTAGTGGGTCATTACGAGCAGCAGACGAAAGCATTTTCAAATTCATGGAGCCAAACTATTTGAGGGTTGTCGGAGTGAGACTGACATGTCGTACTCGCTGCCGGAAATTTTCCCACCATGATGATGTCAGAACCATGATGTCACATTTCAGCGACGTGCCAAATCCAAGGGTGCGTCCTGTTACTTTTCCCTCCTCACCTCCTTTCCTCCACTCCCCCTCTACCACGCGTCTCCAACCGGGACGTATGTGGAGGAAAGGAGGGGAGGAGACGTGTTTCGAGGCCGCTTTGCCAACACAGTTCGCTTTGCCCCTCTCCGCCAATTATTGGGACAGAGGAGGGAGGAGGGACACCAAGATCGGTTTCTGGGGCACGGAGGAGACAAGGTGGTAGTAGAGGAAAGGATACATTTTTTGAGTATTAGGACGCACCCAATTTGTCCATAAAGACACTGATGGATTTTGTGACCCCCCTACTATCCCTACTCTTAGGCCAGGGGTGCACAACTCCACTCCTGCAGGGTCTGTGGGTACACTGCTTTTTTTCCGGCAGGATTTTCAAAATGGTTGAACGCGTCAATGCAAGGTTCACTCCAATATTGGACCAAAGCCAAAGGCTTTCACCAAGAACATATCTGCATATGTCTACTGCCACAGTTGACCGCATCAACAAAAATTTCAGATCAAATAAACCAGCCGATTAAATAAGGGCAGTGGTCGAAGTCACATCCCCGGAAACAGAACGAGTTTGGTTGTGCACCCCTGACCAGCCCCCCCCCCCACCCTGTGAGCTGTGGATGATGAGATGAGGTGTGGCACTAACGCTCAGATCTGCAGGTCGCTGGGGGCTCGCCTGCTGCTGCCGCTACTTGCCAATGACATTCGGCGGTTTGGAGGGAAGGGCTGCGGGCTGTCGCCGTCGTGACTGGGCCTAGACTCGGAGCTGAGGCCCCCGATCGAGTCCGGGCTCTGGGGCCGGCTCAGCCGCTTGAGGTCGGGCTTTGAGGCGGCCCGGGCCCGCCCCGCGGCGAAGCCGCAGCGGGTCGCCAGGGCGCCGCCGCCGCCGCCGAAGCCCTCGCCGTCGGAGCTGTTGCTCTCCTCCACCGTGGAGCAGTTCCAGGGGGCGCTGACCCTCCGCGGCCTCCGGCCCATGCTGAGGAGGAGCGTGGGGCAGGAGGAGGAGGAGGAGTCCGCCGGGAGGGCGGAGCGCCCCGGGGCACCCCCGGGCTCCTCCCGCGGCTCGCTGCCCGGGTGCTCCTCCGAGTCGCCCTGCTTGTCGGCGGGCGGCGACCGCGTCTCGCTGCTGGTGTTGGTTTTGGAGGCGCCGTTGGGCTCGGCGGGGCTGGGCGACGCCTCCTTGAGGAGGACGACGTCCAGGCCCGACTTGCAGGCGGCGGGGTCGCCCTGGATGGGGGCGAAGGTGGAGGAGGTCTCCAGGACGGGGTAGGTGGGTCCGTTGCCCTGCCTCTCCAGCAGGAGGGTGTAGCCGCTGGGCGCGGTGGGGATGGTGGCCTTCCGGCCCGCGCACACCTGCTGCACCACCGAGTTCTTCTTGGACCGGCTGACGCAGTAGTCGTCCAGGTCGTCCCGCAGGTGCGGGTAGTAGTCCAGCAGGCCCTTCTTCAGCCTCTTGTAGCCCAGGTGCAGGATCTCCAGGATGTTGAGGAAGAGGGAGACGGCGGCGATGCACTGCATGAACACCATGAAGACGCTCTTCTCCGTGGGCCGGGACACGAAGCAGTCGACGGCGTTGGGGCAGGGCTCGCGCTCGCACTTGTAGAGCGGCTCCAGGCGGAAGCCGTAGAGCAGGTACTGGCCCAGCATGAAGCCCACCTCCACGGCGGAGCGGGTCAGGATGTGCGCCACGTAGGTGCGCAGGAGCGAGCCGCGCAGCGGCGCCTTGTTCAGCCGGCCCTGCTCCAGCTGGCGCAGCTCCCGCTCCAGCCGCCGCCGCGCCTCCGCGGGCTCCGCCTCCGCCGCCTCCAGCTCCCGCCGGAGCTGCGCCTTCTTGCGCTGCCGCTCCTTCTCCAGGGCGCGCAGCTGGTAGAGCGCGTGGCCCATGTAGACCAGCGAGGGCGAGGACACGAAGATGACCTGCAGCACCCAGTAGCGGATGAGCGAGACTGGGAAGGCGCGGTCGTAGCAGACGTTGCGGCAGCCCGGCTGCTCCGTGTTGCACACGAAGTGCGACTGCTCGTCGTTCCACACGTCCTCCGCCGCCACGCCCAGCACCAGCATGCGGAAGACGAAGAGGATGGTCAGCCAGATCTTGCCCACCATGGTGGAGTGGATGTGCACTTCCTCCAAGATCCCGCCCAGGAAGTTCCAATCCCCCATCGTCACACCGGAGCTGCTGGGGGAAAATAGAGGGAACAAAAAAAGAAAGGAAAGGACTGAGGACACTGAAAGTAGGACGGAACAAAAACGATAGTAGGGTAGATGATAGCTATAAAACTTCTGAAAAATTTCTTCACCAGGGACTGCAGATTCCCTTATAAAACATTAATTTCAGAGTACTGAAATTGAGGTAATGTTCCTAGACAGAATTTAAGGCCACGATGTTTAACTACAAATTCATTGTCCTCTCCAAACTGGGGATCGTGGGTCCATATACCACAGTAGTATACATTTAAATAAGTCAAAGCATTTAACTCAATTTTCAGAGCAGATAGCTTGTAGTAATAAATTAAGTTTGAATACAGATGCCTTGCCTACTGTTATCCTGGGAACACAACAGTAAGAATCGCCTATTTGCATATTTATAGATTCTGCCATTCTCAATGAGGGTAAAGGTGTAGAAGTACTACTAAGCCATTTTCAGTAGTTCATTGTATTTTTTTTTTCGGTGAAAAACAACATATTAAACAGATGATTATTCAGTATAGAATATTTTTAAAGGTTTTAAAATATATCTGGATGGTTACTTTAATAAATAAAGTTGTAAACAGTTACTTGTGCATGAACACAAACTGTTTTCTATATTGTATTAGATGTGAATTGTTTGTGCGCCTGTGTTACAGGAAGAGGATAATGTCATTGGCTAAATGGAAACGCTGCAAATCTTAACAGCAAAATCAACAATGAACTCAACTGTTTCAGTATAATAGAACAACCAGTTCCAAGTCGTTCAACTGAACTGAATTCACTCCGGATTTTAATTCTGATAAATATATAAATGCTTTAAATAGTAAATTACAGATCACAAAAGAGATTTTTTTAAAAAAAACATCTTTCTCTGAAAATAAGAAAACGCGTGTAGGCTATTGATTTATAAACCATACGCAGATAGACCTACTATACATTTAAATAGTTACCTTTTCAAATACTGAGAGACATTTTTATTTCTAATAAATATATGCTGCCTTTCATGGCCTGAGATGTCAGTTTAATGGTGGATTAAAGTGTGAAAATAACATCTTCCCTCGAATTAAAATTCTTGCATATTTTGTTTTTACAAACTTTCAATTGACAGTTATTTCAGATTCACAGCACATTTGTACACATTTCCACTCTTAAAATACAGACTTAGCGCATGCTTAGATTGAAACAGCTGCATGACAGCAAAAACGTACCTTTCATTTGTGAAATAGAATGTATATATACAGACATTTCGTATCTGGACACCTCTTGAGGTAATTTAATCCAAGGCACGTCATCCTAAAATTGTTACGAAGAAAAGTGGCCAAAAATAACACCTCCTTACGGAAGGATGACTCCCGGGGAATGTGATTTGAGGATTCCATCAAAATGAAGAGGTCTGTCACGTTGCGTGAGAACTTATAAACAACCAGCAGAAATCAATGTGCAAATCGTTGTCACTTAACTTGCAGCAGTATGAACCGAGAGCGGGGTGCTACAAAACCCTGCGGGCTATGTAGGCGAAACCGGGCCGCCAAAATATTCAAAATCGTTGTTTCCCATCTGTAGTTCAGTACTGGGATTTCGTTAGATCAGCCGAACTGCGGTGCCCCCCATCTCTGTCCAGAGGCATAGGACGGGAGGGTGCTGGACTGAGGGGCGATCGACCAAAATTCCTAACCACCCTTGCAGTTAATTCACATAGGTAGTGGTACACCAGTAATTATGAATCTTTTTTCAATTATGAATTTTTTTTTTTTCAGAGACAGTATAAATAAATCCAACTCAAAGCTGATAGGCACATTTGAATGAAAAAGGGTCAATATAAATAACGCGAGGGACGCTATGTATGTACTGTAAGGATGCTATACTATCTTCTGCATCCCAAAGTGGTTTTGGACCTAAAGCAACAGCCTACACAGCTGATGTGGGAAGGAGAGGAAGAGGCTGACAGTTAACTTACCCAGAAGCCCCTCTTCAGTAGGAGTCAGCTGCGGATGTCCATCACTTCTTGTCCAGTCAGCACAGGTCTCTCCTCCGGCCTCGGTGGCCCGGGGTTTTCTGAAACCGTTCAGCAGTTTTGCGCTGCATGTGAAAGACTGAGTTTAGACGCAGGGGTGCACAACAAGGGCCAATCCATAGCAGGATTTTGTGCCAACATTTCCCGACATTTATTGAATTGACCCAATCATATCTTTGTCTGACGTGTATAAGCAACAGCTAGGGTCACAGTCTGCAAGTGTATCCTAGAGATTTCACTGTGCTCAAGCAGAGGAGTGAAGCAGCGTAGTTTATAGAGCTGTAAGAAATGGTAATCGGTTGGAACAAAAACCAGCACGCAGATCGGCCCTCCAGGACTGGAGTTGTGCACCCCTGGTTTAGAGGTTGGGGATTTTGAGTGCAATAAGTGGTGTTTACATGTTTGCACACACACACACACACATGCACACACATGCACACGTTTGCACACGTGAAGCCCCTGAATTTTCCACAACCGCACTGCTCTTTTAGATCAATGAATTGCCTCTGCCGGCCAATCAATCGGTCACGTCCCATTTCACACTCGGATGGGTCCCTCCGAAAGTAATCAAATTAAAAGTTCTTCCCAGCAGCGGCGATCTGTTTTTTTTTTTTTGTTGCTCCACTTAGAGGAAATCGATGTCCCCGCCTTGTTCAAATTGCTAATTGTACTGGTCCTCCTGGACCGAGCGCCCAACCCAGTCTCTGCATCTGTTCTCTTGCTGGGGCCCCATGGTCCCGGACACGCCATTTTGTTCTTTTGAAAAGGGACGAGCCAACCTCTTACATAACATGTCGGCTCAATGTATTATACAGTGAGCGCCATAACGTTTAGGACAAAGACATATTTTTTCTTGCTTTGGCTCTGTACTCCACCATTTCCAATTACAGAATTCACATGTGGTTAACGTGTAGACTCTTGGCTTTTATTAAAGGCTATTTTTGTACATTTTGGTTCCACCATGTAGAAATGGTTTACTATGTACAGCACTTTTTTTTTTTACATAGTACTCCTATTTCAGGGTACCATAATCTTTGGGACAAATGGCTGCACAGGTGTTTCTGATAAGTCAGGTGTGTTCAATTGCTCCTTAGTGCAGGTATAAGACAGTTTTTAGTATGTAGACTTAATTGTAGGTTTTTGATTGTCTTTGGAGTCTGTTGCAGGCATTTGTCAACACGAGGACCAGAGTTGTGCCAATGAAAGTCAAGGAAGCCATTATAAGGCTGAGCAATAAGAAAATAATACAGTCAGTGACATTGGGCAAAATCAACTGTTTGGAACATCAGTAAAAAGAAAGAGGGTACTGATGAGCTCTGTAATTGCAAGTGGTCTTATGTAAAAATATAAAAAGTGTGCTAATTTCTACATGGTGAAATACCCTTAAATGAAAGCTGAGAATGCACTTTAATCACATGTGAAGTATTACTGACATCCGTCATGTATAATGCTGACTGGGGTCTTCCACACTGTCTCCCATATGTGAGATGTATTCTCTGCCACAAGAATAGGCAGGGTGCTGAAGTGTTACTGATATCCCTGGTGTTATTATAATGGTGTGGGAGTATTACTGATATCCCTGGTGAGGGTGTTGTAGTATTACTGATATCCCTGGTATTATTATGATGGTGTTGCAGTATTACTGACATCCCTGGTGTTATTATGATGGTGTTGCAGTATTCCTGATATACCTGGTGTTATTATAATGGTGTGGGAGTATTACTGATATCCCTGGTGTTATTATGGGGGTGTTGCAGTATTACTGATATCCCTGGTGATATTATAATGGTGTGGGAGTATTACTGATATCCCTGGTGTTATTATAATGGTGTGGGAGTATTACTGATATCCCTGGTGTTATTATGGGGGTGTTGCAGTATTACTGATATCCCTGGTGATATTATAATGGTGTGGGAGTATTACTGATATCCCTGGTGTTATTATAGGGGTGTTACAGTATTACTGATATCCCTGGTGATGTTATAATGGTGTGGGAGTATTACTGATATCCCTGGTGTTATTATAATGGTGTGGGAGTATTACTGATATCCCTGGTGTTATTATGGGGGTGTTGCAGTATTACTGATATCCCTGGTGATATTATAATGGTGTGGGAGTATTCCTGATATCCCTGTTGTTATTATAATGGTGTGGGAGTATTACTGATATCCCTGGTGTTATTATAATGGTGTTGCAGTATTACTAATATCCCTGGTGATATTACAAAGTTTTTATGGATCCCTATGATTTAACATCTTAGATGTAACATTTTACCTGCAAGATTTAAAATTCACTTCAAGATTCAAGATAAATAAATTAAAACAAATAATTTTTTTTTGCTTCCTCTGCCATTTATTGGCTCTTTAGATTGCACTTAACTTGCATGTTTTCCTCTTACAATATTTGCCAATTACAACAGAAACCGCAGAAATCTTTGAATTTCTGAATACACCAGAGTTAAGGAGATAATCTGGCCCAGAGCCTGGCCCGAGAAGTATTTATCTGTTCAATTACAGCCGCTAGAGGGCGGTACACAGCTATAGTTGGTTTCCTCCCATTCAATAAATGAACCGAAGAAAAAAGGAGGAAGCGAAAGCTTCCGCGTTGTTTCGCGATGCTTTCACTGCTTCCAGTCTCCGGCAAGGTGCTAATGGTAGAAGTCTTATCAGTACTTAATTAATTTACCCTATATACAACGAACGGGTTTTAATCGCAGACAAGAGCCGGTAAGACTTTAAACATCCGTAACGTGTATTACGGTACATTTGAAGGGGTTGTTAAGGCTGATGTTACACCATGTTAAGGTTTTATGTTATGACGGGGTACTACGAATTAGCTTGTCAGGTACTCAAAGTCATGTTTAACTGGCCAGCATGCTCCTAACTAAATGACGAAATGCATACACATCATACACGACGTAACACTCCCGAAACAATTCACCTCTTTGGAGGTTAGTCAATCGGTCAGTCGGATGTAGCGGCGTACGGCCCTTTGGAGTTGGCTGGCTTACTCCTGTCTACAGGTTTCAGCGGAACAAGTTGCCACTTTGCGAAGTTAGTTAAAAGATTGGTCACTGAAGTTGCGATTGGTTGACGGAGGATGTTAAACGCACTCTTTTAAGCTACAGATTAAGACTTCATTTTTGCGTAATGCCTTATGTAGGCTAATTAATACATATTCTGAGTTAGTAATATATAGAAAATGTATCATGGTCGGAAGTGCAGTGATATCAAATGATGGAAAAAGCGAAGAATAACCGTATTTTTTTTCTCCAGAATGGATGAATCCACTGATAATCTTGTTAAATTGGAAACCTTGCTGGAAGGATTTTACAGTGATGGAAACTACATGCACGGCTATGTGACAGACGAGACAAGTGTCCACCAAGCAGTAGAAATCTTCCGACGCATCACTGCCACAACGTTCAGTGTCAGGACGTCAACTCCTCTTAATTTTGAACCCAGTAAAGTGGAAAAGGGGAAGTTTACAACTCGTTCAATCAAGTTCACCAAGTCCAGCTGCCCAAACCTTAACGAAGATGGGGTGCCCTTCATGCACGGTGGAAGGAAAATTCTGGAATGTCAGTTCGGGCCTAAAAGGGAACACGAGAAGAAGATTGAGAAGGACGGTAGCGCTACGATGCCCGGACTGAAGACCTTAGAAGAGATGGAGCACGACTACACTCCTGCCTGCGGACCCGCGGCCAAAAGGAAGCGGCCGAACGTACGGGGCACGAGGAAGAAGGGGTGTCAGGCGAGGATTTCCATCGTGCAGGTGTGCAGGTTCCCCGAGTACGCGGTGATCAGCAAGAAGTGCATCAGCATTCAGCAGATCCAGTTGAAGGAAAGGCTGCTGCAAGACCTGCACGACGAGAAAGAGGTGAAGATTGAGAACAGGTTCTACATTGACCTGCCGCTCGAGAACGCGCATTCCAAACACCCCCCGGTGGCTCTGTCTGGAATGGCGCAGACCGTACACCCGCAGATCATACAGTGGATCGACCAGCTGGTTGGGGAAGGCGTGACCAAGGCCACGGAGGTGCAGGGTAAACTGAGACACCTGGTGAACACCAGGATGTCGGACACGGCTGCCCCCAATTCGCAAGACCGGGGATATTACCCGAAACTGCAAGACATTAAGAACCACATCTACAGGGCAAAAGTAAGGCGGCGCATGACAAATCCGGGTAGCGAGGACCTTGCAGAGCTGGACCAAGACGATGATATCGAGTGTAAGCCAGACGACAGTGACGATATCTACGCGGAGGTATTAGTACTAAGACAGCAGGTAAGCGGTCCTTTTTTCAGCTAGGGCACGCAAGAGTGCATGAACACAGGACGCCATTTAAAGTTCACTGTGTTTCAGAGGGGTGGTGCGGTGGTGCAGAGGGTAGCACTGTCGCCTCAGCAAGAAGGTCGTATGGCTTGGTCGTATTTCTATGTGGAGTTTGCTCCCACAGTCCAAAGTACAAAGACATGCAGGCAGGCTAATTGGAGACTCTAAATTGCCCGTAGGTATGAGTGTGTGAGTGAATGGTGTGTGCCCTGTGATAGATTGGCGGCCTGTCCAGGGTGTATTCCTGCCTCTCGCCCAATGCTTGCTGGGATAGGCTCCAGCACCCCCCAGTGACCCTGACCAGGACAAACAGGTATAGACAATGGATGGATGTTTCAGTGGGAGTAATAATGAACACAATGCTCCTACATGACTTGTAATAACCAGTGCAATTGTGAAAACACAGCATACAATTTGGTTTCATGCAGTGAGTCGATCTGAAAACTTACTGTCAAGAAGCAAACAGCCTATATGGGCATAAATAAGATAACGGATGTATACACGTTGGTCAGCACAGAAACATGCAGGCAGTTGCCTGCCAGCAGCGCATGGCAGCGTGGAAACTGCTCTCCGGCAAACTGGAAAATGCGGTCTTGTCGCTTGCAGAGCGCGGGTCGTCCCGACGACGAGGGTGCCCTCGGGAGGCAGAGGGAGGAACTGCTTCTGGAGCTGGAGGTTCTCCGGGACATGGCGCACCAGTGCACCAGCCTGCCCGTGCTGCAGAGGCTGACAGAGGACGCGAAGGCCATGCAGGAGAGAGCCCAGCACTTCCTGGACGTGCCAACGGGGGGCGCTGCCGCCCCCGCCTTCGGACTGACCTGAGCTATCGGGCCGCAATCCGCAGGGGGCCCCCGGCAGGCCCGTCTGCAGCCTTGGAGGACGGGGTGCGCTGAACAAGCGGACGGGCGTTGGGAGAGGGACGGACTGGCTTTGGGAGAGGGGCAGACTGATGTTGGGAGACGGGACAGACTGGCGTTGGGAGAGGGACGGACTGGCAGGCGGGCACAAGGTCGTTGGCCCCAGGGAGGAGCTACGTCAGGGGTCCTCAGTCTTATCCAGAAAGGGCCGGTGTAGGTGCAGGCTTTTGTTCCAACTGAGCAGTTACACCCCTGATTCTACTTATCAACCACTAGCGTAGTCTTTGGCGAAGGACCTTGATTAGTAGAATCAGGTGTGTCACTGCTTGGCTGGAACAAAAGCCTGCACCCACACCACCCCTTTCTGGATCAGACTGAGGAACTCTGAACTACGTGGACCTCTGAACGCACAACCTATTCCAGTGGTTCCCAAACCTGTTCCACCGGATCTTCCATCCTGTAGGCTTTTGTTTCAACCCTAATTTGGCACACCTGATTCTACTAATTAGCAGCACAATGCGATCTCTAGCTGTTGAATGAGATGTGCTAGGGTTGGAGTGAAAACCTGTAATACGGTAAATCTCCAGGAACAGGGTTGGAGGACCATGGATCAACCCTGCTGGGACACTAAAATGCATGGGTGCAAAACAGGAGCTGATCTGTTTCAGGATCTTCTGCTCTTAATTAAATTAGCTCAATCATATCTTGATTTTACATTTGTACATGCACCAGCCACCGACTGCAAGTGTTTTTACTGTGTTCAAGTACAGGAGCGAACGAGAATAGTTTATACTGCTATTTGAAAACGCAGATCATTGTGTCAGTTCATTTGATGGAAGATTCGAATGTTTTACACGTGTATAGTCAACATTGTGACTCAGGTTTTTATGTAAAAAAAAATATATATATATATTTATATATATAAAATGCACCTTTGGTTTTAAGTTCTGATTTCTTAAGCTGCAAAGCCAAACTTTAACTAAACTGTGCCTTTTTTGGCAAGGACATGGTGCTACAGGCAAAATCTGTTGATCATGAGGTTCATGGCACACGAGTTCGTAACGAAATGCTGAGATTTAGGACTAACTGGACCTACACGTGTAGTCTGGTGAATTGTGGTGAATCGGTGATAACTACTGCAGCTTCATTGTTAAAGACACACTGGAGTTATCCTGGCTTAAAGCAGCAAACTTACCTACATTTTCGCACTTTGAATCTTTAAACTTGCCTTTGACATGACTGTTGACTTTGAGGGTGACTGCTTACCATTATATTTGAACCTTGGTGCCAAATGTCCTCCAGTGCTATTTAGCTGTATTTGCTAAACCCAGCTGTGTGCAGACTTGTTTCAGCAGACAATTATACATCCAAGATCCACAAAGCATTTTTACTAACCCATACCCACTTTAATGAAAGGATTTAGAGGGAGGGGGGTGCATTTATGAACCATACAAACTCTTCCATCTGGTCATATACAAGGGAATATGGAATATGGGGGTGTAATGTAAAAACAGTCATCCAATAAACAAAATGAGCAATACCACAACGACACTACATCCACATTAAAACCTACAGTAGTCCTACAAGGGGAAGCTTTGAATCAGTAATGACTTTTTTTTTTTGCACAACTTCCCTTTCCACCGTCAATGCTATTGCCAAACTACCCCAAATATTGCTTTCGATGAGATTATATATACACACAGAAACAACCTGAACTGAATTAAAAGCACACCAGAATATTTGCTTCAAACTGCCACATTTTACAAAAAAACTAACAAGCGGAAGCCCATGAGTTTGAAAATTCACTTTTGAAAACCGTACTTCCTTTAGAAACAAAAATACCACTGTAGGCTTCTTCCCCACAGGAGATGCAAGTTTACAAATGGTTTACATTCACACACCAGGAATGGATGCCAGTATATTTGACACTATATTCTGATATTCCTAAAGTGATTTGGAAATCCATTCCTAGGGGAGGGGGGGGGGGTAATGTTATTTCAACTGACAAATCCTCTGGCTTCTGTAGAAAATTATGCAACTGAAATGTTGAGCATTAACACTTGCGCAGAGTCGCATTTGCCACATAGCAAACCTTGAGCACAATGGCAAAACACTGAACACATTTTTACAAAAGGAAGAGGGGGGGGGGGGGAAAGAAAAGCTGCCATGTTGGGTCTGCAAAGGGGACCAATCCATTTGCGTCAGAACCGCCACGCTCACATCTTTAAATAAGAGAAAAAAAAACAAAAATCAAGAAAAAAAGACAAACTAGAACTGTGCCTGAATTTAAACCCAGAGCAGCGGTTGCCTTTACCTAAACCAACAACCCAGGAGTGTGCGTTACCTGACCGAACACACTGCATACCAACGCGTTCCCCTTTGCCAAACAGGCGTGTTGAGCACAGAGGAGAGGAGAGGAGCGGAGCGAGCGCCTGGGGGGGGGGGGGGGGGGGGAGACGGAGGGGGGCGGAGTTTAGTGTCCCCCAGACTTGCGCCCCGCCCAGGACCGGGAGCGGGAGCGGGACCGGGAGCGGGACAGGGAGCGTGACCGCGAGCGGGAGGGGGAGCGCGCGTGGGAGCCGTGGGACTCTCGCGAGTTGGGGGCCGGGTGGAAGTCCTCGGGGGGCGGGGTCAGGGACTTGGAGCGGGAGCGGGACGCGCCCCGGGGCTCCTTCCTGGGCCCGGGCCGGGACCTGGGGCGGGGCGACGGGGAGTTGGATCGGCTGTGGGGGTGCGGCTGGTGGTGCTCCCGCTGCGGTGGCCTGTGCCTACGGGAAAGAACGAGGGGAAGACATTAACCAGTGACATCACTGTTCATTACATTACAGGCATTTAGCAGACGCTCTTATCCAGTGACTTACACAACATTTACACTGTATCCATTTATACAGCTGGATATATACTGAAGCAATGCAAGGGTACAACGGCAGCGCCTTACCCGGGAATCGAACCTTTCAGTCACAAGCCCAGGTTCCTTACCCACTGTGTTACACTGCCGCCTATTCCGAATTAAACAGAGAGACGGCGCACCGTTCTCCTACACAAACACTCAACAGCTCCAACACTGTTCAGACAATAAGAGTGTGCCGGCAGCTGCACAGACCATATTTGGAAAAGGAGAGGGGGGGGGGGGTGTAGAGGAACGTTCCAGAAGAACGGCGTGGCCTTACCGGTCACTCTCCCGGCTCCTGCTGTGCCCCTGCCGCCCGTACGGCCGTCCCCGGGACCTGCGGGACCCAAAGGCTCCATCACCAAACCGAAACGCACGTTCCTCCCAACGCCAGTCACACAGAACCCTACAACCCAAACCTCCAACCCAACCCTACAGTGCTCTCCCAACAATTTTCCAGGACCTCACACATATTTCCAGGGCATTTTGTAAATGTTCTCATTTTCCAGGTGTTTTCCACGACATGGAAAACTAGTCAAGTAAATTTCCAGGTTTTCAAGGTTTTCCAGGACGAGTGAGAACCCTGAGAACATTTCATCGTTTTACCAACAAAGTTAGCTTTGCTCACAGGACATATCAGGTGTTTAATCCACTGCAGAGAAAAAGGGGTCCAACCTATATTTTAACAGTAAGTCCTCTAACAGTAGGTTCTGGAGAGACTGGTCAGTTTAAACAGTTAAACAGTAGACAGTGTGTTTTTGGTGGGGGGGGAGGGGGGTGCTGTCGGCGGGCGTGGCCCTTACTCTCGGGGGCTGTCGGAGCGGCGCGGGCGGCGCTCGTAGGACGGGCTCCGGGACCGGCGCCGCTCGTAGCTCCGGCTGCGGGACCGCCGGCGACGCCCGTCCCGCTCGTAGTCGTCGTACCGCGAGAAGCTCCGCGGCGAGTGCCTCTCCTTCACCTTCATCTGATTGGGCGCTGGAGGGGGAGGAGAGAGAGAATGTTCCGGAAGGAACGCAACCGCACTGCCGTGGATCGCCTCTGCCCAACACGGCTCGGGCCAATTCGGTTCCAATTCAGAAAACTCAGGTACGGAAATCTCTGAGCATTTCAGTTTCCTCCCCCCCCCACTCAAAACATTAACTGAATATCAATCCACTTCCTGAACTAAAAATAAATTGACCTGAACCAGATTGAACACCAAAAAGCCAGGCGAGTTAGCAAGAAAATTCTTTAAATTAATAAAAAACAGACTCCAGTTACTCGTATGCCACACTTGGAAAGGAACGATGAGGAAATGTCTTACTCTTTCTGTCCCCCTGGGCGAACTGGATCTCGATCTGTCGTCCGCACACCCACTTCCTGTCCAGGTTGTGAAGGGCGTCCTCCGCGTCGCGCACGTCCTCGAACGTGGACCGGCGGGTCAAGGATTTAACGGCGTTTCCACAGCAACACAGACACAGTCGTCCTCCCCAACCCCCGCCCAATTACAAGTACAGACGCGACGTGGCCGCAGCAGCCAAACGTGGGGTGTCGGAAAGTTACGATACGGCAAAAAAAAAAAAAGTGCTTTCACTTCTACATTGCAATCATTCAAGAGATTAAATATGGCTACTAAATCGTGTCGCAATTACAATTTTGTACATCTTAGGATTGTGATGCGTTATCAAACAGTTCACGCCTCGGGGCACAACAGGCACGGACCGAGACGAACTCTTAAAAAAAAAAAAAAAAGAGAAGTGCATGTCAACTGCAGACACCTGTGGTAGGATACGGACTCAGACTGTTTACCTTAAAAACGCTTGACTTTGACCTTGGTCTTGACCTTGACCTTTAAAGCTCTTTAAGGGCTCTGCAGAGGAACGTGGTTGTCTCGACCGTCTGGCCCCCATAATCTTTATCCTCTCCCTTTTTTCGAAGACATATCCAAGCCTCGATGCCCAACTTGATGCCTTTCTTTTCCTCTTTGTTTCTTCAAGCTTTACATTTCTTTATTTCCACCCTTTCCCTCTCTTTCTTGCGGCCTGACATCCTTTAGGGTCTGTGTCGTCACATAATCTTGAATCTACTCTATATGGCACTGTATAACTCTGAAGCGGCTCCGCAATTGTGCACCTTTATATTCTCTGGGGCAACAACAGAAGAAATTTAGGTTAGGAGACAGAATTTGTCTATTAATAACATTCTTTTTTTTTTTTTCTTCTTTTTAAACCACAAAATAATAATCCATAGTATAAATGTTTGTTTTGCACTACGGACCACCCACATACCCAATTACCCAATCTAATACCATTATCAAATTATTAAGCAAATTCAAACATGGGTGACCACAAACCCACACTGAAAAATAGAGCATTTCATATTTGCATTACAAAATGTCAGTTACACAAACAAAAGTAGAGGAATGAAGAAATTGTCCATCTTGTGAAGAAAGGATATTGAATGTATGCAAATCCTCTTGATCGTCGAGTATAGAAGTCAACTGGAATGTAGACATCTACTATTGGTCCATAACGACCAAACTCACGACGCAAATCCTCCGGCCTGAAGTATCGTAAAATGATACAAGTTTTACTGGACTGAGTAGACAAACCCTCCAAACTCACACGTGCCCAATACAGAGAGCGCGAGAGAGCAATTTAAAGCAAAGAAACTGCATGTGTAATAACAGAACATTTCTTCATTAAGTAGCTACCTATGTTCTGCTAAAACAGGTCTGGATATGACGACTGAGATCTGATCATGTGACTTAATGAGTAGTCAGGTTTCGCATAAATTTCTATTTTGGAAAATGGCCAGTGTTAACAATGGACAAATTAAATGCAAGTACCACCTTCTCAGGAGTATTCAGTTCATTAACTTTAGACTAGTTAGGTCTTGCGGACAGTCGTTCAATGTCCACTGTAACTTACCTGCATCAGGAACGACCACATAAATATTTGACTTCAATTGTAAAGACGTTTTAATTCTTAGTTTACATGATGTTAAACAACCCTAATACTGTAACTTCACTTTCACCAACGTGTGAAACGTATTAAACCGTTGTGCGTTTCAAACATGTTTAAGCAGTTGACTTAACTTACACATTTAAAATTGAGAAAAAATCCAACTAGACTAATTTAGCTCGGTCACCAGCTTCAGTCAGGAAATAACGTTCCGTATGGCGCCTCACTTAGTTACCATTAGACAGCGTTAAGTTACTAACTATACCTGCCTAACTAACTTTAACTTTGATTAGACTAAAGCTGTGTGAATGAATGGTTCCTATGAAGGCGAATTTTAACAAATGTAGCAGAGGTAGCAAGCTAGATGTATCAATATAGACAATTATTTTCACGTGTGAACTTGTGTCACGCTCTAAAGCAGCTAGGTCTAGTCAACTTAAGCTAAATTTAGCCCGGACACTACAGCGAAAACCATGACCAAATAAAGCCTAACTCCATGTTAGAGACACTCCCCCAGTACAATTGCCTACGGTAGGATAACTAACAGCAGATAGCTAAGGTTATCTTAACGCAAAACATTTACGGGCAGTTGTTACGCTAGCTAGGTAGCTGGCTAAGTAAGACGAAACCAGTAAACCACTTGCAAGGTAGCTATATAATTTAGCTAGTTAGTCAGTTAACCAGGCTATATTTTGGAAATACAAATTAAGGCATAACTGTCTACAAATTACAAATGCCAACAAACCGACCGTTATTCTATATATATATATATAGTCTTCAAGAATAGGTCGTCTCAGCTCGTCTGCCACGCATGCACGCTCGCGGGTTACGGCGTGCTTACACCTAGCTGAAACGAGCCACATGCAGCCAATTTAGCATGCTACAGAAGGCATTCTACCCTATTTAGGCACCTACCTGCTCATAAATACACAAACCATCTCAAAATTGCCAACTTAGTTTAACTATCTACAAGCATGTTGAAGGTCTGGGCCACAGCGATGTAGCTAGCTACAGCAAACGTTTAGCTCGCTAGCAACAAGAGGCCCGATTTCAGTTTCAATTACAGACCAACAACGTATTTGCAGGGATTATACGATTTTATAGCGCAACACGGCTTCTTACCTAGACTCGTCAGAGATATTCCTGATGAACAGGGAAGTGTTTGGAGGCCGCAAGTATCTGGCCATGATTTATTGTTATATTTAATCCCTTTAAAACTAACAAGCGTGAACGACGCGTTTGCTAGCTGTACCCCAAAAGAATCCAGCAATTCTTCAGGCAGCGCGAACCTCTTGCGCAGCCTCAGTTCGTTTTTACATAGTGCGCGTGCCCGTATTTTTCCACTTCGGTTGTTTTCTTAGCTATTTAAAACGAAATATCGCCACCTACTGTACAGGAGTATGTGACACATATATAAGCGCAGCCGCAAGAGGGTAGACAGCGACAACAGACTGCATTACCCAGACCTCATTCATTCTACATGATACTTGTTGATACAGCTGCAAAATATTCGGAAGTAAACCAGGTTAAAGTCACTGCTCAGTAGCACTCCTCTTCCCTTGTACAAAACAAGGACCACAACCAGGAGCCAAACTGATTGAACACGCCCGGTTCCTTCACCACAGCACAACACTGCTCTCAGTGTGAATGTTGATGAGTTGCCAGGGACCTCTTTCCATGTTCCTTGCATATAACAGGAAGCTGAGAGCGAATGCATTTTTCAGTCCACTGTTTCTACTGTATGACAAAAACTCTTTTAAAAAACATTGTATCATGAGACAATGAGACAGAAATGACAAAATAAGCTGCCTGGTCTTTTCTTTAAGGAAAAAATCATACAGAACACCAAATTACATTTAACATAAGATGTAGGTTTGATTAAAAACATACAAAAAACTGCACATGCTTAACACAAAAAAATGTTTAACACTCAATATGTTTAAATAAAAACATGATATTTTGAAAACTTTTTCTTTACATTTTTCATCATAACATAACACAATGACAAGAACAGGCCATTCAGCCGAACGATGCTCGGCATTTTCCTGACATGTCCCTTGCATGATTTTATAGAACATCTGAGTCTTGAAGGTACTTGGGCAGCTCCTCTGTTCTGCTACCTGAAGCCCAGCAGGTGACTGACTTCCCACGTCATATACTTTTCGGACACAACACACTGTTGTCTGCAGACTTATGTGGTCTTTTGTCCTTTGCTTCTCCTAGTTGGGGGGAAGACTTAGTGGAGACCGGACCATGGGGCTAAGGAATCACCAGGTCTTCCCGGATGGCCGAGCTCACGGGTCTGGACCTGTTGGTCTGGGGGGCTGAGAGAAGAAAGAAGCTGTGGAAGTTATAACGTGCTATTCAGGATTTGAATCCATTTTCAGGATGAGGCAAGTAACTGAGATCCTCACTCACTGTCACCATTGAAGATCTAATGGCACTTATTGGTAAGAGCTGAGGGTTTAATATTCCCTGACTCAACCTAACCATTTACATACCCCCAGGTGAACTGATATACACCCCTCCATCTCAGGTGATCACTATGGTATAAAATGTCTGCCATAAATCACAAAAGTGGGTGCTACACATTTGGTTGAGCTGAGTTTCCCTCCCTTGACTGTAAAGAGCTCTCAGAATCCGAGGTGGAAGATTCCACATAAATGCAATCCACTATTAGTGAAAACCAGGCACCACCAATGACACACAGCTGTGCTCACCTTCCTGTTGACTGCTGCTGGTTCTGGAGGAAGAGTCCTGCTGACTCAGCGATTCCAACAAGAAGGCACTCATCTACAGACATAGTGTAGTATAATGGGTAAGGAGTTGGTCTTGTAACCTGAAGGTCATAGGTTAGATTCCCTGGTAGGAAACCTGCCGTTGTACCCTTGAGCAAGGTACTTAACCTGCATTGCTTCAGTATATATCCAGCTGTATAAATGGACGTAGTGTAAATGCTATGTTAAAAGTTGTGCAAGTTGCTCTGGATAAGACCGTCTGCTAAATGCCTGTAATAACAATAATTTATTATTTCTGCAATGTAATGGTGTTCTGGGGTACTCAGGTCTGGTCTACACGTATCACACAGCACTATGACTATGTCCATATGCCGTGGAGAAACCAGTACGATGCTTCTCGGGAGGCAGTTCTGGAAGTTGACAGTTCTGGTGGTTGGCAGTTCTGGTGGTGGGCACAGTTGGCACTCACTAGGTCACACTCACCCGCCTGCCCAGCTTTGCCCTCTGCCTCTCCCGGAGCTGCTCCTGGAAGTCGTCCTCGAAGGGGTTGCCCACCAGCGTGGGCCTTCTATTGGAATAAAACTGCAACATCGGAAAGACGAATATCGAATTATTCAGCATTCAGAAATATTTTAGTCACTTACAGTGCCGTGAAAAAGTATTTGACCCCTTCCCGATTTCCTCTATAATTAAAGTTCAGGTTCAGGTTATTTTATTTGTACACGTAGGTAGATTTGGCTTGCAGTAGACGAGTTTTGAATTGAACATTTGTCACACTGAATGTTTTCAGATCTTTAGACAAACTAATATTAGACAAAGGGAACCTGAGTAAACGGAAAACTTTTTTTTTCCTTCTTCTTCTTTCGGCTGTTCCCGTTCAGGGTCGGCACAGCAGATCATCCTGATCCGCATATTTGATTAGGCATGTTTTATGCCGGATGCCCTTCCTGACGCAACCCTCCCATTAATCTGGGCTTGGGACCGGCACTAAGAATGCACTGACTTGCACATGGCATTGGCTGGGATACGAACCCGGGCCACCGACGTGGCAGGAAGGAGCTCTACCACTGGGCCACCAATGCCCCTTGAGTGAACAGAAAACACATTTTAAAAATTATTATTTAATTTAATGTAAAAAGTTAACGAACACCCGTATCACTCTTGCGAAAAAGTAATTTTCCCTTTAAATTTAGTTACTGGTTGCAACCTCCTTTAGCAACTGCAATGAAATGCTTGCCTACAATTTGATATCAGCAATATAAGCCCACTCTTCTTTGCATAACTGCTTTAGTTCAGACAAAATTGGAAGGTTTCTGAGCCTGAACTTCTCGTTTCAGGTCCTGCCACAACATCATCAACACAGCCTGCTCCCCTCACACTACCACCAGGTCCACCCTGCCCCCTCCAACTTCCCAACCTTCTGCTCGGTCTTCTGCAGTTTCCTCCTCAGAATTTTCAAGATCTCGGCTTGCTGATCCACGGAGACCCTGGGCAGTCTCCGGTCCCTTGCTGGCTCCTGGGACTGGATGCTCCTTGAGGGAAGAGGAGAAGATAAGAGGAATTCCGAATTTCAACATCTGATTACAACCACACCGCCAGAATCACATCAGGATTACAGTATCCGATACAATCACTGTCACAGAATCAGATATATTCAGTGTCAGTGACTGACACCGGTGTCATAGCAACCCATGGTATCATACTGTCAGAGTCACTCATGGTCAGACATCACTTGGAGACATTTATACAACTCCAATGCTGCTAGGAAACATGCTATATCCAATCAAATAAACGTACACCACGGGGACTCTACAGCAGGACTGTTTCTAGTGCAGGTGTGCAAGGGACCAAAAGAGGAACTGAAATGATAGGTATTGGGTATAGGGCATAGGGTGCACACTACAGAGGTTGGAGGGAAAGAGTGAGTGTTGGGATGTCCCGGGACAGATGGAGAGTGGGATACGCACTGAATGGATGCGGAAGAGTCCACAGTTGGAAGGGGCCTGGCCTCGCCCCCACTCTGCACCAGCTCGATAGCCTGCTTCATCTCCATCTTGTTGTAGAAGGCCAGGAGCTGCGGCTCCCTGGAGCCTTCCTCCCCTACCAGACAGGGCTGTATGTAGCGCCCGTTCAAGCGGCTCAGTCTGTGGAGAGAGAGAGAGAGAGAGAGAGAAAGAGACAAAGAGAGAGAGAGAAAGAGAGAGAGACAGAGCAAGAGAGTAAGAGTGAGAGAGAGAGCTTTTTCAGGTTGTTTTGCATTCCAGTTACCTACTGAGTTTCTGAATGAATACATGCATTCATATCTATGTTTGTATATGAAAACTGTGTATTTCAATCATGTTCTGCTCTCTTTATAGGGTCCAGTCACATACTTGTCTTTCCAAAGATGATGCCCATAATGTCCACAGACGCTGTCAATACCAGCCAGGAGATGGTCCATGAACTGAGGAAAAAGAATGACTATGTTTCAGACAGGAGATGGTTCCGGAACATCCATGTCCTCTTGGCCTCAGCATACGTAAGAGTGGGAAAAAAAACCATTAGCCTCACATGTCAGACTCATAACCTTTATGTACTACAATCCTAGCTAGGTTGATGCTTTGATGTGAGATACGTCCCCTCAACTAAGCCAGCTAGTGTGCCCGTGTACAAGTGAGTGTGAGTGAGGTGTACGGTGATCTGTGGATTTCCACAGTAAGCGTACACAATTATCTTGTGTGTGCGAGAGAGTGTATACTAGTGTGTGGTGACCTATGTGTGGTACCATTGTGTGGATCTCCTCATTGATGGACCCTTTTCCCTCTCGCTTCCTCTTCACGGCCAGTAGCTCCACCAGCGGCTGGATTGTCATGCCCTAAAACCACAACCAATCGAAAAACACTCACATCAGATGGTCACATGAGAACAACTGTCTCACGTGTCAGAGGAATCGTGGGTATTCTTTTTGGGAAATCTTTGGCTCACACTCACCTGCACGAATACGGTGAAGAAGACGATGGTGATGATGGAGGTGAGGAACATATTCCTCATGGGGAAGTGCTGTGGTTTCAGCAGGAAACCCAGCGAGAAGGCGATTGCCCCTCTCAGACCACCGTAGGCCAAAATGAATTGATCCGTTGGGGTGAGCTTGGAGATGCGAAACTTATTGACGATGTAAGTCAGACCAACCACTCCTGAAATTAACATGTGGACCATGTTTTGTCACAGACTTCGGATTTTGAAATCACTATTCACTCTACCAACCTGTTAAAGTAATAGTAATAAATGACTTAAGTTCATTAGGTGAAGTTCAGTTTGAAAAAAATCCTTGACAGAAAGACGACTCTTTAGTTGACCTACTGGCACTATCACACACCATGGCTTCACGCCATCCTTTCTCTCTGGCTACTCTGGGGAAGGGAATATGCTTTGTGTGTTTACTGAGTACTGAGTGTGAATGTGTTTAGTGTATTATGTGTTTAGTGCATTCCCTGATGAGTGCATGAGTGTATTTCCCATGATCTCTCCCTGTTATGTAGGTACATTTTGTTGTTAATACCCTCTGGCGTGTGAGTTCCTCTGGCACTTTGCTGGAGTTACTGATTAACAGATGATTGAATAGCTCACCCAGCACACGGGAGACGAGGCTTAGGATGACAGAGACCGTGACGAAGGTCCAGTTCCAGTCGTGGGGTCCAGCGACGGTGGAGACTCCGAGGAAGATGAAGATGAGCGTCTCGCTCACGCTGCTCCACATCTTCAGGAAGTACTTGATTGTGGTGTAGGACTTGTGGGACATGTTGGCCTCCACGTATGGGCGCATGACCACACCGCAGGCGATGAGGCTGTGTGCAGAGACACGCGTTAGGCAGCCGATGTGAATGATCCCCTACAGTCCTGGACAGCTGGCATGTTCTCCTGCCTTTACTGACAGGGCTGGCCTCGATATCCTTTTAAGAGAACAGTGAGTTATGAGGACAGTGGCCTGTCAAGCTAGACTGCTATACAGACCCTGGTCAACAGCAGAGACAGCTGTGAGTACTGTACTCATCCAGGTAATCCTAGAGGTTGGGAATATGCAGCCAAATACTACTAATTTTTGACCGATTAGCCTTTCATTACGGCTAAGGTGAAATTGGAACACGGTCAGGGTTGGGCTATCAAGGAGGCCATGGAGAAGCTGCAAAAAGTTGTGGTGAGGCAATGGTTCAAAGTGGAGGTTACAGAGTCCAAAGTTAAACAGGGAGTGGTTATATTGAGGTGAGGGTGAGGCTGGCTTGAGAGAGGGAGAGTTTTGGGTGAGACTGGCAGGAGGTTGTGATAAGGTTAGGGTGAGTTCAGGGTGAGGTCATGGGGAGTTTGTGATGATGGTGTTGGTTGGGTGAGTGGGCATACAGCAGGCAGATGCTGGTTCTCACCTCATGATGCCGGACAGGTGGAAGACCTCGGCAGACAGATACGCCATGTAGCTGTAGACGAAGACGAGAAGCGGCTCAATGACGCGGAGGTTGGTGGTGAAGCGGGAGGTCAGAGCCGCCAGGATGCCGTAGGTGGCTCCCACGAGGACCCCGCCCAGCGAAACCACGAGGAAGCAGAGCACGGCCAGGACCACGTCCAGCGCGCTGAATGAGGTCACACCCACATACTCCTCAAACAGGTGGTACAGCACCTGCATGCATCGGGTTTGGGAGTACACGGATCAGGTCCAAGTAGCACAACATTACCATGTCTCAACAATAATGTGCCCTTCTCTAAACTGAAGATAACAACACGGTGAAAATTATGGTCAAAAAGCTGAACTCTGCCATTTGGTATGGTATACTTTTGGTATACTTCTCACATTCACAGTTCACATGGTTTTGTACTTGCAAAAGGAAGCAGTTTTCGATATAGTAATTTCGCTGCTAGCTAGTTCAGTTCACTGTGGCTTTCTCAAGGATCAGCCCAGTTTGCTCCACTGAACCACAGACAGTTGCAGAAGAAAATCTTTCACATTCCTCCTGATTACAAATAACATCATTGAAACTATACCTGATTGCATCCGGATGCATCCGGATTGTAAACCCTGGACAACCATAATACTGCACATAACCGGTAAACGCTCAACACATCTTAACCATAAACTGCAACCAATATCCTGCATCCGAACAGCAAATTAATTATGCTCCAGATCCTGACCACAAACTCTAACCACAAACCACACCCTGACCATAGACTGCTACCATGCACCACGTCCTAAATGCCGAACATGGCCACTGTTGCCCCCCGGGGAGCAATTCCCGCCCCTCACCACAGTGACGGCGTCATTGAGCAGCGACTCCCCGAATACCAGCACGTGCAGCAGTTCGTTGATGTTGATCTCCTCGAAGACGGCCAGCACGGCCACGGGGTCGACGGCGGAGACGATGGCGCTGAAGATCATGCAGGCCAGCAGGTCCACGCCCCCCAGGCGAGAGGCCTCCAGCTGGGCCACCGCGTACAGCGTGCCCCCCAGGAACAGCACGTTCCAGAGGGTCCCCGCCACGGCGAAGGTCAGGATGGTGCCGATGTTCTCGGCGAACGGGCGGATGGGCAGGAAGTAGCCGGCGTCCAGGATGATTGGCGGCAGCAGGCACAGGAAGAAGAGCTCGGAGTCTAGCACGGGCAGTTCCTCCCCGCTGGCCTTGATGAGACCCCCCACCAGGAGCCCCACCACGATCAGCAGGCAGGACTCTGGGACCACACTGGACAGCCCAGGGAGCAGGTGGAACCCTGGAGGGGGGGGGGGGGGGGGCACACAAGAGACGGCCTTAGCTCTCGGGTGACATAACATGGCCATCCTCTACGTCTTAGCGCTGCAGCCCACATCTAAGCCAACCTCTGGGCCTACAATAGGAAGAGCCAACCAACTGTGTCAGCATGCTTCCACACAGAAGAATGTAGGGGGCACTATGGGATGAACTATGACAGACATATATATTTTGCTGTAATTTCAAGATTTGACAAGACTGGGAGTTCATCAGGATCTGAAATATAGCTCCATGGCCCATAGCAGGGGTCCCCAGCCCTGGTCCTGGAGAGCATCAAGGTGTGCTGGTTGAGGTTAGCTAGAGCTCAGGGTGAGGTTGGTCCATATGCTTGGGACTTAATTGAGTAATTAAAGCAGCTGATTACACAGTTCAACTCACCTCACCTGGTTTCTTTGGTCAGATTTTAAGGTGAAAACCAGCAGAGCCTGTGACCATCCAGAACCGGGGTTTGGTGACCCCCTACTGTGAAGGGTGTGTGAAGTATTTCGTGTCCAAAATGTATTCACTGCAAATTTCTTTCCACCATTTTCTATTTCCAGCAGGGTGAGAGCACTCATATGGTTGGCTGTGGTTTTGCCTCAGCCCCAGTGACCCTGCTCTGAGTGCAAACGGAGGGGACGTTGGAATGGCGTTGGTGTGAATGCCTGCAACAGGTCTCTTATCCTCCAGCACAGCAGGGCCGGGCTCCGGCACCAGGGGCGGGACTTTGCAGCTGCCCCAGCTGATAAAGCCAAGATGGAGTTCTCCACTGGCTGTTGTGGGACACCGCCAAGAAACCATGTTTTGGCAGATCCTGCACTTTTTCAGATTGTTCTGAAAGCTAATACATATTGTACATTTATACAGTTCAGGCAAATATCTACCCATCATTTTGAGATTAAATAGTTAAAAAGAAAAAATAACACTTACATTTTCAGAATTTTGTACCTTCTTAGGCCTCCTCTAGCATCGCAATGCTATTCACATGACACAGACAGTTCTGTTGTTTACTCAAACTCTCACTGACATACATAAGAAACACAGAGATCGGTCACGTCGGCCCCCACTCCCAGGCCTGTAGCATCTATATCTGAATGCATCAACTGCCACTCTTACTCACCGATATAAAAGCCTGTCTCATTAATCATGAAGAACAACAATATTGAAAAAAATCCATGTTTTTTGTTGAAAAGCTGAAATTGCACAGTCCCTCCCAAACACACATTTTTATAAGATCGGCTAATCTTCCTTTATAATTAATAGGAATCATATAGCAACAGTGAAAGGGGTAAAGTTCCGAGGTGCAAGAAACAACAACGAGCTAACAGTCTAACAGTACAGCACTGATGTGAATTTCGGACTTTTCACCTTCATTCAAATCTTATTGTCTCTACAGGAGCGTGTGCGCGTTAAGAAAGGCGAGACTGAATAGGATGTAACTGTGACAATGTTCAGTTCTAGGTCTATTGGGCAGTGTGAAGGGGAGGGAAGGGAACCATTCCTGAAAGGCTATATCAATCGAGGATTACATTAAGTTTCACTAAATTAAACTGAATATAGCCAATTTACCCAGTTTCATCAAAGATGCCAGCAGAATCCAGAGCGAGATCTCGAACGGTATTCGCACATGTTTATAGTTGAAGCGAAGAACCGGAAAGGATCTCTTGGTATGATTGTTGACACCGGCTGGTTCCTCTGTCCCTGAACTGTCCGTGGCGTTGCGAGAACTTTTCTCAAAGAGGGTCAATGCCGTCTCCATAAGAAAAATTAACATTAACAGCAACGAAATCCATCGGCCTCGGACGCAACTTCTCATGACTCCGGTGACTAGTGTAAACTCAGGATACGTTGTTTTCTCAGTCTGATGAATGGAGCCAACGGAGTCTTTAGCGGGTATTAGATGCGTAACGCAAACCCACCCCGCCCCCCATAAAAAAAAAAAAAAACTTTCTAACTGGCTTTGTAGATACTCGGAATGACCAAACCACTCGAAGAATACAAAAAGTAAGCCTAGGTTTTTCATGCAATAACTGTCCGTGCTGCATCTTATGATGCTCCAGATGGGTCATCGTATAATGCTTTACAATAGATAATTTAACTTCCAACGCTGCGAGATAAAATCAGTAAAAAACTAGAGTTGTTCCAAATCTCATACTGACCTTACTTAAAAAAATATTTTTAAAAAGGTGGCTTGGATGTATAGTGGCCTGAGCATGCTGTTAACCCCTAAATTTATCATTTGACAAATCATATGGCCTTATATACAAAACAAAATTTCCATAAAGTGGAAATTTGCCTTCGGCTTCACCATAAAAAGTTAGAAAAGAAACATACAAAATACTGTAAGTGTTTTTAAAAACAATGCAAAGTGCAATTAACTGAACGCTAACCAAAAACTGTACCAGAGCTGCAGCAAAAACAGGTACTGGTCTCTAGTTCCCATTTAGGACTAGCAGAAATTGGGACAAAAGATAAAAATGGATATTCTTATTTGCCTCCGGAAGCCCGTCTCCCTGATGACAAAAGTTCAAATTCACTTTGCAGTGGATGAGAGTCATTAATATTTTCACTTCTTCTCTATATTCAAATTCTTAAACCACACAATAATGTTAAAGAATGCTTTCAGTAAGACTTTTATACACCAAGATTTGGGTCACTTCAAAATTATTGAGCTTACAGGGAAGATGGAGATGTTGTGAACATTTCAAATGAAGCCAGTATTTGCCATTAAAGAGAGAACATTGACCAGATGTGTGCTCAGATAGCCTACTTAAAAACATCAACTGTCTCAAAAATTTGGTCATTGATCATTACTATCCTGAATGACAAGCTCTTGAGTGGGGCTGGCTGCATAGGGGTCTTGTTACCAAGTATAGGGCCTACATATCAGTTTTCAAACATATCAGTACCATGACATTTGCCAGGCATTTTTTGTCTTGAGTGAATGGCCAAAATTTGAAATTTATTTTTGAACATATACAATGTTATATTTTCAAACATGGCTTCCATGTGATTCACTAATATCATCAGCTAGAAGTATCCACTGGTCATGAAAAAGGGTTCAATTTAAAAAAAAAATCCTACAGACCTCTACCCCACTAACAACAGCCTGAAACAGACTCAGAAAAAAGGCATGAAAAAGTGCCTACAAAAGGTACAATGCTTGTCACTGGGGTGGTATCCTACGGGAGAATAAATTTGTACCCTTAGCCGTGGGTTTAATCATTCATTTGTAACTTTTTTTTGTGCATAAAAATGATTTCATTGTACAGTTTCAGGGTACATTTGGGAGATTTTACATTGCAGTACAGGCATAACAGATGCGCTTATCCAGAGTGGACTTACATAACTTTTTACACAGCATTTACATTGAAAAGTGCAGGTTAAGTACCTCCCTCCAGGGTACAAGGTGCCTCAAGGGTACCTTTATTTGTGAGAGTGAAGGCTAATGCAATGAGTGAGGCACTTGCTTTATGATATAATGGTTTAGAGTTGAATTCCCAATCTTTCATTAAAAAAAAAACACAAAACAACAACAACAAAAAATAAAAAACAAATGTGAAGGAAGGGCAAGGTGGTCCAGAGCAGACAGCCCTTTCCTCTGGTATTGCATAAGAGCACTTGGCTTCCCCCTGCAGGCAGTTCAGTTCAGTGCGCGATTACAGATATTTAAGCTTGTAAATTGAAACGATGCCCTTTCTTGGGTGCAAAGGAGAAGGAGGTGGTTACCTATTGTTCTTGCTTAAGTTTTTTTCATTAAGTGTTTTTATTATTACTATCATCATTCTGTACGTTAACAAAAGTTATCATTAGTGTAAATGGGACAAGCATACTGTGCCTATTTTAAAAGAGATCATACATCATCTGAAAAGCATTTTAAAATAGCAATATAACACATGGTTTTTACCTATATGTTCTCTATTGTAGACTATGTTTATTAGCTTCGGAGTCAGCCTACAGGTGAAGTCTAACAGTTAGCTGCAGTCATTTTGCATGATCCTCCCCGCAAAGTGGAGACAACAATTAACTTCATAACTGTACATTTTGAAGGAAAAGTTAAATACACACAACTTTCCAAATTAGTGAAATAGCTTCTGAACATCTACAAGAAAGCCATTTAAACTGAATTTAGAGTGTAATCACATTTCACAAATCATTAGCTTAGCGAAATTTAATTGGGGAACTGGCCTTAGCGAAGAAGCAATACGATGCCATAAACTGTATGTGCGATACACTAGCCAACGAAATATGTGTTGAATGTTGCCATGGTGTTCTTGACTGTGTGTCCATAGCGTTACCTGGCAACGGACCGCTTGGTTAGTCGATCAGACAAGAGCAGACGTACTGAGTCAGTTCCGACAAGGTAGGCATTTCATAACTTTGCTATAACACCGAAAGTTCATTTTTCGGAGCTTAAGTTATTCGGACATATAACCTTAGCAAGTCGTCTAACGACTTATCAAGTTGGTTACATTGTGCATTTAAAACACTCGCTTGGCATTCTAGCTAACTTAGCTAACGTGAAACAAATTGGAGAGATGCAACGTTATTCACAACTAGCTAACGTTAAGTTAATGGAGTGTTAAGAAGTCAGAAAATGATATTAGCTACCTTTGTCTGCATTTGTTGCACGAAGTATAGTTACAACGAATGTTGTTGCTGCTGTTCATTGCAAGGGATTCGATGGACCCTGACCAAAACCCTGGATGTTTCCGGCTGGTTCCTATTTAGTCCAAGTTCTTGAAGTGCAGCTTGTTGTTATATTAGAGCACAGTCTGGGCCGATGTTAGCTATCTTTTTTACTGTGTTCTCAACAGTGGAAAGGAAAGAAACGGTAGCCAATATGACAGTTAGTGGTGGATGTAGTTTTGGAAACACAGTAGTAAAAAGTCTCATATTTAAGACTTAAGATTTATTTTACAGAGGAAGGAATTTCTGTTGTGACCATGGCAGTAGTGAGACAGAGGCAATTGTGCTGATTAAAATGACAGTCACGATGAAAACGACTCATGGGATGCTCAGCTGTTCGTCCTGCTTAAACTTTGGCTTTCAGACAGTGTAGTAGTGAGCCATCTGCAGTCCTACCTGTGCTAGCACAGCCATCAGCTCCATAGGGTGGCACACAACAGGCTGCTACTTCACCCCAAGAGGGTGGGTTTGAGTCAGAAAGATTGTCTTTCTCTTAATGTCTCGAGATTGTCTTTCTGATGATGTCATAGCTAGGAAGTGTCTGGATTCCAATCGATCTCATTGGTCTGGTTTCATGTTTCAGCCCAGGCGATAGCCCATCAGTCACAATTAAGATGGCCACCCTTAGCATCAAGCCGGGGCACCGCTACAGCGTGCCCGACTGGGAGACCAGCAACAGGCAAATAGCGGACACCGCAGCCGACAAGCGGAACGTATCACACGAGGTCCGCCAGGAGGCCCGGACTCTACGCAATGAGACCTCCAATAAGGTATGAATGGAGGGGGTACTCTGGGCAGAAGACCAAAAATCTCCCCCTCTCTCGTCTCTGCTCTCCCTTTCTATTTACACACTCCTTTCTTTTCTTCCTCTCACCCCCCCCCCCCCCCCCCTTATTAATGTCTCACATTTTATCTTGCCATTTTGTTTTTTGTGTCTTGGCACTTGACTTGTTTCTGCTTAGTTTGTGAGGTCATTACATATGATGTGAAAGTGTTCTCTCTCCCTCACTCACTCCTGCACCTTTCTCAGACTTTCTGGGACAAGAGTGACAACTCTCGCAGGCTGAGAGACCGAATCACGGAACTGTCGCGCTGGAAGGAGAACTTGTCGGCCTGTGCGCGGGAGGTGGATGCCGAGATGGAAGCCCTCACGCTGGTGATGCCGCCCGTTCTGTCCGCTGCAGCTTCCTCTGGAACCTTTTGTCTTTGTAGACTCGCTATCCTATACGGTCTTGCGATGTTGGGTGCAGGGCCGGCCCTAGGATTTTGGTGGCCCTAAGCAAATCTGTCCGAGGGGGGGGGGGGGGGCAAGGGGGGGAGGGTGCTGTTGGATTCCATCGAGTGTGGGGGGGTTGGGGGGGCAATTGTGCTGGATTCTGGCGAGCAGGGGGGTTCGCTTTGTCAAATCCTTCTTACTATGTTATTATCTTACAATAATCCATTGTTATGAAATGATGTTCAATTGCCATTCCGTTTAAAATTTTCTAACGTATTTGCGAAAATTAGCGAATTTACCTTAGATAAACACTGGATCGTGTGGCCCCCCCTCGTGGCCGTGTGGCCCCCCCTAGCGGTTGGGGCCCTAAACAACTGCATAGACCGTTTATGCCAGGGGCCGGACCTGCTTGGGTGTATCGGGAGTCGACGTCCAATCACACGGGCCCTTCTTTCAGACGAAGGAGGAGTTGGAGAGGACGCTGGCTGCCACGGCTCTCCCCCTTGAGGTGGCGGTCGAGTGCCTCACCCTGAGGGAGCGTCGCCGCGGGACCGAGCTGGTCAACGACCCCGTGGAGGCGGAGCTTAAAAAAGAGGTGGAGGTGATTGGCGGGATCCAGAGAACGCTGCAGCACCGAATCAGCAAAGCTTTCGAGCAGATCTGGTGAGCGTTTCACAGAGAAAGAAGAGAAAATGGAGGCAAAGTGGTGGCGATAGAGAGATGTTGTTTTTAATACTGTTGTTGATAATCATATTCCTGTGGCCTCAGTTTCACAATGTAGAATGAATTCTCTTATATATAGGCAAGGTATGTCTCCAGAGCCTTGATCTTTTTCCAAGCCAAAATAGCTTGAATATGTTATTGTTTTTTAATACTATTACTATTGGTCACTATTGATTGTCTATTTGCCGTTGAAACATTAACCTTTTATTCCAGCTCAGCTTGTGTCTGTAATAGTTTTTGCATTGCCTCTGTGAATTGGACAGACAAAGTTGAATGCGCAGATTTTTAATGATGTGTCTGATGGGTATTTTGAGTTTGCTGCAGGAGGCGAGACACCAGCTGACCTGTGACATCCAAAACAAGATGGACGCCCTAGACGTGGACGGCACCTGTCTGTCACTCACCGAGACCTCTCGAGATATCTCTCTGAAACCCAACCCCATGCGCCTGCTCCCAGGGTAGGAAACGTCTCCGGTCTGTTTTGGTGAATCATCCGGTCTGTACTGATGAACCATTCGGTCTGTACTGGTGAACTGTCTGGTCTGTACTGGTGAACCGTCCGGTCTGTACTGGTGAACCGTCCGGTCTGTACTGGTGGACCATCCAGTCTGTACTGGTGAACCGTCCAGTCTGTTCTGGTGAACCATCCAGTCTGTACTGGTGAACCATCCAGTCTGTTCTTGTGAACCATCCTCTCTGTTCTGGTGAACCATCCAGTCTGTTCTTGTGAACCATCCTCTCTGTTCTGGTGAACCATCCGGTCTGTTCTGGTGAGCCATCCGATCTGTACTGGTGGACCATCCGGTCTGTACTGGTGGACCATCCTCTCGGCCTTAGTGATGCAGTAATGCAAATCACCATTTTAGGCAAGATAACTATTTTCAAGATTAAGAGCTGCACTGCACTTAAATGCCCTCGCAGCTGTGGTGCATTAGCGTCAGTGCTGTCACAGCCTGCACACAGAATGCGGTGTGGACGACCCTGTTTGTGTGTGTGCTGCAGTTTCACTAGTCCCCAGCAGTGGGAGCTGTTCAGCCGGTCCAATGTGAGCCGGGCCCAGGAGGAGATGCAGGCTTCACAGCAGCTGAGGGGAGACATGAAGCTGACCAAGGCTCAGGTGTGTCTGGGAAGGCGGGGTCAGGTGTGTCTGGGGAGGCGGGGTCGGGTGTGTCTGGGGAGGCAGGGTCAGGTGTGTCTGGGAAGGCAGGGTCAGGTGTGTCTGGGAAGGCGGGGTCATGTGTGTCTGGGAAGGTGGGGTCAGGTGTGTCTGTGGAGGTGGGGTCGGGTGTGTCTGGGGGGGCGGGGTCAGACTTGACTGGGGGGGGGGGGTCGGGTGTGTCTGCGGAGGCGGGGTCAGGTTTGACTGGGGGGCACAGGGGTTCAGGGGTGGAGGGGACAGACCCAGGCGTGATGGAGCCAGCTTTGAAAAGTTGATTAAATCTGATTAAAGACGAGACTCTCCCCCCCCCACCCCCACCCCTCCCAGGTCCTGATTGAGCTGCAGGCCCAGCACATGGCCACAGACTTCGCCCTCCGAAAACGTGCCCACCAGCTGGAGCGGGCCTGTGACGAGATGGCCTGGCAGATGAAGCAAGTGAGTGCGCTGGGGCCTCTTCCTCCTCCTCCTCCTCCTCCTCCTCCTTCTGCACTTCCACTTTAGAAATCCTCCTTTTTATTCGCTTTCACTGTGGCGTTCCAACACCTCGCCCTCTTTCTTTCACTCCCGACCCTTATACTTCACTCCATTTCCAGAGCAGAAAGCACACTGGACACTGAGAGCTGAACTGCAGTGAAGAACTGTGTGAATGAGTATGAGTGGTGTAGCATTACCGTGTGTGGTGTGTGGTTTTGACCATGAGAGAGCACTTAAGTCCTTTTCGGGTTTTCGAAAACTAGAAATCGTTTTGAAGTTCTCCGCTCCCCTGCCTCATCGTCGCTCGCCTCCATGGCCTCATCGTCTTCTATACCGCCATCTCCGACGAACGCGGTAGTAATGGCGGATTCCGTCGTTCGCCGCCTAAATGCTGCTCGTGGTTTTAAGGATTTTAATTTGCACTGCTTTCCTGCTGCGAGAGTAGGTGACATAAAACATCATGCTCTTGCAATCATTAGAAAACACTCCGGCAAAGCTGTAATCATTCACACAAATGAACACCAGGTTGAGAGATCCGGACGCTTTATAGAAAGATTTAATTTGATTTTATAACAGTATCACATCCACTTGTGAGCTTGCGATCTCAGGCCTACTTCCTGTTTTAAACCGTGGCTGTGAGAAATTCAGCTGTCTAAATGTCTGGCTGAAAAAATAGTGCACGTTAAATAACATGGAATTCGTTGATAACTGGGAATCTTTCTGGCAAAGACATGTTCTTTTCTAATGTAATTGGAATGCCTTGTTTACTTGTCTGAATCTTGAAATGTTGGCCCAAGTTCAAGTTCTAGAATATTCAGCTGCAAGACTGCTGATCAGGACAAAATGGAGATCCCATATCACTCCAATTTTAGAATTTGATTTAAAAGTATTTTTTGTCAGATTCTTTTAACCTTTTCCATTTTTGTTTCTTTAATGTTTTTATTACATTTCTTTTTTAAATCTGTGTAAAGCACTTAATGCTGTATTGCTTCAAAGGTGCTATATGAAGACAGTTGACTCTGTGCTCGTCTGCCCGTGTCTGTCAGACGAAAGATGAGATGACAGAGCTGGAGCAGGACATCCGTGGGCTGGAGGAGGACCTGGTGGCCAAAACCGCTCCCCTGAAGCTGGTCCACACCCGCCTGGAGAACAGAACCATGAGGCCGGGGGCGGACCTGTGCCGGGATGAGGTACCGACGGGTTTTGGATCTGTTCTGAGGGCCGTTTCCCACTGGAGAGCCCTTAGTTTACCCTTGCGACATATGGTCCTTGCTGCTTTCATTAAGACATTGTCTCATTATTCTGCCACGATGACGCGTCACTGGTGCTCCTCAGAGCGGCTTGTCTCTGATTGGTGCAGAGCAACTGCGGAGGAGTCTCTGATTAGCCGTGTGCGTCAGCTGGGCTGTCCGTGTTGTTTCTGATTGGCTCTGTCGTCCGTGACTTGGCCTGTGATTGGGCGCCTGTGTTGCTCAGGTGCATTTTGGCCTGGTGGAGGAGGCGCAGCAGCTGGAGGCCACCATTAGGGCCCTGAAGGAGAAACTGGCCCAAGCACAGTGAGTGTCTCTTCCTCTTCCTCTTCCTCTTCCAGAAGCGTCTTTCTGTACCCCTATCCCACTCCACCTTTGACCCCTAACCCCTATCCTACTCTACCTTTGACCCCTAAACCCTATCCCACACTACCTTTGACCCCTAACCCCTATCCCACTCTACCTTTGACCCCTAATCCCTATCCCACACTGCCTTTGACCCCTAACCCCTATCCCACACTACCATTGACCCCTAACCCCTATCCCACAATACCTTTTATTCCTTCTCCCCTACCCCATATTTCCTTTCCACTGTCCCTCTCACAGCTGGAAAGTTCAGGGGTCAGAAAGTTAAAAGTCCTGCCGTGTGTTTCTTCCATCCATTAGCTCAGCCAGCTGATTGCACTAATTAGTTCTACCTCCTACCCCCCCGCCTCCCTCTCAGGCATTCGCTCCAGGCCCTGCAGCAGCACCAGGCCTGCATGGGGGAGGACCTGTCCCGCAAGCAGGACGCTCTCACCCTGGAGCAGCGCAGCCTGGAGACCCGCCAGCGCCTCGCCGCCACCGCCCAAACCGAGCTGACCCCCAGCGCCGTCGTCCCGCTCGCCAACTCCAGCGGGAGGCACGCCCTGGACCTGCTTTAACCCCGCCCCCCAACACCCTGCGCCCCGGTCTCTGCACACCCCTCCCATCCTGTTAAATTGCTGCACTGTTTTTTTGAGAGTTTGTGTTCTTTGGGTCTGCATGTGTTCTTGTGCTCTTGTACTTGGTTCAATTTAGTTAGGATGCATGTTTCTTCTGTAGGAAGACTGGAATTTCTTACTGTGTTGTATTGCTGCTGTATATCCAATTATATACATTCAATTGTAATATGTTATATAATGTCTTATAGTCTATATTACATTGCATATGTATTATTAGGATTTAATGATTTTGAGTGTTTGCAAGTGCATGTCACAGTGCACTTATTGTATTAACAGAAAGACCAGTAAAGCAGTGACATTGCATGCATTTCTGTGCTTTCCCTTTGGTATGAATCTTGGAAAGACTGGAGTTAGAAATCAGCTCTTTGTCTCTAGTCAGTAGCTCCAGAGGAGATCAGATTGAGGTCAAAGGTCGGTCACGGGGAGTGTATGGGGGTGCGCTCGTAATTAAATTTCTCAGTAACGCAGATGGATTAATACACTTCTGTTCCTCTGGCGTTTGTATCAGTGTAGCAGATTCACTAATTGAGTTGTTTTTCCTCTGGGGATTCTGCGAAAGGGTCTTTCAGATCAGCGTTGATCTGATTGGTGGACAGAAGTGGGAGGAGCGGTTTTGTTCACGACATCACATCAGGCCACCAGTGTAAACAGGCCGGGTGTGGACCAGCTCTCCAGCTTCACAGGGACTCACATGAACTTGCTTCTTGACACCTGACCCAGCTCATTACTCCACCTTTATTTGACAAAGCGGTGCATGTAACACACAGTTAGCATAAGGAAGCAACAGCTGCCACGGTGCAATGTTGCAGACAGTCGAACCTGTGTGAACATGCGTGTATTATATATGCAGGTTCTTTAACTGTTCAATTACCATTGTTTGCATTGTTTTTTTGCTACGCTGCCAGCTTAATGTGGGCTATTAAGCAGAGGGAAAATATTTTTCTGCACAATAGACAGGTTGACGAGGACATGCACTTTGTCGTGTAATGTGGAAATAGATAAGGAACTGTAAACACCCCGGGGAGGGTTTTTATCCATAATAAAAGCGTTTAAGCCGCCCAACTGATGACTTTAATGTCTTTATAATGCATCCTTGCAGGAGAAAAAAAATGGCCTTTCTCAGAAATGTTTTTGGATTTGCTCATGTTTTGTGTTGCTCATCTGTTGACTCCATCAGTGGCTGCTTAATCTTGTAATGGCCGAGCTGAAGCAACAACGATGTCACAGATGCCCAAGAAGTTTGGCATGTAAGAAAAGTTTATCTTGTGGCTAATGCAATATTAGCATTATTGTAACATGTAGCAATGTAATATTCTTAGTCATATTCAGTGTAACAGTCTTACTGTTTGGGTCCACCATGAAGGGATATGCAAGCTAATGTTCTATTGTTAGCGGATTTAGCCCTTACTGAAGTCTCTTCTCAGGGGGAACAAAATTGTTAGAACCGTACAGTGCCATGAAAAAGTATTTGCTACCTTCCTGCTTGCCTCTATTATTTGTCACATCACACTGAATGTTTCAGAACGTTAGAGGAAAAGTTATATTAATTAAAGGGAAACTGAGTAAACACAAAATACATTTTTTAAAATCTTTCATTCATTCGGTGAAAAAAGTTATCAAACTTTTAAAAGAAATTGATCATTATATTCAGATGATTGAACACAGCCCTGTTGAATCTTAACCTCACTCATATAGAACCTAACCATCAGAGAGAAGTAGTCACCACAAAGGTTCTACAAACACACTATACCACTATATCAAAGGGAATTCCAGAAGGGATGTAAAAAAAAGAGTTGACATACATCAGTCTGGAAAGGGTCACAAAGCCATTTCTAAGGCTCTGGGATTGCACCGAACCACAGTGAGAACCAATCTCCAAACAGAGAATTCTTGGAACAGTGGTGAATCTTCTGTCCTGCCAAAATTTCTCCAAAAGTGCAGCAACAATTGATCCAGGAAGTCGCAAAAGGTCCCTGAAGGACATCCAAAGAACTGCAGGTGTCTCTAGCCTCAGGTGAGGCCGGTGTTCATAACTCCACAATAAAAAAGAAACTGGGCAAAAGTGGGATTCATGGGAGAGGAGCAAGGCGGAAACCACTGCTAACCAAGAGAAACATTAATGCTCGTCTCACATCTGCAAAAAAAGCACCTGGATGAGCCCCAAGCCTGTTGAAATAATGTTCTATGAGTCATAAGTGGAACTTCTTGGAACACATGGGTCCCATTATGTCTGATGTAAAGCAAGTACTGTACAAGCACTATTTCACAGTAAGAACATCATACCAATGAACCAACATGGTGGTGGTAGTAGGATGGTGTGGGGATGCTTTGCTGCCTTGAGGTCTGGATGACTTGCCATTATTGAAGGAAGCATTAATTCTGCTCTGTACCAGAAGATTTTTAAGGAGAATGTCCAGCCATCAGTCCATGAGCTTGCATTGACAGTGATGTTACAATTTCAAAGCATTATTTGTTGAGATCTTAGGGGGGTAAAAAGGAATGGGATAAAAAAAAATGCCTGTGCCTCAGCTCTCCTCTTTTGCCAAATTCAGTGTTCTGTTTCTGAATCTTTCAGCATGACAGATAAGACTAAAATAATCAGATCGTGTTGTTTGACAAACATTTATTGCATTAAGTGGGGAATTGTGTTTTTTTTTTTTTTTTGGATCAATGCTGAGTAGGCTGATCAATGCTGAGCAGGCTGGTAGATTCCCTCATCTTTAAAACACATGGATAGCTACACTTCTACTCACCATCATCATGTCTGCCAATCGACATGCTGTTAAGGTCCACAAATTTACACAGCATTGATCGGAAACTGAATTAAAGTGCTTTTTCTGTTGACCACATAAATTGACTAAAACAGTTTATCCACAATGAGGTCTCAGCACTAAGATTTAGGTAAAAGACAATGTCAGGTTGCTGAAGAGTGATTTAGGTTTGGAATAAATAACATACTCCCCTACCCTCTGTTTTTACGGCTAAACCCAAGCATGGGGCGGCACTCTGAAGCAAACAAATTGCACAGCCAAAAAACAACAGCAGTTAAAGGCGCTGCTTGTTGCTGGGGAAGTCTCGTTTGTCCTTATCTCCCTCTGAGTAGGCCTCCTCCACCAGGAGCCATTATGGTTTTATTGACCGGGCCCCTTCATCCAGACAAGCCGGGCCAGGATTCAATGGGCATCGTTTCCTGAAAAGGCACAATTACTCACGAATCATTTCACTAAACGGGCGCAGATGCCGCTGCCAGGCGCCGAGCACGCGGGCGGCCATTAAGGCACCGCCTGCACCTCATCCCTCACTGCCAGGTGCGCCCCCTAAATGCCACCCCGCTCGATTACTTCTGCCTGAGCAATTCCTCAACATCAGGCCACCGGCGCTCCATCCCCCCTCTCCCCTCTCCCCTCGCTCTCAGTCCACCTCCAGGACACTGAGGGAGCACCTGGTGTGTGTGTGTGTGTGTGTGTGTGTGAGAGAGAGAGAGAGAGACTGAGAGAGAGAGACAGAGGGAGAGACTGAGAGAGAGAGAGAGAGAGAGGAGAGAGAAGAGAGAGACAGAGAGAGAGAGAGAGAGAAGAGAGGAGAGAGAGAGAGAGAACGTTATATTGATCACAGCCAAAGGAGCTTCTATCAGAGCATGTGCCAGAGAGAGACCTTTTACGCTGAGGACAGCTGAAGGAACATGTGCCACACAGTGTGCGAGAAATTCAGAGCGAGTGCGGAAGCGAGGTCTTTCTGACTTCCGAAGCCATGTTTATTGAACGGCGTTGGAAACCCATTGGCTGCTTGTGAGGGGTAAAGGAGCTCTCACCCTCTCACGCAACCTCAGAGAGAGACTGCGGTCCTGTCCGCGAGAAGACCAACGGCACATCCACCATGAGAGAGATGGACTAGTGATGGACTGTGACAGCAAGCGATGGACTAACCTACCGACTGCTACAGACTAACCTCACACACCACGAGAGACTGATGGACTAACGAACCAACTGCCGCAGACCAAATTCACACACCGCGAGAGGGCGATGGACTGTCACGTCAACGACTGGTGAAGAGATGGTCGATGGAAGCAGTCACCGGAGGTAAGACCGAGTGTTCTTTGCGGCGTGCGATCTTTTCCCGGAGGAGTCCGCCAGCGATAACCCGGACGATATTCGCTCGCGTTTGTGCGATGTTTGCCGAAGCCGTCGTCTCCGGACCCGTGTCCGAGCTGGAGGCGGAGCCGGGCGCTCCGCAGCGCCGGCGGACCTGAGGAGACCCGCCCGCCCGCGGCGGGGCGGGGCCATGGAGCGGGAGCAGGGGAGGGCCGCGGTGGACATCATCTCCCTGGCCGTCTACTCCTTCACCTTCCTGCTGGGCCTGCCCTCCAACCTGCTGGTGCTGGCCGTGTACCTGCGCAAGGCCCGGAAGCGCGGGGCCACGCCCTGCGTGGTCTACGCCCTCAACCTGTGCGTCGCCAACCTGGCGCTGGTGGCCTGGCTGCCCGTCATGGCCCTGGAGACGGCGGCGCGGGGCTGGGCCTTCCCCCTGCCCGTCTGCCTGGTCTACAGCTTCTTCCTGGTGGCCTCGCTCTACGGCAGCTGCCTGTTCCTGGCGGTGACAGCGGTGGGGCGCTACCTGGGCGCCGCCTACCCCATCAGCTACAAGCTGTACCGCAGCGGCCGGCTCTCCTGCGGGGTCAGCGCGGGCCTGTGGGCCCTGGTGCTGCTCCACCTGGGGCCGGGCCTGGCGGCGGAGGGCGGGGCCTACTTCACCCACCCCGCGCCGCTGGGCAACGGCTCCACCTGCTTCCAGGACTTCACGGCGGAGCAGCACGCCGTGCTGCTGCCGCTGCGCCTGGAGATGGCGCTGGCGCTCTTCCTGCTGCCGCTGGCGGCCGCCGCCTTCTGCACGCTGCGCTGCGTGGCGCTGGTCCGCCGCTCCTGCCTGCCCGCCGGGCGCAAGCGGAGGGCGGCGGCGGTGGCGTGCGCCACGCTGGCCGTGTTCGTGGTCTGCTACGGGCCCTACAACGCCTCGCACGTGGTGGGGTTCGCGGCGGGCGGCACGGTCGCCTGGAGGAAAGAGGCCATGCTGACCAGCGCCTGCAACGTCTTCCTGGAGCCCGCCGTGATGCTGCTGCTCTCGCCCCCCCGCCTGCCGGGATTGGCTGGGAGGCTGTGCGGGAGGGCGGGGCATGGGAAGGCTGTCGCAAACAGACACTGAACCGCGCAGGATACGCTCGGCTTACACTGACCTCTTTGACAGTTTGACTGTTTCTGAATAAGAACTACACATCTGATCTGGGACAGGAAGCTGGAGATACGTGTTTCCTGTGATGAACTTCAATTTCTGCCAAAGATATTCTCTTGGCTGGCTGAGGAGGGAGGACTCTTGAATGCCGTTTATCTTTGGTCCCCATATATGATGTGAATTTATCATACTGGATCTAAAGCTGTGATGATGTCGTCCACGATGTCGTCAATGATGTCGTCTCTGCCGGATAACAGCTGAACAACAGACAGGGAAACTAGAAATACACGTGTGGATGGATCGCATGACATTTTCTGTAGAACATTAAATGGCTGATCAAAAATGTTTACTGCAGGAAAGAATTAAGAAAATATAGTACTGTTGTATACTGACAAAATAGCAAGATACCAAAATAACTTTGGAAGTGCAGCACCTCCTTCTTCACGGTGGTCAGTGTGAAGTGCTACCTGGGCGTGGCCTTCCCCATCATGCCTTGCTGCAACCCTGCCAACACCGGCAACCACAGCGCCCCCTATTGGCTATTACCGGGTCTTCTCTCCAGAGCAGCTGTGGGCAGGAGTTCTCAATGTTTTAATATTAGAAATGATCACTGAACTGTAATTCATAACAACATATTTGATTTTGTGTCTCAGTGCCCATATAATTGCCGTACCACTTGTTCACATTTTTAACTGGAATTTTATTTCAAACTTATGGAAGGCAGCTCAGGGAAGCTTCTATATAAAGGTGATGGTACCAGCGATCTAATCCGTTATCGTCAAATTTCAAAACGTCCCCGTTCGACCAGAGTCTTAGAACCTTTAGCCAACTCTCAGCTTTGGGCCTTTTTAGGGATGAAAGCATTTTACAACCACAATAATCAGGTTTTAGGCCAGGTCATAGCATGATAACGGCAGAAAATCTTGTTTTAAATTATATTGTCAACCCTCTGGATTGGATGAACCTTTTCATGAACTGGTTTTATGCATAACTCTTGTGAAGAAGTCAAACTATTGTTGCTGATAGTATTAAATCAAGCTTGAATCTCTTGCAATTAGTAAACGTTTTCCACAAGGGTCTATTCTTGGTCCACTTTTATTCACATTTTCTAAAAATAGCATAGCATTCTCAACACCGCATTGTAATGTCCATTTTTATGCTAATGATACAATCTTGTATGCCATTGGCTCCACACTTAACCTGGTCATTACTAACTTACAGTCTGCATTGATTAAACAAAATGTATTTATTTATTTTCAAGAAATACATTGGGGAATGCGTCTAATATCTGCATTCATACACTTCAGGGTACCTAAATTGAAACTGTAGAATCTTATAAATATTTAGGAATTTGGCTGGATAGTAGATTGTCCTTTAAGACTTGCGGGGAACATCGGTCTCAGAAGCTAAAAGCTAAAATTGGATTCTCATACAGAAACAAAGCATGTTTATCTCTTGTGAATAGGAAAACAACTGTACAATGAACTTTCTTGTCAGTATTTGATTATGGAGACATTTTGTATACACCTGCTGCCCCTTCTGCTTTAAAGTCTTTTGATTCGGTGTATTACAGGGGATGCATTTCTTCCCCATCATTGCGTCTTTTATGGAAAAGCAGGGTGGTACTCGTTTAGTGAAGAGAAGTGAACTGCGCTCCATTTTGTTTAAGTACAAGGCTCGACTTAAGACACTTCCCCACAGTCTCCAGTCCAGGAACTATGGTACCAGGTGTCAGGACTTTTTAACCTTACGCACACCCCATGTAAACACTGAGCCAGGCAAAACATGTTTTCAGTACTATGCTCCTCACAGGTGGAATGAATTGCAAAAAATAAAGTGATGATCTCTTGTTCCCCTAAAAAATTTGAAGGTATTACACATGGATTTTCTTAATGCTGAGTGTACTTGCTTCCGTTGTTATATTCTTGTATGATGTTTCACTGCTGAATGTTAACATGTGACTGAATTGTTCCTGCCTGTTTAAAATTTTTATGTATTTGTTTTATTTGTTCGTAGGTCTCAAGAGATCGTGATCTCACTGAGACGAACTGTAGAAAAACAAGGATTAATAAAAATATGTTTTAAAAAAGGAAAACAAATGGCCAGTGCCAGCTGTTATTGGCAATTAATTTCAATTAAACTGTAAATTAAACGGAAATGCAGCTAGCTCCCTTTGTCATGGGACTTGCTCATAAACACTACAAATCACCCTGCCCTCCCCCCCCCCCCCCCCCCCCCGCAGTCATTTTATAGGTGACCATTAGATAACTACAGACAGGAAATTTCAGTCGTTGAGGATTTCCTAATTATCTCCTTCGTGTCCCGCCCACAGATGGGTCGGAAACAGCCAACTTGGTGTGTCCTCTGCATGTAACCATCCATGACTGTCACAATATCCTCATATATCCACCTGAATGCACACGATTAACAGGAAATCCTTTATTTGAAAAGCTGGGATGACAGATAACTGCCTTATTAATTTTCTTTATCTGCGCCGCACATTGTATAAGCTGTGATATAACTGGCTGCCCGATGAGAGTGCTCAGCTTAGCAATTGGCTTAGAGCCCGAGCGAGCAGGGTCTGTAATGTGATTGGCCGCATATTGAGTGTGGTGGTCAGCAGCGTGATTGGCGGTATGACCAGAGCAATCAGAGGTTTGATTGGCTGTGTGTTTTCCCTTGTGATGTGACTGGATGATGCCTGTTGAGAGTGGCTACTGTTGATTAGTGCGGTTCGTAATTCAGTCAGAAAGGCAGAAAGCAGTCAAGGGGAACTTTATTCATCTAATGAGCTGAGGTGAGTCATTCCTGAAAGATGAACGTTATATTTCTGACCAATGCAAACAACGTAAATAGCAATGCAAATTATTTTATGTAAATAACTCCAGGATAAAAAAAATTAAGAATGACTGATGACGATTCTGTCGTTAAAACTCAGAGTTCTTGGGGTAATTGACATTTAACGATTTAGCAAAATTCACTGAGAGGATGATCACACGGCACGTGAAGTGGTAATGTTTTATCCTATTAAAACGCAACACTTCAGCACCTTTTGGATCCAGCTGTGTAACACTTGTGTGGGGAATGGTAGTAGCTGTGATTGGCAGGTCCAGACAGTGATTGGTAAACAGCTGAATGCTAATGCAGGGGGAACCATAGCGAAATAAAGCAGGAGAGACTCACATGTTAAACCAGTGCAGTGAGCTGCTTGTATGGACCTACGGCACAAACATTGTGAGGGGCTGGGCAAGAGTATCCTAAACAATAATATGGGACAGGCTGCCCAACCCTTTCCCATTTCACTTCCTGTATCTTTAATGTATTTTGCCAAAAAATATTCAAATTTTTTAGACTTTGTTTCTGCTGGGTTTCGGGGGGGCACAGGTAGGCTATATAATATCGCTCATGCTTATCATCATTTTACCTGCTCTGTGCTGTGAGGTTCCGGAGCTCCGTACCTCCTTTCTCAGACTCGGGTTCCCATGATCCACAGCCGCCGCCATGCTGACAAGCCACGCCCAGCTGGGCCTGTCCGTTTCCGTCATCACCTTCCTGATTGGCCTGCCGGCCAATGCTCTGGCCTTCTACACCTTCAGCCAGAAGCTCCGGCAGAAGCCCGCGCCCATCGACATCTTGCTGCTGAACCTCACCATCTCCGACCTCATCTTCCTCATCTTCCTCCCCTTCAAGATGAAGGAGGCGGCGGATGACATGATGTGGACCATGCCCTACTTCCTGTGCCCGCTGACGGTGTTCGTCTTCTACTCCACCATCTACAACAGCACCTTCATCCTGACGGCGGTGAGCGTGGAGCGCTACCTGGGCGTGGCCTTCCCCATCCGGTACAAGCAGAACCGCCGGCCCCTCTGCGCCGTGGTGGTGTGCGTCTTCTTCTGGCTCCTGTCCTCCTTCAACCTGAGCTTCGTCTACATCATACCGTACTACAACCCGGCCAACGCCAGCGCCCCCTCTGGCTGCTACCGGGACTTCTCGCCGGAGCAGCTGCGGGTGCTCCTGCCCGTCCGGCTGGAGCTCTGCCTCCTGCTGTTCGGCGTCCCCTTCCTGGTCTCCTGCTTCTGCTACGTCAACTTCATCCGCATCCTGTCCCAGCGCCCCCGCATCGGCCGGCGGCGGCGCCTGCGGGCCATCGGCCTGGCGCTGGGCACGCTGCTGGTCTTCGCCCTCTGCTTCGGGCCCTACAACGCCTCGCACCTGGCGGGCTTTGCGGCAGGGGCCAGCCCGCCCTGGCGCCACATCGCCCTGCAGTTCAGCACCTTCAACGCCTGCCTGGACCCCCTAATCTTCTACTTCTCCTCCTCTGCCGTTAGGAGCCTGTTCAACCGCTGCCTGACCGGGCTGCTGGGGAGGCTCCGCCTCCCGCCCTGTCGCAGGCCTCGCTGCTGCTGCCCCCTGCTGGAGCCCTCTGGTACTGACATATGCAAAGACCCAAGCCACAGTGAAGGGGAATGAGCCATGTGTGGGACATGCTAATGTGAGCGCTACCCCCCTACGTGCGCACTGTGCTTTCTGTCTGATGTCACGTAACACATCACAGCTGTGTTGTCAGAAAGTGGAACCATGGGACAGTTCTGTTAGCACCAGGTCCATGTTTTGGCAGCATTGCAGGTACAACTGGACGGCGTGTAGCACAGTGGGTAAGGAACTGGGCTTATAACCGAAAGGTCGCAGGTTCGATTCCCGGGTAAGGACACCGCCGTTGTACCCTTGAGCAAGGTACTTAACCGTAATTGCTTCAGTATATATCCAGAAGTATAAATGGATACAATGTAAAATGCTGTGTAAAAGTTGTGTAAGTTGCTCTGGATAAGAGCGTCTGCTAAATGCCTGTAATGTAATGTAATACAACTTTGCGATGATTATAGATGCGGTAGCAGTGGGTGAATTTGTGACACAGCTCTTTAGGTGTGTGTATTTAATATATTTTTTATGGGTTTTTTTGGGGGGGGGGGTGATTATTTGCTTCAAATGGTGCTTTTCAAAAAACATTTATTGGATACATCTTCTCCTTGGGGGGCAGTGTGCGCTTTCTATGAGCATTACCATATTGCAGCTGACCAGCTATATTTCCTGTTTGTCCAGTGCAAATCACAATGTTTAACATACAGTATATTATGCTAACATAATCTTTACAAATGCTTTATTAATAATGACATGAAATTAAATAATTTTATGCTCTTTACTTACTTTACTTCAATCCAAATATGGAAATGCCATGTTTAGGAAACTTTTATACATAAATATAAACTATCAAAAAATGTAAATGAAGGTAAAGAACAAAAATGTAATCATTTGATTTAAAAAATCAAATGACAGCCCTCATGATTTCCCAACAACTGCAACAGAGGGAATTTCGTAAATTCAAACATTCGCACCGTTTCCAGCAAGACTTTGACATTGTATCGAAAATGTTTCATTGGATTCAGTTGCTCAACCATGATTCGATTACTGAAATGATTCATCGAGTCGAATCGTTACGTTCTCCAGCTCCCGAGAGGTGTGAGCCGTGCTGAAACCTGGGTTCCCAGAGCAGCAGGCGGGTCAGCAGAACAGCGGTGTTCACTGATCCGCAGTGACACCGGCGACGTCCGGCATTTCAGCGATGATCAGCGACGCTCGGTTCCGCTCGCCGACAGTTAGTGACGTTCAGCGATTCATAGTGACGTTCGGTGATTCATAGTGACGTTAGGTGATTCATAGTGACGTTCAGTGATTCATAGTGACGTTCGGTGATTCATAGTGATGTTCAGCGATTCATAGTCACGTTTGGTGATTCATAGTGATGTTCAGCGATTCATAGTGACGTTTGGTGAAGCTCGGTGACTTTCAGTGATTCATAGTGACGCTTAGTGATGTTCAGCGATGCCGCTGATGCTTAAAGTTGATGTAATGAATCTCAGAAGCACCAGGGTGGTTGAATCGCTCCCAAAAGCATCCCTGAGCGGCAAAGATGACGACCTCCACCCTAACACACAGTTCCATGCCATTCTGTAGCGTAGCATTAGCGTCGTGACCCTCCAGCCTGTTCCAATCAACCGCATGATGTCAAAAGCAAACAAGGTGCCGTCAGTCATTTACCTGCCCAATATGTACACAAGGAAATTGGCACAGGATGGATGACCGAGGTGTTCAAGCTCAGCCAATCACAGGGCAGCGTTGTGGTGGAAGGGGAAACCGTATTAATCACTACCTGCCCACAAGTACAATAAGCTTTTTATATACCAGACATGCATAACAATAAATAACCAATAAATAAAATAATGGGGATTATGAAACTGCAGGAATAGGATCTGTTGTGAATCAGTTGTTTTAATGAAATTGCTAGTTCAGTGAAGCAGACTAAATGGGTAAGAAGCTTTTTATGATGGGTATGTTTCCATTATAGCATGTATAATGCGTATAGATTTTATACATTGATCCAGAAACTGTAGAAAATTGGCTTTATTGCTTTTTAAATAAAATACTGGCACAGAAGTTGGCCAAAGCTCACTAGTGGTCATTGATGCACCAGACCTCTTACTCCAAACAGGAAGGATTAGATCTTACACAGGTAGGAGGAAGGATTAGATCTCATCCCAAACTCACAATGAGGAGGGATGAGATCTGACTTCAAACTCACGGGTAGGAGGGATTAGATCTGACTCCAAACTCACAGTGAGGAGGAGGGATCAGATTTTGCTCCAAACTCACAGGGAGACAGGACATCAGATCTCACCCCAAACTCACAGGGAGACGGGACATCAGATCTCACCCCAAACTCACAGTGAGGAGGAGGAATCAGATATGCCAAACTCACAGGTAGAAGGAGGGATTAGATCTCACCCCAAACTCACAGTGAGGAGGAGGAATCAGATATGCCAAACTCACAGGTAGAAGGAGGGATTAGATCTCACCCCAAACTCACAGGCAGACACACGCTGAGGGAGGGAGGGACATTACTCTGAGCATGTCTACAGAGGGAAGTGGATGTGAAACAAGGAACTCCCTGCAGACAAGAGGCCAGAAGCCCTTACAGCTCTTACAAAGGGGGAGGGCCAATAATAATCAGGTCAAGACGCGAAGGACAGACCACATTCAGACAAATCATTCAACAAGTCTTTATTTTTTTTTCCTTGTTATTTATAAAAGTCCCATCTTTGCCAGTCTATAAACATGCTACAGGTGAGATTAGTTCACAGAAAGGGACCTCCCATTGGTCCATTGCTGTTGCTTATCTGGTGGCTGTATTTATTCAACATTAAAAAAGATACAAATAAATATCTTTGTTTTCTTGTTTTTTTTTTTTTTTTAAAACAAAAAATTGTCTTTTTTTATGGTTTCGGCCTCCAGCCTATACTAACTGGTAAATAAAACAAATTAACGCTAATTAGATTTAGAAAATCTACCAAAATTCTAAATCTAGAAATTCAGACTGTGGTACACCAAAATATGGATTTACATTAAAAGACCAGAATTTAGCGGCTAGGTTATCAAATCTTTCATTTTTTTTCTGGAACTGTCACACAAATCACTTCTTTCCCAATAAAGCAGTCAATATTGCAGAACTTGGGACAGGCTGTTTGTAGACAGTGCAGTGAAGTCTCTCGGGCCAGGAGGTGAAAGATCGGAAATGCACGTAGAAGAACGTCAATTATTGGCCACTCAGTTGAGCCTCTTCTGGCCTCAAACAATGAATCATTCAGAAATCCTCATAACCTCATGAAGGTCACTCGAGGGGGGAAAAAATAAAAAAATAAAAAAGCTAAAACCAAAATAATGTGTACATTTAACAGTTAATCAAATCCCTAAATGAAATACCCTTCTATGTACATTTTTTCGCAGGTACAGGCAAAAGCGTTTGCATCTTAATTAGGCCGAAAAAAGGCTCAGTGCTGTGATTCCTCTTCTCCGAACACGATGCACGGTGCGCGGAACGATGAACTAGCATAATGATCAACTAGCAGATAAACACACGCCCACCACAGAAACACACCAGACACGCGTGCGTGGACACGTGAACACACACACACACACACACACACACACACCTACATGCACACACACGTCCCCGAGGCAGAAACACACCAGACACGCGTGCGCGGACACGTGAACGCTAACACACACAGACACATACACACACACGCACACCTACATACACACACACATACACCCGCCACAGAACCACACCAGACACGCGTGCGCGAACATGTGAACGCGAACGTACACACACACACACACACCCGCCACAGAACCACATCAGACACGCGTGCGCGAACATGTGAACGCGAACACACACGCATTTATTAACTGAAAAATTATTCATGCACCAGTGACTCTCAAATATACTCCTATCAACTAATATAGATTCAGACTCACGCAACAGTCACACATGCATATGTGCTTGCGCGCGCACACACACACACACACACACACACACACACACAGACACACACGCACTCACTAGACACAGATATTGGCATACTCCCATACACACATCCACAGGCTACAGTCGCAACAATCCCCGCACACTGCCTCCTTAAAAAAAAAAAAAAGAACGAACAAGTTGCAAAACTTTTGTCCGTCATCCTGAAGCTTCTTACATCCTCACCTCACCTCTGTCACCGCACACCGTCCGCACGGTGTCAGGGGGATAACACGCACGCTGTCAAAAAAAAGCACGGCAATTATTCAATCGTTTACAAAAATCGGTGATATGAACAGCGGGCTGTACTGTCAACTGATGAACTGAAGAACGGTCAGAGAACTCAACCCAACAGAGTGAGAAAGCAGTGTGCTGTGCCGAGGGGGGCCAAACAGAGCCGAGCCGAGCCAGGCCGAACCGGGCCGAACCAGGCCGAGCTGAGCCGGGCCGGGCCGAGCCAGGCCATCCTGGCCAGGCCATCCTGTCTGATCCTGTACAGCCCTGCAAAATCAACCGCCACCTTGCGTTTCCCTCAGCTCACCTCCGCAACTCGCATCACATAACGCACACGTATCAGAACTGCCAACAAGCTACAATGAGGGACAAAATTTAAAAAAAAAATTAAAACAAAAAAAATGTAACAACTAAAAACAACCGGAAATATGCTGACAATAGACCCAAATGGTGATAATGCGTATGGAAGATTGACCTTGATTCATAATGAGCGCACATAAGAGGGGAAGAAGCCATCCTGCTGCTTGTGGGCAGGAACGTTGTGAGGAGGTTGTGAGAACGTTGTGAGAGTTTGTGTAGAAGTGGAAGGAGGAGAAAGCAGTACAGTGTGCAGTCCGCCCGGTACAACAGGAGTCCAGCGTGCGCAGGGGAAGAGGAATCACAGAGGGCCACTCTTCTTCGGTGGTGTGGTCCTCTTCCTCTTCCCCCTGTCCCGTCCCGTCCCGTCGTACCACGCCTCCCGTCTCACTGGGACACCGTCTCCCCCGCGACTTCGATCCCGTGCTGCTGCAGCTGAGCCCGCAGGAGGGCGTTTTCACCCTTCAGCTCCTCGATCTGTAGCAGGGAGAGAGAGCCCTTTACCCACAGCTAGCGCTAGCCTCCCTGTAGCACAGAGAGCCCTTTACCCACAGCTAGCGTTAGCCTCCCTGTAGCACAGAGAGCCCTTTACCCACAGCCAGCGCTAGCTCCCCATAGCACAGAGAGCCCTTTACCCACAGCCAGCGCTAGCTCCCCATAGCACAGAGAGCCTTTTACTCACAGCCAGCGCTAGCTCCCCATAGCACAGAGAGCCCTTTACCCACAGCCAGCGCTAGCTCCCCATAGCACAGAGAGCCTTTTACCCACAGCCAGCGCTAGCTCCCCATAGCACAGAGAGCCCTTTACCCACAGCCAGCGCTAGCTCCCCATAGCACAGAGAGCCTTTTACCCACAGCTAGCGCTAGCTTCCCTGTAGCACAGAGAGCCCTTTACCCACAGCCAGCGCTAGCTCCCTGTAGCAGTGCGCGTACCTGCTGTCGGAGCAGCTCGTTGTCCACCTGCACTCTCTCCACATCCTTGAAGCTGTCCTGCAGCCGCTGGTTGTTCTGCCGGAGCTCCTGGATGTAGTCGCATGCCTTGGACAGAATCCCGCCTTTGCTCTGAGCGAATAGGGAGAGAGTGAAAAATATGCAAACACACACTCACAGTACCACACACACACACAGTCACACACACAATACCACACACACACACACACACACACACAGTACCCCACACACACACACACACACACACACAGAGTACCACACACACACAATACCACATACACACACACACACACACACACACACACACACACACACACACACACACACACAGTACCACACACACACACACAAACACAGTGCCACACACACACACACACACACCCGGCCACAGAGCACAAAGGCTGCAGGTCCCCTTCTATAGCCCAGTTTGAGCCGTTCATCTGAACACACAGATGTGCACATGCCACACACACACACACAGGCATGCAGACGCACACACAGACAAACACACACACACACACACAGGTGACTTACTGCGCCAGTCTTGGTGCTGTCAATGGTGCAGTCGGGGATCATCTTGGACAGGGTGACGATCCAGTTGTTGATCTTGTCTCTTCTCCGTCTCTCCACTGCAATAATACATGAGAGGTTTACAGCCAAATTTATTGCTCATACCCGCTGTGCCTGTTTAATGCGGTGGTTCCCAACCCTGTTCCTGGAGACCTTCCGTCCTGTAGGTTTTCACTCCAACCCGAAAAAAGCACACCTCATTCAACAGCTAGAGATCTCCTTGAGCTGCTAATTAGTAGAGTCAGGTGTGCAAAATCAGGGTTGAAATTAAAACCTACAGGACGGTAGAGCTCCAGGAACAGGGTTGAGGACAAGCATAACATACAGGAAGTACACAGATATAATGTATACTGCAGTCATTTAGTAAAAGTTATTTAGAAATATTTTGCTTTGCAAAATTTGCTGCATATATTATGATAATTCACACATTAGTAATACTATGTTTGGTTTTTATATTAATTATGCTCGCTAGTTTAAAAAAAGCTACCATAAGGTATGTATAACACCTTAATTACCAGGGCATAATATCCTTATAAATTTCCGATAACAAACCAAGGAATTTTACTCATGACTTTTAGTCAAGCAACGTTCGCTTTTGAGAATATCCAGGTGTAAGATTTAATTCAGGAGTACACCAGTGTTTGACCCACGTACTTTAGTTTTATTAATGCGCTGAGCACGAAAATAATAATGTAGAGACACATAACGTTTAGCATTGACCTGTTATAAATCCCTCCTCACCTTTTCTGTCTTACGACAATGTGAAATTCTGGAATTCATTCAAAGGGGGGAATTTTGTCTATAAGAAAGGCCAACACATTTGAAAATGTCTACAGGAAGCGCTACACCCAAACTGAACTTTTGTGTTCATATGTGAAAGTACAACTTAGCAATGCCCTCTGGTGGAGGAAGTCGCTGCAAATTTTTTCCTCACTCAAACGAACCTAAAAATTTTCAACTGAGAAGCAAATTTAAGCAGAAATTGTAGGTTTTTCCAATGAAACATCTTTTTCAGCAGACATACCAATAGAAAAAGCACACAGTGCCACCATCAGGAGAGAATCGTTGTTCATCTGAATGAGTTCTAAGCGCTTTTTTTGGGTGACTTTGCTGGTCTTATGAACCACATAAGAAGCACAATCCATTAGCGAATCGGCCTCATCTCTAAATTAGTCACAGCCTGAATGTGTCTATACACGAGAGTGTTCTAGGGCACTGATCCATCCGTGGGATTGTGGGAAACGTAGTTCACCTTCATTGTGCTGTGCCCTCCTCCTATCATCTCTTGGCACCCGAGGCCCATCCAGCTTCCTGCAGAGAGAGACAAGAGAGCGGGTTGTACACATGCACACACGCGCTTATCCCGGTACGGGACGTCCCGTCAGGGTGAGCGGGGTGGGACGGGCAGCGGGGAGAGGGGGCGCTCACGTGGTGTACGGGTGCGTGCGGGGGGCGATGGTCCGCGGCGCTACGGTCTGCAGCACGTCGGGGGTGTTCATCATCACGTACAGCTGGCCTGAGGGCAGGGAGGGAGGGACAGAGACGTCATTCGCTCGCCGTTCTGCAAACCTGAGGAACGTGCTAATCGAAACACGCTCTGGGATACACACAGGAATTAATTACTGCTCCCTCTGGTACCCAATTTAATGGGGGGTGTGTATGCATGTGTGTGTGTGCGTGTGTATAAGTGTGTGAGTGTGTGTGTGTGTATAAGTGTGTGAGTGTGTGTGTGTGTGTGTGTGTGCGTGTGTGTGAGTGTGTGTGCGTGTGTATAAGTGTGTGAGTGTGAGTGTGTGTATGCATGTGTGTGTGTGTGTGTGTGTGTGTGAGTGTGTGTGTGTATAAGTGTGTGAGTGTGAGTGTGTGTGTGAGTGTGTGAGTGCATGTGCGTGCGCGTGTGTGTGTTCTCAGGGTGCTCTCACCTCCGGCCTGAGTCAGGCTGGGATCAGCGGTCGCCTGTACGGACACAGCGCCGGTCCCGTCGCTCACGGCGGTGGCGGGGAAGTAGAACCGCGTCTCCCCCGACACAGAGTCCCCGGCGGGGCTCCCGCCGTTACTGAAAGGGTTCTGGATCACGGCCTACGGACAACGGGCCACAGAAAAGCAGCACACTCACAGTGACGAATATTCATTCAGTATGAGCGAGGTTAAGATTCAACAGGGCTGGCTGCAATCAAGCCTGGCCTTCTTTAATCAGCTGAATCTAATTATCATTTGAATTTGGTTAATTTGTTGACTGAGTAACAAGGGGGGGTAATTCTTGTTTCAAATGGGTGATACGGATCTTTGATTTGTTTCACTAAATAAATGAAATAATATTTTTTAAATTGTGTTTTGTTTTGACTCAGTTTCACTTTGCCTAATAGTACATTTTGTATAAAGATCTGAAACCACTCATTGTGAAAATGAAATTACAGAGGAAATCAGGAAGGGGGAAAATACTTCTTCATGGCACTGTACATGTGTATTCACACATAAAAGCTTGTACACACACACACACACACACACACACACGCAGACACACACGCAAACACACACACACACACACACACGCACACATACCCACACACACTCAAACACCCACACACGCGCACACACAGACACACATACTCATACACACACCCACACACACACACACATTCATACAGACATGCACACACACACGCACACACACACACACGTACCCACACGCACACATACACACACACACACACGCGCGCGTGCACACTCACACACTCACAGGCACACACACACACGCACTCATGCACACACACACACGCGCACACACAGGCACACACACACACACACACGTACCTGTGCGACTGCTTGCGCCCCTGAGAAGGCGGCAGCAGAGACCACGCTGACGGCCCCGCCCCCATCGCCTCCCGCCTCTATCTGGTCGTCCGTCAGCTGGACCACGCGGTACGTCACCTGGAGGAGGACAGTCGGTCGATTACTCCGGGCCACGCTGAGCCGGCCTGTCCCTGACCCCTGACCCCCATTAATCACATGATAAAGGTGCATCTGTACATAAGTGACCTCTGACCCCCTCATCAATCATCGGATGAAGGCGTGACTGCATGTCCACGACCTTGGAGGTCTGTGCACCAGCCAGCACACGTGCCTCAGGGCTGTGCTGGGCGATTCATCTTCATTCCAACCCAAATTTTTATTCTCATTTTCTTTATTCCACTGTTGCCCAGCTGTACACTAAACTGCCACCATTCCTGATGAACCGGCGATTGTGGTAAGAACTGCTGAGGCAGGGAACGCCCGACAAACTGCAGCTTTCCCTGGGTGACAACATGGCCACAGTGCCGCCCCACAGGCCTCTGAGCCACAGTGTGCACCGCCCCACAGGCCTCTGAGCCACAGCACTGCCCCACAGGCCCCTGAGCCACAGTGTGCACCGCCCCACAGGCCTCTGAGCCACAGTGTGCACTGCCCCACAGGCCTCTGAGCCATAGTGTGCACTGCCCCACAGGCCTCTGAGCCATAGTGTGCACTGCCCCACAGGCCTCTGAGCCACAGTACTGCCCCACAAGCCTCTGAGCCACAGTGAGCACCGCCCCACAGGCCTCTGAGCCACAATGTGCACCGCCCCACAGGCCTCTGAGCCACAGTACTGCCCCACAGGCCTCTGAGCAACAGTGTGCACTGCCCCACAGACCTCTGAGCCACAGTGTGCACCGCCCCACAGGCCTCTGAGCCACAGTACTGCCCCACAGACCTCTGAGCCGCAGTACTGCCACACAGGCCTCTGAGCCACAGTACTGCCCCACAGACCTCTGAGCCACAGTGCCGCCCCACAGGCCTCTGAGCCACAGTGTGCACCGCCCCACAGGCCTCTGAGCCACAGTACTGCCCCACAGACCTCTGAGCTGCAGTACTGCCACACAGGCCTCTGAGCCACAGTACTGCCCCACAGACCTCTGAGCCACAGTGCCGCCCCACAGACCTCTGAGCCACAGTGCCGCCCCACAGGCCTCTGAGCCACAGTGTGCACCGCCCCACAGACCTCTGAGCCACAGTGTGCATCGCCCCACAGACCTCTGAGCCACAGTGTGCACCGCCCCACAGACCTCTGAGCTGCAGGTAAACTTTAAACTTGCCAGCAGGCACTTTTATCCAGACCGACTCACACACATTACATTTTTACATACAACTACAAGCATTCATTTTACAGAAGTAGCGTTCTCAAGGGTGCAACAGCAAAAAAAAAACAAACAAAAAAAACCTTCGGGTTACAAGCTCACTCCCCTAACCATTACAATACACTGCCGCCCCAGCCGATGCAAACACACTGGAGAGTCAATGTTTGAGTTTCCATTTCCATCCGCTCAGAAATGGTCCATTAGGAATTCAGCGTCGGAAGTACGACCAATAACCAGTACACAGTTTACACAGTCAGCACCATGCGTTCAATGTGTGACCGAATCAGGGCCGTCTCGCCTCAGGCAGGGCTCACCTGTCCACCGCTGTTCTCTGTGCGGAACTGGTACTGGACATTGTGATCGGAGAAGGCGCCTGTCTCCTGAATGTTCGCTATGGCGATCGTGGAGTGCTTCTCCCTGCCGTGAACGTCCTCTGAGAATTTACAAAAAAAATCATGTGAGGGTACTCAACAACGCTAATCATCACTGCATGACAACTCACTGCCGAATCGGAGCTATGGTACGGTATATAGCAGGGGTCTGCAACACTGGTCCTGGAGAGTATTTAGGTAAAAGCTAAATCAAACAATATAACTGTGGTGTGACAAAAAGTGGTCTTGCAATCAATGCTTTCTCTATTCTAATTTGCATTTATGTACATATGTGCAAAATTCGATTCCTTCCCTCTTAATTTGGACCATTGCATATCCGGGACATTGCGAGCCCTACCTTCCTGCAGAGCTTCCCCCGTTTCCTGTTTCTCGTGACTGTAAGAAATGGAGAGATCGTTCGGTCAATGCCGCATTTGCAAATGTTAATTCAATTGCACTTTTCCGTGATCAATTATAAGGGGATGGAAGACAACATATGTTCTGAGCACGCGACGTCAGCTAGCTGCAAATTATGTAGGCCTTCTTTAATTATTGTTTTCCAGCCCTACTAGTCAGAAGATTTAGAGTGAGCACTAAATAAAAACATAACGAGAAAAACGTAATCGTTTCATTTCCTAAAAATGTCAAGCATCATTCATTGTTTTGAAATCTGAAAAGCAGACCCTTTCTGCAGTTATCTTCCACTGAAGAAATTTAAGAGTGTCTCCCTGTAGTGTACTGCCCGCCTTCAAAGAGGGAAGACACAATTAAAACGTCGACATAAAACAAGATGCACAACACTGACTGGAGAACAGTGATTTATTTCCTTGGCAGCTTGCCGAACAACTGTTTCTGAAAGACATTTATGTTCTTTTCTGTAATTTTAAATGTTAAAAATAATAATTAGTCTTCCATTTAATTTAATTTACACCCATCGGCTCTTTTTAACGATTTGATTTTGATTGTAAAAGGCTCTCCCGAAAACGAGAGCTTGGGAGCCTGATTTTTCCACATATATATGTGTGTGCGTGTGTGTGTGTGTGTTTGTGTGTAAATAAATAAACATCTGATACTTCAGATGAAAAAATAATATCTTCAAAAGTGCTTGCCCTTATTACTTGAATACATCTATCACGTAAGCTAGAAGCTTCACAGAAAAATTAATAAACACCAATAAAACATAAACACAAATGTAGTGTCAGTGACATTTACACATCACAAGATAGGCCTAGATACAATTGTTTTTTTCTTTCTAAAAATACAACTTTCTATTCTGATTGTACCGTTGCAGAAACTGTCAAACAAAGATCACGGAGAGAACCCAATTGAGAACCACAAAGTAACTACAAAGAAAACAATATCAACCTTATTAGAATATGAATATCGATATAAAAAGACCTCCCACCAGTCATGGAGAGATTCTGTGCACCCCCTGCTCTACAGGCACGCAGAGCGAACACAAAGGCGTGTGTTTGACCGGTTCTCGACCGAATAATTGACAGCTAACCATCTACTACATATGCTAATAAGCTAGCTCCAAATGACAACGTTATCCATATATGATCGTATAGTAAAACGGAACATTGTACAACAAAATATTAATCTTGTTAACTGGCTGACTGTTGTCGTGCTTAATTAACTATGTAGCCAGATAACTCACAAAGAATCTAGCTTCCACTATCCCTGTAAATTCTGAGAATTAGCTAGCTATTGCTACGGGCACAACTAGCACTAACTAGCCAAGTCACATAGCCCCAACTAATTATGTCACCTGTCTAATTCATAATAGAGAAGTTGGTTACAGTATATGATAGTTAGCAGCTAAGTGGCGAACTTCATCGCTAACGTTACAGTAAGCTATCAAACTGCAAGCATATTTAATGTTAGTCTAATCATGTTTACATGTTGCTAGCCTTACGGTAGTTAGCCAATGCAATGTCCGCAATAGTGCCAGTCGATAAATGCGTAAAGTTTATGCTACGGTTACAAGAGGAATCTTGCTACCCAACTATCTTGCTAGCCGCTAAAAACTTCTTGATAACGTTAACATTGTATCAGTTCGGTAACTGACAAGCTAGCAAGCTAACTTAATTTATATTTTAACGGGGCTAGTAAGCTACCAAGGCTAGAAAAGGACAGTGGGCCGCGGAAGCCATGCGATTAGAAAAGACGACTTCTTACCTCGTAGTGGTGTCCAAACCCTGTTCTAGCATATCCATGGGGGTTAAAAATTAAAACGTGATATTCAGGGACACAGACAGATGGAGATGGAAGTGTTGATCACGGGGACAAACACACCGGTCATGTGAGAAAGACAGTCCAGAACACGTGAGGTACAAACGGGCTTGGAATTAAAATGGAGACGGCTGCTGGGTTCGAGTTTCGTGTCGCTGTGCTGTGTTTTTTTCCTGCGTTAAAGCGGAAAGGCCGTATGCGTACGTGGATAGCCCGATAGTTTAAGCAGGGGTGCGACCAAGACTATGTTTTCAGATTTGTGTGTTTTTAAATGGTTCTTTTCATTTTAATTCCAGTTTTAATAATTCTTTCCGTTTTTACTCGAACCAGATTAACGTTACTTGCTATGGTACAATTGCGCTGAATTGTCTGTTTCAGTCCGTAAATTTGAGGCTGGTGTTGCTGGTAATAAAATATGAAGTGGATTCTAACTGGGTTCTCCCGTGTTGCTTCTCCAAATCTTGTTTTCGTATTTTGTTCTCTCATTAGCTAAGGTGTGGTCATCTGGAAAGCACTCTCACTTGCATTTTGATTTTTTGTGAAAGGAAAATGTTTCAGCCATTTTGCTTGAGATTGTGATAATATACATTTGTAAGGTGATAGCTTTGCTGCGTTGGGTAGGCTACCTAACGAGGCTGGATTAATTACTACGTAGAGCATCACTCGGTACGTCTTTAAAAAGAGATATGATATTTTTCCCTTTTGAAAAACCAAAGTAATTCCATTAATTTGGTTTACAAAGAAATGGACACACCATGGTTGTTACCAAACCTACTCTACTAGTTTCTTTGCGCAAAATTCCAATTTATCACCAATGATTAACTACAGTTTTATCATTATAGCGGCGAAGACAGCGCAATCAGGATTAAAGGTCACAGTTGGCTCCAGTTTGTTGACGTCACAATCCGACCCATGTTTTCGGTCAAACCAGTGACGTGGCTGAGACTTGGTGGGGGTTGGTTGGGGGGGATAACATTGTGGTATATTCATTTTATATCCATTATACTTTCATTCTTGAGGCCGCTGCCGTTGCCACAGATAGTGATAGGCCGTGATTATTTACATTATCCAGTGGGACGGCGGGTGTTATGTAGCTATATCTCGTATCGTGCTTTAAATCTGGTTATTGCAGGGCCGTATTTATACCCAGGTTAATCTAGACACCCCAATACAGTGTTTGAAATAGCAAATCACTTACCCCTTATCAGACAGGCTACCAACCAGAAATAAATTAGTTACGTGATGCAGTTTATTCGGTATTTTAAAAAATGTTTCTCACAGTCCCATTGGTTGCCTTTGTTTTATTCTTCTTTCACACAACAGCCATTGAAGTCGCGTATGTCACATCAGAGTGTCAAAAGGCAATCATTTATAGTGGGAATAATCTCCCTGTATAATTTTAGCTATGTTACACCATTAATTTATTTTTTATTTTTTAAATGACTACACAATGTTTGAGCAATTTCCTGCACCCAGTGCTTTGGGTGTATGAAAAACGCATCTTGAATAAAATGCATGAATAAAATAGTTTTGTCAAGAACATTCTGTTCAGAAATACAATATTTTATTATTTTACATTGTAGGAGAAATTATACTATTGTACTTATTTGGTGAAACTTTATGTGACCATCAAGCCTATAGTACATTATTGGGCAAATGTATCTCTGGATAGGTTTGTAAGATTCAATATTTATTTCATAACCCTAAATAGTGCAAATTCTTATATGGATTTATTTACCCCCCGCCCTTCTGTCGTGTGAATGATTGAATGTTTGTTGGTATAAATGTCTGTTTGTAAATCTGAATATTATGCTGTATGCTGCTAGAAAAATGTAGTCATGAGTATAATAAAGTATTCTATGTATGTATGTGCAGAAGCAGTGAAACAGTAGAAATGCCACAGCGGTCAGCTTTTTGAAGTTAAAAAAAAAAATCTGTATATCTGATGTCATGAAATGCATATGGCTCCTCATATGCTAAACATATGCATTTAACATTCTGATATAATTTGAATGTCAGTATTGCATAAGGGAATGAAGTTATAAACACCTAATTAGTTAAATGGCCATGAATGGCTTTGCAATAAGAAGACGTTATTTAATGGTGTCATTTGCTTGTGCTTTTACACAAGGCAGGCCAGTAAGCACAGTTCAGCTCCAGTTTTATTCTATATGGCCTGGCTAGAAAACTTTCACATTGCAACCAAATCTAGCCAGTTAACCGTGCGTGTAGATGGTAGGCTATGTCATAATACAGTCTATATTTCACTAGATTTGGTTATAAAGACTGGCTAGATTTGGTCCAGGAGAATTGTACAGTTGCAAAGCAATAGTTTAAAAGTCATTATTATTAATAACGACAATTATTCGTTAGCATAAGAAATTAAAGCTTTGCCTGAGCCTTATGTGGGATTTGATCCTTTACCTCAATGGTCCCAAAGCAAGGACATTACCAGTGAGCCACCAACAAAGTAGCCACAATGTGTGTATGTGATGTTTTGATTGGCTGGTGTAGCTGAATGTCCAATGGGGAGACATATTGTTTGTGAGCTTGGAGCATTTGTAATGATGTAATCAGGCAGGAAAAAGATGAAGGAAAAAACGCAAAATCTCCTAGATTTGGGCCTTTATTGTGCGGACCTGTGAAGTTGTTAGTGAATTCTGTCAGTTGACATGACCAAACAATTTGACTCTAAACTAAAATTCATTGGAATACATTGTACAGTAGGCTGGCATTCTTTGTTGCTTATAACTGTTTTAGGAAAATTTCCATAGGTCAATGCACTAACAGTTTTTAAACCTTTTTAAACTATTTTTGTTTCTTACTACTTGCCCCCAAATTGGAGACTTTGACCTGTTATACATACAGATTTCAGGATTATGATTTTCCATGCAAATGGTAAAGGAATAGAAAAAAATAAAATGTATTCTTATTATTATTATTATTATTGTTATGTGTGATTGTGTTCTGCCATCAGTGAGTGTTCCTGTGTTTCTTACATAACATGATATGTGTGTCTGAGACAGATTAATGTGGGATGTGTGTTACAGAGAGATGTTCCAGTGAGCCTTGAGATTGGTTAATGACTTTTTTGAGTTTTTGGCCTTGTGTGTACGTGTGAGAGAAACACAGTGTGCGTTTGCGTCAGAGTGTGTGCGTTTGTGCCAGAGCAGAAGAGAGAGAGAGGAGTCATGGGTGGGGTTGGGGGGGGGGGCGGGGGGTTTGGGGGGGATGGTGGGGGCGATGTGATGTCTGTGCATGACTCTGTATGCAGAGCTCCTGACAGCCGGACTCCCATGAAAGAAAGTGTGGCTTCAGCATGTTGCTTTGACCATCACATCAGTACTGCAGACCTCTGCACATCCCTGCTTCCAGAACACGCCAAACAAAAAAAAAAAAAAAAAAAACAGTGGTCGGTGCCCTATCCCGTGCCCTATCCCCCTGCCTACCGCCCCCCCCTAACCTGCCCCCCCCCCCCCCCCGCCCGCCCCCACGCCCCGTGAGGCTGAATGGAGCACAGTCACGTGCATACCGCGCTGCTGCGGTCAAGTGCATTTGTTCTGGGGCGATTGTGTTCGTGCATTTTTGCCTCCATCGACAGAAAAGCGGAGGGGATAACTTTTTGGAATTCGGCGCCCGGGGGTTCTCTCCGACTCTCTCCCGGTCCAGGCTCGTAGGGGTCCTCCTGCTCTCCTCCTCTCCCGAAAAAGCAGACCTTTAAGAGGGTGTTTTCTCCCCCCCCCAAATACTCAGGTAAGAGGCCTCTTTGGGTCAGCTAGAGTCGCCGTCATCCCTGGTCTCCCGTTGGACGACAGACTGTTGTAATACGGCTATCAGTCGTCTAATTATATAATTATAGTTGTGCTATAATTGGCATAAAATTAAGATAGATTCAGTGTTGAGGACTGCCTTAAAGAAAATAGTTAATAATTTAAAAAAATGAAACGTGCAAAAAATATCACAATAGTAATAATAAAGACAAGCGCGTAAATTGTACTTCAGGGTTTAATGTGGTCATCGTTTTATGTTTACTGTGGATCAGGGAAGGAAACAAACAATATTGACTGCTATAATGGTGATTACCACACAGTGTAACTTTGGTCACAATTCTTAAGAATCTTTGTACAAAAAACTGTGGAAAAAATTTCTTCTATATTTATTTTAAAATAAATATAAATCACACGCAAATATTGTCCACTGATATCACCTCAATTGTATGACCTGTGGATAAGAGAAATTGTATTCTTGCATTAATTTAAAAAAATGTGACCTAAATATAGCATATCGTTATTTCTGGTAAGAACAATGTGTGGCAAAGACGTGTGTCAGATAAAGTTATTTAGTACTTCAGTATAACTGATCGCAGCATTGCAAGTGTACAACAAACAGATTATAATTTGTGTTGCAAAATTACACATAGCTTTGGTCGCTATCTTGGGATGAGAAGTGATGTATTGTGTGTTTGTATATTTGTGTATGAGAATGAGAGTCTAGCCAAAGGCTGATGCTATGTTGCGTTATGATAGCAGGTGCACAACTTGAGCCTTGGTTATTTAAAGTGAGAGTTGCTGTCTACGTCTATGAAATCAGTAACACTGTCACATATGCTATGCTATGTTATGAAAATGGATGCACACTGTACAGTATGCCAGTGATAGCGATTGCATGTGAAGATAGTGGTTCTGATGGCACTGAGCTAATGCCCAGCGATTTGCGTTAGACTGCTTTGCATTCATCACATGTGCCATCTACAGTACCTCAACCTTGCGTGATTGTTTTAAGGATCAGCGTTGCACAGTGATTCACTGATCTTTATCGGATGTGCATTACCGCTATTCACAAAGTCTAACGTGTGAACTCGTGTAGAGATACTAAATGCGAGGAATGGTGAATCTGCAGAATCTGGCACAACGGCACAAAAAAAGGTGTACCGGTTACTGACTGCGCCGCCTGCGTGTTCGCAGTGTTCAGTGTCGTGCAGCCGTCGCGGTGTCGCTCAGAATGTACAGCTTCATGGGCGGGGGCCTCTTCTGCGCCATCGTGGGGAACATCCTGCTGGTCGTCTCCACGGCCACGGACTACTGGATGCAGTACCGCCTCTCCGGCAGCTTCGCCCACCAGGGGCTGTGGAGGTACTGCATGTCCGGCAAGTGCTACATGCAGACGGACAGCATCGGTGAGTGATACGCGGCCCGCACGTGACATCGCGGATACCACTGTGACATCACAGTGACACCATAGTGACGTCACTGGGGTGACAGTAACGCTACAACACAGACACTTACTGTGACCTCACAGAAGCATTTCCTACACGGTGCTGTGACATCACAGTGACACAGCCACGCTAACGTAGATGGGACGTCAAGGTAAAAAAAAAAAAAAAAAATCATACATTTTTACTAACTGAATGTTCCCGACTGCTTTGTTTAAGTGATGGATTCCCTTCCACAAGCGGTCCCATCATTCCCGTGTTTCTCTCCGCAGCCTATTGGAACGCGACGCGAGCGTTCATGATCCTCTCGGCGATGTCCTGCTTTGCCGGCATCATCGCCGGGATCCTCTCCTTCGCCCACTTCTCTGCGTTCGAGAGATTCAACCGCTCCTTCGCTGCCGGGGTCATGTTTTTCATCTCCAGTAAGACACAGCGGACACGCACGCCCCCGACATGCAACACACATGCTCATTCTAACATGTTTCCAACATACAACGGGTGTACACGCATATCATACAACAAGCATACAGCACCTATGCCAGTGGTGCCCAGTCATGTGCAGTGAAGGACAGAGAATATGCAGGTTTTCCTTCCAACCTGCTGATTTCTGTAATTAACACACCTTCACACACGTGCAGCATATCTCTCACTCCTTCTCTCCTCTCCTGTTTCAGCTCTGTTCGTTCTGCTGGCGATGGCCATCTACACAGGGGTGACGGTCAATTTCCTGGGGAAGCGTTTCGGCGACTGGCGCTTCTCCTGGTCCTACATCCTGGGATGGGTGGCCCTGCTCATGACCTTCTTTGCAGGTGAGAGGTCACAACCTTGACAGGTGCATAGGGAGCCTTCAAAGGGTGCACACACCACCTGTTCAATCGAACCATCTATTCCCAGTCGCACTGTCTGTCTATCCACTGTAGACTTCTGGTGATTCAAAGACTTTTGGGAAAAAGTCTGTACATCATCTCTACATGTCAGTTCCAAGCCAAGTCAGAGGTTCAGCCTGGCTCTTGTAATCGGTTCTTTTAAATGAAGAAGTCAAGACTTGGCTGTTCTTTTATGCCAGTTCTTCTGTGTTCTGCTTCTGATTCAGATTTTGGTTTGAATCACCTCAAAAAGCACCCTGGGATGCTTACTGTACACGGAGCAGATTGCAGAAGGGCTTTTTATATTTATTGTATTGTGCAATTACTGCAAATGCTTATATGATCTATCTGTTTTCTATTTAACCCAACATGGACACTTCCATAAGCTTGATAAACCTAACCTGGACTTCCAATAAGCTTGATAAACTGAACATGGACTTCCAATAAGCTTGATAACAAGCACGGAACTGTCCAGACCCCTACATGCCGTGGGAAAAGGCTTGTGAATTCGACTAAACATGAACAAAATAATGCTCAATAAATCTTTTAATTTTTATCAGAATGACTGCATGATGCCGTGTTGCGGTGTGAAATCTAAGAGCGCGTGTGTGTTTTTGTGTTTTTTTTTTTTGTGTCTCGCAGGGATATTTTACATGTGCGCCTACAGGATGCACGAGTGCAGAAGAGTGGCGGGCCCTCGCTAAACAAAGAAAAGCGAAGAAAAGGAAAAAAGACGCGGGACGATTTAGTCCTTCGGGAAGAACCCCATGGTGCAAGGAGAAAGAAAGAAAGAAAGGGGGAAAAAAGGATAGATATGATCTTCATTCTGGTTGCCTTTCTCAAACTTCTTCCAATAAAAATGAAATAAAGAAATAAAAACCCGGAGGAAAGAGGCAGATTTCACACACAAGTATCAATGCATTTGCACACACAGCGAAAGGAAAGCGGATGTATGCGGATTGTTTTTTTTTTGTTGTTTTTTTTTTTTCACACTGCCCCCCCAGTTTTTCCAATAAAGTTCCTCATCAAATAGATCTTGCTTACTGCAACTTGAGTGGATAAGTCAGAGCTGTTTGTCTATATTAACTGCTAGTAACAGCTGATTTGCATGTACACATATCTGTATATTATTATTATTATTATTATTATTATTGCATGTTACATATATATATCGGGGTACTTAAGCATTTTTTTTTTACTGGAGAAAACAGTGCCATTGGAAGTGTGTTTATTGAAGTATTGGGGGTACAGACTGATTCCGTGCCGCTCCTGCAGCCTCCCATAAAGAGCGGAGAACGGGGCCCGGGTTCGAGCCACACGCACGCGCTCAGAAGCGCGACGGCTCGCGGCTCAAAGGCGGACGCGGGAAAATAAACTCTCAGAGCGTTACCAGAAACCCTGGACTGACTTCATTTTGCTCTTTGATTGAACTGTCCCTTCTGTATGTTTCCGTCCTCCTTTCCCCTTACAGGGTTAACACACACGTTCCACATTATGCTGCATTTGGTGGACCTGTATCTAATATGTAATACCGTCTTGCTCTGCTTTCTGATTGTGTCTGTCATGTGGGGTGAATGGAACACGTCAGTGAGAAAGCTCCAAGGGGAGCTCCAAGGTGAGGAGCACTCAAATCTGCAGGACCTCCACGGTGGAGGAGGTGGGGGGAGAACAGGTTTTGTACAGCTGTGGGCTCTCTGTGATGAGACAGACACAGAGGACACATTGACAAAATGATGCAAGAGAGCAGAAGTACATGTAATGAGTACTGACAAGGAGGGGCTTGTGGAAGGTGAGTTGTGAGTCGTGAGTGTGGGATTGTCTAGCTTCAAACAGCAGCCTATCGTAGGCGCCTCATTATGTTCATCTGACACAGCTTCACAAAAGGAATTCTGGGAAATCTTGGACCAGTGGGGAAAAAAAACTGTATAATCATCAAACCACTGCTGAAAACAAAACCATGCGATCTATATTGAAATATAACATCATGTAAATGTAAATATAATTCCGAAAACAAATTGTTATTATTCTGTCACCACTGGATGGAGCCAGGATAAAAGGGAATGAAACCGTTGAGCTTATTCAGTGCGCTCACATTATGCAGTTGCCCTAGCGATACTGACCATAGAAGTTTAAAAAGTGGAGCTCAGAGAACCAGAGAATCCAGCTGAGGAACTGACTCGTGGTTTTGATGATCTCACAAGCACTAGCCCTGACGCAGTCACTCGTGGTTGGCATCATTGCTTAAGTGGGCACAGCGTCACCAGGGAGGGGTGCCCGTCATGAATGCTGGTTCGTTGGAATTGCAGAACTGATTTGATGTCCTTGGTGGTGCCATGGTAGAACAAACAAGGGGATAAAAGAAAAGGGTAAAAAAAACCCCACAATTAAACAGTAACGTTGACAAACAAATACATATACTGCAATCTTACATAAAGTTATCTTTTTTTTTTGAGGCTTACTAGTGGTTTACATTACATTACATTACATTACAGGCATTTGGCAGACGCTCTTATCCAGAGCAACGTACAACAAAGTGTATAACCATAACCAGGAACAAGTATGACGAAAACCCTAGAGAGAAGTACTGGTCCAAGTGCAGGGAACAACCGCATAGTTCAACTTGGACCCTGAAGGTTAAACTGATTAATACTAACACAACGTTTGCATCTTGCGGTGAGCCCTCTGAGGTTATGCTGGAGTAGCCTTCTTTTTATGGCTGTCTTTGAAACATTTATGCCCACATCATGCAGAGTGTTCTTGATATTTTGATGGTTGAAAAAGGGTTTTTCTTCACAACTGAAAGATTTCCGTGGTCACCCACTACAGTGGCCTTCCAAGGTCTTCCAGGTTGTTTGCTATTACTGAAGTAACCAATATATTCTTGCCTCTTAACAATATACCAAACAGTTGACCTTGACAGACCAAATATTTTGGCTATGTCTCTGACCAATTTATTCAGATTTCTCAGCCTCGTGATGGTTTTCTTTCCTGGGATTGGCATTTCTTTAGTCCTCATGTAGAGAGGCAACAGCCTGTAAATGCAAATGTCAAACATAGAATCAACAAAAGACTTTTGTCACTTAGTGCCATAAAAAAAAATGTTTGCCCCCTTCCTGATTTCCTCTATTATTGCATATTTGTGGTATTGCATGGTTTCAGATCTTTTGACCAGTTGTAATACAAGACAAAGGGGAAACCGGAAGAAAACATTAAAAAAAAATTTTTTTTAAAACATTGGAAAAATTATTATTTCATTTATTTGCCAAAAAGTTATCAGACACATGAGAAAGTAATTGGTCCCTTAAACTCAATAATTGGTTGCACTACCTTTAGCAGTAATAACTGCAACCAATTGCTTCCTATAATTTGATATCAGTCATTCACATTGCTGTGGAGGAATTTTAGCTCACTCTTTTCAGCAGAACTGCTACTTCAGACAAATTGGTAGTTTTTTATTTTTATTCTTTTTTTTTTTTTTTAGCATAAACTGCTCATTTCAAGTCCTGCTGCAGCACCCCTATTGGGTTAAACTCAGGATTTTGACTAGGCCACTTCCAAAACATTAATTTAGTTTCTTTTCAGCCATTCCAGCAAAGCATCCCCGCACCATCACGCTGCCACCACCACGTTTGGCTGTTGGCATGTTTTTCCTCCTGTAAAATGCTGTATTTGCATTACGCTATCATGGGACTCATGTTGTCAAAAAAATTCTTTTGACTCATCTGACCGTAATAAATGATCTCACAGCTATTTGTGTGTGGATCCGATTGCGTGGGAGAAGTCTCAAAATAAAATGAAATAGATAAATAAAGAAACAGAAAAGAAGCAGAAACTTACGTCACTGAATGCACGCGTCTCTTGATTCAGCAATTCACAAGCCAATTTTACATTTTTTTGTTGTTGCAAAAAATACACGTGGAAACTGGAAACATATTTTTGGTTTTCATATACGAAGTAGGATGAATTTGTGCGAAAGGGGAAATGCATTTACAAATATGAATGCGTCTATACAAATAAGTGGAAGTTGTGTGGATTGTGTGGATAGTAAAACACGTTTGGGACTTGTCTCTTAGTTATGGATTATGATACATACATTTTTACAATAATATTGAGACTAACCTCTCTCCATGTTCTACTGTTAAAGAAGGCTATTTGCTGTCCGATTGTAGGGGAGGGCGCGGTCGGCTGTGCCAAATTTCGTCTTTTACGTGATTGTTAAGACGCCGCCTGCTCACTAATGACAGCATTTTCAAATTAACAACATTTAATTAACAACACATTTTGACTTCAAACAGATGTTCAAAGGAACAGCTCCTCATGGACATTTGTACCGTTAGGTGGTGTCAGTTTTGCCCCTTGCCTTAAAGTACTAAACAGAAAGACTCAATAAGTGATTTAGTACCATTTTAAAATCATTGCACACGTTAATAGAGGTTTTCCTCGCCCACTTGCCAGTAAAAACCGTTGAATACAAAATCTTTCCTGTCTTTCGCTTGTTGCTGGCGTCTGTCTCTTGTCTGCACACATCTTTGTAGGTCTCTCTCAAAAGATGCCTTGAAAAAAACAAATTTCTACACATCAATTTATTTAAAAAAACAATTGTTTATTTAAATAATTGTTCATTTCCACTAATTGATAAACGAATAACTAGATGCTGACAGGAGGGACACGACAACCGGCAATTTATTTATAATAAATATTTTAAATAAATTAAAAACAACTTTACTGTATACTTTTTGCAGTGCGGAGATAGGTGCGGTTCAGTATAAATGTAGACTAACAGTTTTTGGATTTTGCTCAGTTACTCAGGAAATATTTAGCCTAGTACTGTGAAATGTTACAGGTCAGTAGCCATTATCCGTTTCAATTACGTACATGACTTAATCGAGTCGGATACGTTATGCTGAAAATTTACTAAATCTGGCTACTGTAAATTACAGTAGGCTACATCAAAACTTCCAATTAGCCTACTGCTGGAAAGTCTACAAAATGACATGAGGACAATGTTGTGACCTGCGAATGAAGTTATGCTTATTATTCTACAGTATTGCAAATGAGGCATTTATCTCAGACCATTGCATTTCGAACAATATAAGGCCATCTTACATGAAATAAATGAAAAGTTCAATTAATTTGGCCATAACATATTTATACATTAAAAACAAACACAAAACTGGATGGATGGATGAATGGATGGATGGAAATAGCCTATACTTATCAATCTGGTGCGTGCTTATTATAAATGCATTTGACCAAGTGGCTGTTTCTTTTCCATTAATCATTTGGTAGCAGACTGAATTGCGTGTGTACAATCCTGAAATAGATACTGTAGTATGGAGGTATTTTTTAGCAAAAGTCACACATGCGTGTTAGAAAACTTTACTTTCGTAAAATAAATGAAATAACAATTTTATTCAGCGCATCAAATATGCAAAAATAGAGGAAATCAGGAAGGCGCAGGGCTCTGTGGCGTTCCTTTGTCACGAGATACCCCTGTTGTCCACTAGAGACCGACTGTTTTCCTTTTTTCTTTGTGTTTCGTGTCACATTTTAGTTAATTGTTATTATGAGATTATTATCATGGTTGTTTCAACAACTCACTGCCTGTTCTCTAGCATATTTAGTATCATTCTTATTAATCTTCCATCCATCCATTCATTATCTATACCTGCTTATCCTGAGCAGGGTCGCTGGAGCCTATCCCAGCGTGCATTGGGCGAGAGGCAAGAATACACCCAGGACAGGCCGCCAATCTATCGCAGGGCACACACACCATTCTCTCAAATTCATGCCTATGGAGGAAACCAGAGTACCCGGAGGAAACCCAAGTGGACATGGGGAGAACATGCGAACTCCACACAGAAAAGCCCCAAGCTGAGATTCAAACCCACGACCTTCTTGCTGTGAGGCGACAGTGCTACCCACTGCACCACCGTGCCATCTCTTATTAATTTTATTAATCTTATTTTCTTTCCATTTACTTATCTTTCTGCATACTTATGAAAAGTATCGGAATGCCATACTGGTGTTTTATTTTTTATCTAAACCTCTATGCATTGAGTGCAACTTTATAACTCCCTTACATACTGTACATAACGGGACTGGGTCTACTGTCGACTGCAGTTTGTGCAACAGCGGCATTGTTCCAACTGCTTGGCATCTTGTCTTTTCTGCATAAAATTTAAAAAATTTTTGTGTGGCGTTTGCATGTTCTCCCCGTGTCTCCCTGGGTTTCCTCTGGGTACTCCGGTTTCTTCCCACAGTCCGAAGACATGCACGTAGGCTAATTGGAGACTCTAAATTGCGTATGGGTATATGTGTGTGAGTGAATGATGTGTGTGCCCTGCAATAGATTGGCAGTCTGTCCAGGATGTATTCCTGCCTCTCGCCCATTGCATGCTGGGATAGGCTCCAGCACCCCCCACGACCCTGACCAGGACAAGCGGGTATAGAAAATGGATGGATGGATGGACTTACTGGACTGAATTATGCAGCAGACAAGCATGGCTCCTAATTGTTAAGACAAAATCATTTATTGACACAGCATAAATATTGAGAGGGGTTCTATTGCTCTGCTTGATTCATTCATAGGCTCCATTTGGTGCTATCAAAGACCATCCCAGAATAATTATTTTTAGTTATTTTCCTTTCGTTAGTTTCTTTCCAGGAAACTGCAGTCCACTTAAAGTGGGTGGAAAAGAGTGGGTGGAACTAACCCAGTTCATCTTTTTCCATGTCTGGCAGATGACATCATGACACAGTGCCTTCCCCCGAATTTGTTTTCACCGGCTGACGTACCCTCACCAGTGGCCCTGAAATGGGTTTTGTGCAACACTGCAGAACAGAACATTTGAGCTTGAGCCTTTAAAAAAAAAAAAAAAATCCATCCCCCCCCTCTTCTGTCGCCACAGTTGGGAGGAATGTCTGCTTTTCAGTTCCTCTTCTCAGTCTCTTCTCGAGAGGAAGCAGAAGAGACTGCTTGGATCCTTGTGTTCTCCTTTTTAATTTCAGTCTTGCATTTCTCAGGATACTCAGAAATGCATTTCTGCCCCGCCCCGCCCCCCCCTCCCCCACCCCGCGTTGTTGATATCTTGTCCTAATTTTGTCGCTAGGACAAAACGTAGGACGTGCAAGTCTTGGTGTCATAAAGACGCCTTAAATAAATTTTTGTCTGACATGTTTTCTGGCAAACTGTATTTCAGGACGTTATGAGTCAGAGTTATGTACTCGAGTCAACATTGAAAAATCGAGCTAAGTGCATGCATATGCAAAAACGCATTAGAGGGGCGATAGAGAAGGGAAAAAGGGAAGGGCATTTCCTCGCTGGCTAAACTCCATTAAAATATGCGACTGCGTGAACAACAGACTTGCAGGAGTGCCACGGTTCAAACATATTCCTGAACAATGGTAATAATTAGAACAGTGGTTGCCAAACCCTGTCCCTGGCGATCTTCTGTCCGGTTGGTTTTCATTTCAACTCTATTTTGGCGCACCAGAATTTACTAAATGGCGGCTCAACAAGATCTCTAGCTGTTGAATGAGGCGTTCTTCGTTAGGGTTGGAGTGAAAGCGTACAGGACGGCCGGGCTCCAGGAACAGGTGCTGGGAACCACCGCATTACAATAAATGATCGATGACTAACGAAACAGCATTTTCAGGCAGAGAGTAGCATCCCTAGGGCACACGTGGTCAGTCGCAATATTGTCTGCGTCATTCTTGTCTCCACCCAAAGGAGCCCACTGCAGATAAGCATGCTGATAAGCTAGCGCCAGATGTTATTTGAACCGCTTAGCTGCTGCAAGGTTGTGAAAGTCTGTGGTGAATAGCAGTAGGCAGCCCTTTCCCCTCACAGCAGGAAGGTCCTGGCCTCACATCCGGCCCGGGCCTTTTCGTGTGCAGGCGTAGGTTTCCTCCGGTGTGCACCCTGCGACAGACTGGCGGCCTGCTCAGGGTATGTTCCTGCCCAGCATAAGCGGGTATAGGCAATGGATGGATGGATGGAGATGAACCATTTGAAGATACAAGCAACATCTGATCTAGGCCTGTGTACATGCACAGCTTTCTGTAATTATACAGTCCTGGTGAATAAAACTAAACATGGAGGAATCATTAGGAGTCATTATCAGTTGCACGAGGCACACACACACAAATCCACACACACACACACACACACACACACACACACGCAAGCACATATATACACACACACATGCATGCATAGTACTGGGAAGTGGGCATCTTGTCTTTTCACAGTCAAGAATATGTCGTCAAAAGCGTACAATGTTGATTCAGCATTTTCACACACTTCCACACACAAATGCGCACTTGCTTTCTCTCTCACACAGACACACATATTCCTCCACAAACACACACACACACACACACACACACACAAAGACCACAAATAACAGGGGTTTTCCACCCTACCAAGGAACTAAGTTCCCCTGAAAAGTGTATGCTGTTGTGGGTTGCAGGTAGTCAACTGGTTTTCTTGTTTTTAACACGTTATTAGGTGGTTAGGCCAGAGCAGGAAGATGTTCTCTGACACACTTCGTTTACTTTGCGCTGGTAGTGAGGTGTGAAACTGTGCTTCCTTTTGGATGAAGAGTAGCCTAGCCCTGGTCTGTTTTCTGCCTGAACCATAACCTACACATGGTAATGTGTTCTGTTTTGCCTTGCTTGTTTGTAATAAATCTTATATTTTTGTTACTGTCTGTATATTTTGACTTCCTTTGTTTTGTTTGTGACATTTGTTGTGTTACTGTCCATTTTAAATGGACTGCATTTATATAGCGCTTTTATCCAAAGCGCTTTACAATTGATGCCTCTCATTCGCCAGAGCAGTTAGGGGTTAGGGGTTAGGTGTCTTGCTCAGGGACACTTCGACACGCCCAGGGCGGGGTTCGAACCGGCAACCCTCCGACTGCCAGACAACTGCTCTTACCTCCTGAGCTATGTCGCCCCTATATTGTTGTCCTCGGTTATTGGAACTTGGGTTGACTTTTTGGGACGTGACAGACAAAATAAATGGAAGATAATAATGCAATGACTAAAAATGGCCCCTTCTCTGACTAAACCAATGTAGACGCAAACATCATCACACTTCCCCATCTAGACATGCTGCTCACCACCTTATGACTGTCTCCCCGATTATTTTTTTGCTGTTATTTTGCTAAGTGCTTTTTCGGGAAGCACTCCCGGTCAGAGGTCAACTTGCAAAACTTGCTAGCCTTCTTGCAAAACAATAACAAAAGTTAGTTGACAACAATGAAGATTTTGTTTACAACCTTGGTATTAACTGCATTGTTTAAATAACGTGATATCGGTACTGGCAAAGAAGGGGAAAAACCCCAGGAGTGTTGTGAATGGACTTGTAATTAAGCAGTTTGTTTAACGGGAACCGTCACATGACAACCACGCATGTTTGCCCTTCCAGTCACTGTTAAGCCAATCAAATCCCAATGTATAATAAACAACAAGACTAAAGCTACCATGGGAACAAGGTGCCGATGATGATGAGGATGAGGAAGAACGAGGAGCAGGTGCAACTGGAAGACTAACAGCCCTGAAAAGAAAAAAATATCCATACACAATGTCTCTAATGCACAAAAACTACTTTTGCTCGCACTTGAGATCCAGTTATTATGTAAAAACATATCCAGTGAATTTTAATTTTCGCGTCATGGAATATTCTGGATATTTATCTAGCTGTTTCAATTGAGAAAAAAAACAAAAAACATTTGCTGCCCGTAAATCTGCAATTGTTCATCTCATTTCTCCTGATTTAATGATTTAATTATAATTAAATATTTAATAATTTCTCCAGATTTATTGAATTAGTCAAAATATCCTGGGACAAAAACAAAAATGAAAGTGCTCTTAGAGGTCAAATAAATCGATCAATCATTTTATTTTCATTTTTTCAACACAACAAAGAAGATATCTGGTTCAAATGCAGTCATATTTTCATGTCATATTTTCATGACAGCTAAGATTACTAAGGAACAGTCGTTTGATTGAACACCTTCATGTTTCACTGGAACTACAACCACAGATTTCTTAGAACATCAGAAGCAGTAGAATATCATCACAAGCTCAAAATTCTTCCTCTTACCATGGAAAGACATTACAATGACCATCATGAAACAATGCTGTGGCCTTCTGGAGTTGATTAAATAAAATAAACATACATACTAGGCCGTGCTTCCTGTGCCTCCGATATCACTTTCAACATACCCAAATAACACTGTATATGGCAGTATAAAACAATATTACGTACAGCATAGTTTAACGGTTCACGAAAAAAGTTAATAAAAATATATATCAATACAATTGTTACAGAAGGTTGCATCGGTTCTGGACATGTAGGCATTTGCCAGGGACTTGTGACTGGAAGACAATATTTTCCAGCTACACAGTCACGCATTTAACGGGATATGACTACGTGACATTTTCATCCATTTTAAGCTATCATAAAACGGCCACATTCGCCTTGGAGATGTCTCCCACCGCCCTGGCCTGCGTGGCGGGGGCGGAGCTCTCCGCGGGCCCCTCGTCTGATTGGCCGGTGGGGCCCTCCCCCTCTCCCTCGGCCAGGGCTCTCCTGTACACCTCGGTCAGGCCCTGCCGGAAGCGCTTGCGCAGGTCCAGGCCCATGAAGAAGTAGAGCAGCGGGTTGACGCTGCTGTTGAAGTAGGCCAGCCCCTTGGCCAGCGGGAGGCCTATCTTCACCACCCGGTTCTTGCTGTTCACCATCTTGACCAGCAGGAGGCAGTGGTAGGGCCCCCAGCATAGGAAGAACGCGATGACGAGGCAGGCCAGGATCTTGAGGGGCTTGGACTTCCGGGACAGCCTGGTGCGCCGTATGCCCAGGGCGGCTAGCGTGTAGCAGCACAGGATCACCAGGAAGGGGAGGAGGAAGCCGCACAGGAAACGCAGGACGTACATGGCCGTCATGGCCGACGCTTCGCCTCCCCTCTCCTTCCCTTCCATGGAGCACTTGGGGAGGCTGTCCTTGTTGAGGTAGGTGGTTCGGTAGTAGAAGTAGGGGGCGCTGAGAGTCACGGACAGCACCCAAACCGCCACGCTGACCAGGCGGGCGACGGGCAGGGTGCGGCGCTTTTTGATGAGCACGGGCCGCCACACGCACAGCGCCCGGTCCACGCTGATGGTGCTGAGGAGGAAGACGCTGCAGAACATGTTGGCGTACTTGAAGAAGCCGTTGAACTTGCAGAGGAAGAGGCCGAAGGGCCAGTAGTCGAAGAAGAGCTTCTTGACCAGCGAGATGATGCGGGTCAGGCAGAAGATCAGGTCGGCCACCGCCAGGTTGACCAGCCACACGTTGGTGACCGTCTGCGGCAGGCGGAAGCCGCCCATCCAGACGACCACCGCGTTGCCCGTGACGCCCAGGATGACGGTGAGCGTGTACAGCACGATCGACACTTTGTCCATGACGTCATCGACCGTGTCCGAGGAAGACTTTACCAGCGGGGCTTCCGGGAGGGGTGAGGGAAGGGGGCTGCTGGTAGCCATCTGTGTGTGTGTGTGTGTGTGTGTGTGTGAGAGAGAGTGTGTGTGTGTCTGTGTGTTCGTGTGTGTGTGCGAGAGAGAGTGTGTGTGAGTGTCTGTGTGTTTGTGTGAGAGTGTGTCTGTATGTGTGCATGTGTGAGAGTGCGTGTGTGTGTGTGTGTGTGAGAGAGAGTGTATGTGTATGTATGTGTGATGTGTGTGTGAGAGAGTGTGTGTGCGCATGCGTGTGTGTGTGTGTATATGTGTGTATATGTATGTATGTGTGTGTATGTGTGTGAGAGAGACAGAGCAAGAGAGAGAGAGAGAGAGAGAAAGAGAAGTGGGAGATTTGTTATTCATCTAAATGTTTTCTCTCTTTTTTATTCAGAAAGCAGCTGTTATGTAACCCAATCTCACTAACAATTTCAGTAATTACTTTTTTTTAATGATGGGGTTTGGTGGGAAATCAGATAAAAAATAATGTGTTATCTTTAAGCTCTCATTTTCCTGGTTATGGTGGCTTTGGGTGAACTTCTGCTGTGCTGAAGTCTGCATATTTCAGATACAATTTCCGGCATTCTCATTAAGAGGAAAAACAAAGTCTCACGGTAATTTTTTTCATTTGGCAACACTTGATAACTAAGGTTTGTCATAACGTCATGTCAAACACCACGGAATACCTCAAATATAGTTGTCATGGTGGGGGAAAATGTATGATAATTATGGTATTGTGGCATATAGTACCATTAAACTTATGGGGTGCCGTATTAGCTATTACAATTTTTTGCACCAATTTCTCTCCACACCTGGCTATGCTAAATGTGTAAAAATTGAGCAAGGTTTCAGAGTTTGCAACTTTTTTTTTTTTTTTACAAACAGCACCCCATATAAACTTGTATACTGTGTCACAATTTACAACTTTGCAAATCTTTTTTAAAAAATTTATTTTCAAATCAGTCTTACATGTGCAAAGAATGTTGTATTCATTCTGTTCAAATCAATTATGCTTTAGCAAATTGGTATTTGTAGCCTAAGACATCATACATAGCTGCAAAGCTTGTTTCTGCATGCATATGCAACTTTGATAGCAAAGCTCCTTTTGACAGGGAATCCAAATCCGAAGTTCTTCAATGTAATCGGGTCTCATCCAGGAAATACTCTCGACATACAGAGACCCTCTCCCAAAGAGGGTCCCAGAAGGCATTGCAGGCTGAATGTTTTCGAGGGAAAGCAAACCAGCTGAATAAAGGTTTTCTCCCCATCTCAGCTTAGGGGCTCCGATTAAAACCAATCGAGCCTCTTTTCTTCTTAAAACAGGAATAAAACCAACAGATTTCGGTCCAAAAATCCCTTTCCCTGCCTAATTTTCTTGTGGTCATCTGTGTTTTTATTTGGTATTACATAATTTTATTCCCCTTAGCAAGAAGTAACATTGATTTTTTTTTAAAAATCATGATATTTGGCATCATTAAATCATATCTCATTGTGCACAATAACCAATAATATTTCTGAAGAATTGGTTATCCATAGCTATTGTAGTAGTCCACATTTTGCATTCTGTATATATCAAATGTGTACTGTTATTTTGTAGTATAGACTGCACATATATAGTGCCTTTTCCAGCAACTACAGTTACACAAAACACTTCGCAATTAATTCCTTCCATTCACCCATTAACGCATATGCACACCAGTTGCACGAGGCAACCATGCAAGGTGCCAACCAGCCCTAGTGTCTAATTTTCAACATCTATGGGATTAAAATATAGTGAAATGTTGCATGCTTACCTTCCCTATATCAGTTTGAAGCCAGTGAAACCTGGATCCACATAGCCTCTTCAAAGATATATTCAAATTTTAGCGTGGCTAGACGTATGCTTGCGCTCCTGTGAAGTGTGCCACTGTTTGCTGGTCTTCGTGCTATTGAGTTAGCTTGAGCGCGAGTAGTCTAAAAGAGCGAGTGTTTCCATATGTCACTCGCTGTTTGCAGCAAAAAAAAAAAAAAAAAAGCAAGAAGAAAAACCGCTGTGTTAAAACCACAGGAAACCACAGGACTGTTCACTGCGTCAAATGGGGGGAAAAAAAAACACGAATAAATAAATAAGAGAAACACAGAAATTGAAGCGGAAGGGCCTCAGATAGAAGTTCAGCTCTGCGGAAACTGCAGTTCATACTATGATACGTATAACACTGACACTCAGAGGTGTCGTGTGTGTTAGACTGTTATTTTATTGGGTCCGCATGCTCGTGTTCGCATTTGAGCGACTGCGGGTAAATAAAGCTCCCCTCCATTTTGTATAGTAAATTCAGACAGTGCGGGCTGGGTCAAAAACCATTTTGCCACTTTTGTAAAAACAGCTGAATTAAACTCCATCGTGCAGCTGAGGTCCCAGGGCTCAAAACAACATACAATCGAAGCCACAATCAATTTGTACAGTAGGCCAGAAGAATCTAGCCACCGGTAGTCAACCTAGTTTGGTCAGGCATGTGGTTCATACAAAAAAGGCCATCTTTCTCAACCACACCTCATTAGTATTTTGCAAAAGAACGGTATACACTGTGCTTACACAATGACCACAGTTAGAAATACCTTTTTTGGCTTCAATGACAGTCCACAGTAATGCTGCAAGAACTGAACTGAGGTGATTTACCCGATGACGTCGGATGTTAGGATCAACGAGTGTTTACGGTGTTCTTAAGCAACGATCGTTCTCCCGCAAAATGGGTTTCCCAAACACAATCGTTAGATGGACTGTTAAAGAGGAACTTATAGTACTTCTTTGCAAAGCGCGTTCTCCCTACAAGAGTAGTTGACAAACCAATATACAGATACTTCCCACACTTCTGACTGCCGACACATTTGAATGTGGACTGAAACCGTGTTTATGGTAGAGTGAAATAAGACACACTGAGGAGGTTTATACACCTAGTTCGTTTGCTAAAGACCGCCCAGAGTTCGGCTAATAGTTACATTGTATATTGTTTATTTCATCTGGTTTGTTTCACATCGCAACGATTCAAGGACACCAATTTGTAAATAAGGCGATTCGTGCGTCCAACTTTACCCAACTCTAATAAGAAGGCACGCGCTCTAACGCAGTCTGCGTTCAGCATCGCGACTAGATTTGTTCCAAATACGATCAGTCCGGTAAATGTCATCTGTTTATCGCATGATAAGCGCTAAAAGCCAGGAAGGGGTGGGGCACCACTGAAATCCAGGTGCGCTAATCTGTTCAGTTAAATTAAGTTTTAATGTGGCATTGTTCGTAGGTTTTATCGAATCCCCTCGCGCTCAACTTCTGACTAAATATCATAAATGTATCCTATCTGTATTTTTATGGGTTCCCCCCCATCTGCTCCCTTGGCAGGCTAATTGTCAGCCCATATTTTTGAAGACGCTTGGTCTTGTCTCCGCTCCAAACATGCGAGCGCGACTCGTAGCTCCAGTGTGGCACAGATGAACCTGAGCTCAGTATGTTTTTCTTCTATACTTTCTTAAGTTTAAAATAGGGGACATCTGTTAACACTGAATGACAAGTGTGTGCCTGTCCCGGACATCCACATCCTTTGATGATAAGACACTGATTGAGAGAAAAATCTTTGTCTTACGTTTGATGCCTTTTTGGTTGTTGTCTGATAGCCTACCAGATATTTTGTTCGCCATCAGATATCACATGTAATGCTGTCAGACAAAAGATTATTTATTTATTTATTTATTTATTTTTACAATGCATGCAATGCATCTTATTACAGTAACCTACCCACACACGCACATGGTTACAATGCAAAACATCCGTGTTCCGTTCCTCCCACATGATATACGAGAGAGAGCCCGATGGTTTCTGGACAGACAGACTTGACCTTCTAACAGGTAAGTACCATTTTAGAAATATTGTGCTTGCGTGATACTAATGGGTGCTTGAGTGTTAGGTTTGTACAATTGATCGTAACACATTGCACACGATCTGTAACAGAACGGTCCGGTAGCAGGCATGCTCATCACTGACTTCAGTATCTTAGGGATGAAACGTTCATGAACACTCAGAACGATTTAAGGTAATTAAAATAAAAAGTAGACTAACAAAAATAGGCTATATGCAAAATTAGAATAAAAAATCACGACTGTCTGTCATTTCACGACTACGTAAGCTTTCTCTCATGGAGTTTAGAACTGTTTTTAATGAATTTATATGTTGTGTAAATAACATATACATTTTACACACACTTAAACAAACAAATAAATTAAAAACAGTTCTAAACTGCATGAGAGAAAGTAAAGAAGTTTTAAAAGATTAATGAAATTAGTGAAATGATGACGGTAATAATGGACCTGAAGGTTCATGGTAACAGATTTTTATTTATTTTGTGATTTTTCTGTAGCCTAGCTATATTTTCAGTTTTCAGGTAAAAATGGAAACTAGGCTATTGCATTTGTTTGTCACTGCAATTATAAAAGGCAAAAGGCAATTTCATTTTTATAGATATCGTGGGATATTCATACCTCAGCGATTTCACAAATTTTAAATCACTGTCTAGTCTAGCATGTAGAAAAGCACCATCCATTCTAGCATCATTTACACACGTTTTAAAAATGTAAAGGCTGTCCTTCAGTCATAAATGGAACAAGGATTGTTTGCTGCGGCCAAAATATTATATTTGCATAAGCTATCATGCATTTGCATATGAAGCCTATGTATGTCTGCAAGAAGGTTACTATATTTATGAAATAAATAAATAAATAAATAAATAAATAAATAAATAAATAAATAAATAAATGTTATCCCATTCACCGGACATGTAAGTAACCACCTAATATATTCTTTAAACTTTAAGCCTACGCAGTAAATTATTAATGTTAATTCCACTGTAATAGCGTTAATTAAATTCTTAATAGATGACGTTTGGTCCCATTCAGGATTGTGGAATGTGCATTTGCTTATTGATGATTTAGGAAAGACAATTCAATGACTGTCAGTGATTACGCATCAAAGTGACCGAATTAGGCTGGACTGGCGTCTTGCTGCTGACTGTTTCATGGTCATAATGATTATTAAGCAAGTAATAAAACCTGACATCCGAAAACGCAGTTATTATGAAATGATTTTAACACGTTAACGTCACCACCAAGCGAATTACATAATCCGACAGTTCACGGCTCGTGTCTCAAGGCTCTTCAGTGCAATTGTTTAATTGCCTTCTCGTTGCTTCTGTTTCACGGCCCACAAGTAATTGCAACAAATACAGTGTTACCGCAGTATTAGGCATTCGGCGAGTGCGAACATGCGTGTCTACTCTGGCGGGCCAGACACTTCATCACAGAAAAGTTTTCAGCTAGAGTTACCATGACAATGTAGGAGGCTAAACGGAGTGTTATGCCCACCGCTATTTTGCCCGTTGAGGTGCTGCTTGACTTGGGACGTAATTAAGGGGTAGGTCGATATGTACTCCGTACTACGAGCTAGAAAAGCAAACAGTTCCTTTGTTTACGTCTGAGTGGCTATTTAATGCATACGCGTACTCAGAAAGTGGATTTCATAATTCTGTTGTTTCATAGATTGTTTGACCTCTTTTTCCAAACATTACAACAAGCTGTAGATTCCCGTGGAGTATTCAGAATTAGTTATTCGTACTTTTACCGTTTTATTCATGAGTTTTGTTGTGTGTTGCATTTAGATTGAACCATATTGTCGTCTAATGTTCGGCCAATATTGAAGCGCGGAGAAGCGGATGATGGATTGGCTGCGAAAGGCTGAGTTCTTGTCGCTGGCAATCCTTTGCCTTTGCAGTCTGTCAGGTAAGAGCCCCATTTTATACCTCCTTACTTCTTAACTTAATATTTCATTCGATCAAATTCATTTTTATGTTGTATTTCACAATCTTAACACTTTATTGTACATTATTAAAAAACTACGAATTCAAAGTGTGCATTGGGGACACAGGATTTGATGGACTTAATTACCACATAACTTAACCTGATTAACTATTTATAATAATGTTTCTAATAACTATTTATTTAACAGCTTTCAAACTTACCTGTGACACAAAAAATTAAATGTTAGTAGAAGACACAAAATAAAACAGGCATTTATCATATACAAAGAACTTAATATTATTATTATTATTATTATTATTATTATTATTATTATTATTATTAATAATAATAATAATAATAATAATTACATTTATATAGCACTTTTCCAGATGCTCAAAGTGCTTTACAGTGAAGGGGAACTCACCTCACCCACCACCAATGTGTAGCACCCACCTGGGTGATGCACGGCAGCCAATTTGCGCCATAACGCTCACCACACATTAGCGAAGGTGGAGAGGGAGAGAATATTTATTTAGCCAATTAAATCTGGGGATGATTTTTAGTGGCAAGTTTGCGAGAGCCAGATCTGGGATTTGGCCAGGACACCGGGGAACCCCCTACTCTTAGCGATAAGTGTCATGGGATCTTTAATGACCACAGAGAGTCAGGACCTCGGTTTAACGTCTCATCCGAAAGACAGCATCTCCTACAGCACAGTGTAATATACCTCCTCCTTAAATTAATATGTAAGTTTCTTTCTTTACAAAGAAAAGAAAAAAATATACGGGTGCTTTCTGAGCCCATGAAAATCTGTTTGTGCAAACAAGCCATGTACTGTAGGTCCGAGTTTAGGCTTATTGAGTCCAGCCATTCAGGAACAGTAGCCAGGAATCTTAAAACAGTTATTGCACCTTATTCTAATCTGCATTAGCACTTCATGTACTTTGTGTGCTTCAGGTGCCCAACGAGTCGACAAGCTGATCCCGAAAACAGGAAGTTTGAATGGAGCAACAAGGCTGACCATCGGAGGGGAAGGTATGATCTGAGATCCGCGGTTCACCAGCCCCGGGGAACAGAACCAAGACACTCTGCCCGTCTAACCGCTTTTGTGTGATTCGTGAATAGGCTTCGCCCAGGAGAACCAGTTCACCCTCAACACCCAGGACAAGGACTTCGGGAACAAGGTATACCTGGTGTCAGACACACTGTCTATCCCCTGTGACGTGGAGAGGGACTCCACCCACGGTAACCAGATAATGTGCTACACCAGGTAAATCCCTCGCGGCGTTTCATGTGCTGTTTCGTACGCGCGTACGATGCAAATGACTTACGAACGCGGTGTGACCTCCCCAGGCCCATGCCCTACGGCACCTACGAGGTGCGGGTCAGCGTGGACGGGGTCCCCATCCCCAAAAGCCAGATCTGTGGTGGAGCTGAGAGCCCATACTGGTGCAGCTACTATGTGAGTAAACATCTTTTTCTCAACCCTTCAATGTGCTAAGTCACGAATATAGCATTTGAATGTCCTGAGCATTCTAATGCTGATGTCACAATCACTGCTGGTAATTGAAAGGGATGGAGTTCTAGAACACTGACTTTGAATTTTGAAAAAAAAAAACACCTCAAAAAACCGTCTCTTCAAAGGGTTAATACTAACCCTTCACCCTTAGCTCCAAAATTCAAAATGTCCTCCTGTACGGCGCCACTCATTGCTTAAACCTCAGCTATTGAATTCAGAGCGCAAACAAGCGCGCTCTTTGAAGCACGCGAAGTCGCGGCTGCTTCTGGTCGCACCGTAGTTGGCAGATTAGGACGGCGGGCTGTGGGGCCTGTCCGTGCCCTAGAACGGTGCTCGTCAGGATGAGCCTCCCAGAAGCCCCTGGAGCCAACATCACGGTTTCACGCAAATCCGCGCCTGTGTGTGCATTGCCTCTTTTCGGCTTCGTTTCTAAACGGGCACTTTCCTTTACAAAGATCTCCTGATGTTTTATTGACTAATTGATTGAAAAGTATTGTCCCAAATCTCAAAATATACAGGATCTTCTGAGTTTTCTTCGTCAATTGTTTTTCAGCCACGGAACTACCGCTCTCCCACGATCAGCAGCATTACACCTACCACTGGTTTGCCAGGTATGGTCTTCAAAACACACACACACGCACACACACACACACACACACACACACACACACCAGTGTATTTAAGCTACGCTTTGAAGGCTGAAGAATTTTGTTTATGCTTTTCTGCTTTGTCTTTTTTTTTGGACAAATCTTCATGCATTCTTGACATCGGCGAACCTGTAAAATGTGACCGTCTCTTTAAATATGCAGGATCCCTGGTGACAGTCTGGGGCCGGATCTTCACCGACGTCTATGGCAGCAACACTGACAAGAGCACCAACGGTCTAGACGCCAGAGTTCTGAGGTAGAGTCACGATGCCAGTGGTGAATGAGTCCCTGTCCATAATGCCTTACAGTTTTAGATGGGGTAAATCACCGTTTTGGGGTCCCATTTGGGGTCAACATTGACAAACAGCACTGCATCACAAGGGGTTTTGACAACTGATGACCAGAAATCTGAAAACACTTGTAAAAATCAGTACTGTATACTTCACGTGTCAATATTTAGAAATTCTCTTTTAATTATTTATGTTGATATGATTATATTATTTTCATAATAATGTTATCGTATGATATATTATCATGTGCAATATGCCGATGAAGTGTGATTATTATATGTCCAGGTTTTACACCAAATTACTGCATAACAAAACTATTGTGACTGTTGTGAGCTGGGGATTGTGCTCCAATCACAGTGAAGGAAGCCCTTTATGTTCTCTGGGTAAGAGCGTCTGCTCAGAGGATGTAATGTAATGCTCAGTGGATGTACCATAATGCTTTTCAATGTCTCATGCATTACAGTCTGCTCAGTGGATGTAACATAATTCTTTTCAATGTCCTGTGCATTACAGTCTGCTGAGTGGATGCAATGTAATGCTCAGTGGATGTAATAGAATGCTTTTCAATGTCCCACGCATTACAGTCTGCTCAGTGGATGTAACATAATTCTTTTCAATGTCCTGTGCATTACAGTCTGCTCAGCGGATGTAATGTAATGCTCAGTGGATGTTATAGAATGCTTTTCAATGTCCTGTACATTACAGTTCGCTGAGTGGATGTAACGTAATGCTTTTCAATGTCCTGTGCATTACAGTGTGCTGAGTGGATGTAACGTAATGCTTTTCAATGTCCTGTGCATTACAGTGTGCTCAGTGGATGTAACGTAATGCTCAGTGGATGTAATGTAATGCTCAGTGGATGTAACGTAATGCTCTTCAATGTCCCGCGCATTACAGGACCTACATGGGCGGGATGCCGTGTGAGCTTCTGAAGCCGAACTCCGATGTCCTGTAAGCGCCCCCCCCCCCCCCCCCCACCCCCCTGCACATTTCCCTTCTCCAGTGCAGTCATTACAAATGATGTCATTATGATTATGACATCACTAACTCTTAAATTAATTTCTGTGCTTCCACTTTTTTCAGCTACGGTCTCACGTTAGAATACGAGAGTAGTTACTTTGGAACAATGACTTGCAAAATGACCGGGACATATATTGGTAAGAATCTGTATTCTGTATACTGCATCTAACTATCAAAGTAAGTTATCTGTCCCATATATAAAAATAAAAATAAATTATAGATGTATTTTTGACCCTACATCCTTTTTGGCTACAACAAAGTTTTTGACTGTCTGGTGTGGTAGATATTTATGCTTGGTTAAAGTATAATGAATATAGTTTTTTTTTTTCAGGGCATCACAATCTGAGTTACATTGTGGACGGCCAGTACGGAAGGTGGGTTGTGATTGGGTCGTTTGCTCTTTGGTAGCTGTAGTTTGCGCGGACGCTTATTGATCGCGGCGTTTAACCGAGCGGGTGTTTTCTGTCACAGGAGCCTACCGGACCCTGCCGTGCTCACGGTGTCATCCCTGAACAAGATGGCCATGTTCCAGACCTACGCCGGTACAGGAAAAAAAGCGTTAATTGATGCGCAGTCACTGCATAAGCCTTTTGGGGCGATAAATCCTAACTTCATCTTTTCGTCTTTTTTTAGAGGTGAACAGAGTTTCTCCCCCGGCGGGGAGCCTAGAAGGTGGAACGATACTCACCATTGAGGGGCGCTACTTCGACGAAACCGATCGCCCGGCAACTGTTCTAGTCGGAGGTAATATTTTATCGTGAATATGAATTAATGATTTAAAAAGTCTACATTTACTTTTCCCCCGTGGAAATTCAACAGTGATTTAACAATTCAGCCGTGTGACAGACACATTCAGTGCAGTCCCACTAGCTGCTTTCCCTTATTGCAATTATTTACATTACAAGCATTTAACAGATGACGAGAGCAACTTACGCAACCTTTACATAGTATTTACACTGCATCCATTTATACAGCTGGATATATACTGAAGCAATACAGGTTAAGTACCTTGCTCAAGGGTACAACAACAGCGACCTCCCCGGGAATCAAACCTGTGACCTTTCGGTTACAAGGCCAGTTCCTTACCCACTATACTACGCTGCCACCACAATTATTCGTCGCAAAGCTTTGTTGTGCAAAAACACGCATCGCACCGGCAAACAGTATGTTCTGGGAATGTTCTCACTGCCTCCAGAGAGAATCAGAGATGATAATCCTGTATCAGCAGGTGACGGAAACACCCCTGATTGCGGCAGTCTTTGATGTTTGAGAGGGCCCAACTATTCAAGACATGTTTGCGAGTGAACAACGCAGTTTAAGACCGAAGCATTTCTACCTGCATAGTCTGTCTGTTGGACAGGAAGTGTCTGCTTTGAGGATTTTGAGGATGTATGTTTTTTTCATTGTCACAATATTAGAAAACCTGCCAATATCTTTCTATGTGAATGGCGGGTTTCAACACCTGATTTTTGGTTACGTAAAAATAAGGTAAAAACTATCGATAAAACTTATTGTAATTATAAAATGTAATATTTTTACATCTCAATAGCAATTAAATAAAGTCATTGTTTTACGGAGCTTATGTTGATAAATTAGTGCAAGCAAAAAGTTACATCAAAATAAATGATCCATGAAGGTGAATGTATGTTTTTGAGTCTGGACTTTGCTTCACATGAAATCAGCAGAATAAGCCTGAATTTAGCTGTCAGTTTGGTTAAAACACAAATAAATAGTTTGGGGGATGTCAACAACAGCTCTGTACATTTTCTTTGATTCGATAAAAACCTTGGCGGAACAAAACTGATAATTCCGGGCCCGAGTCACCTGACAGTGGCCATCGCGGTGCGGCGTTTGCTTCTATTTTAGGCCAAGATTGCCCGATCCTGAGCTTATCCGATGGGAGAATCACGTGCGTCACCCCCAAGCACCAGATGAACAACATGGCAGTTTTCCCAGGTGAGATTCATTTCGATCAGTCAGGTCACGGTTTTATGTAACCCCTCTGTTTTTTTTTTTTGTTGTTGTCGTTTTTTTTTTTGGCTTTTTGCATCACTCAGAATTTCATGTCACAGAAGGAGTGGAATTTTAGGCATCCAAGGGCGTTTAGGTACCTGAGCATGTATGTTTGAGATGTTGTCGCCGATGTTGTCTTTTCAACAGACCATGAAGCCTTTGTGATAGCTGATAGCCGTTAGTACTATCAGGATAGAAATATGTACAGATGTGAATCTGCACCAAAGATCACAGGGTGTCAGAGCAGGCTTTATCCTCAAAGGAGCATGTCGTGATTTAATGGAGATCCTGATAATGTACTGTATGTGCTGAATGATGAACTGTAGTAGCTGTATGTTTTTTAGTAATTAGCTCTATAGGTAGCTAATTACTTTCTGTTCTGCTTAAATTCAGCGAGACAGGGATAGTAACATGCAATGTGAAATTAGACAATATACTTAGATCTCTGTGCATCTGAACACTTAAAATGTCCAGTTAGCTTGTTTCATTACTCAGTGAGCAAAAAATATATAAGGGCCTCTCCATGTGGTTACCATGGTCACAAATGTGAACCACAACATGTGCCTTTCAGTGCAGCTTCCAGTTACACTTTATTAAGTCAAGCCTTAATAAAGTGTCTATTTCATGATGCACTTGGGACAGCTCCAGCAGGAAATTGTTGTGAGCGAGCAGCGCTGAATTGCATTGTGGTATTGCGGTGAGCTGCCCAACAAAACATTTGTTTTGCATCGTGCAGAACGGGGAACGCTGCCACATTGCAGAGTTGCGCTTCTTAGAACGGAGAACCCTGGAGCATTGCAGCTTCAAATTCATGCTGTGTGCTGATAACATGCAATTCCAGTGATCTGGACATTAGCAGATGCAAATCCGGGGCGACTTACAGAACATTTTAAATAGCTGAAGTGGATATGTATACTGAAGCAATGGAGGTTACGTACCTTGCTCAAGGGTGCAACGACAGTGTCCTAGCAGGGAATCGAACCTGCAACCTTTAGGTTACAAGCCCAACTCCTTACCCATTATGCTACACTGTCCCCCCCCCCCCCACGCAGGTGGCCGGGGTCTGAAGATGGAGGTGTGGAACAACAGCAGGCCCGGGAGCCTGGACGAGGCCCTGGGCTACAATGAGACCAGGCCGGGCTACTCCGTGCGCTGGGTGGACTCGCTGTCCTACACCTGGCCTCAGGAGCTGGACAACTTCGTGGCTCGGCTGAGCGGCTTCTTCGTTCCCACGGAAACGGACAACTACACCTTCTACATCAAAGGCGACGACCGCTACGCCCTCTACTTCAGCCGCACCGGCCTCCCGCGAGACAAGGTGCGGAATTGCGCCGTTTTATAAAATCATTTTACGAGCGACAAACCATAGTCTCCCCCCTGTGGGGATCAGGGATGCAGATTTCATTCTGTTTTGTACAGTAACTCGAAGGCAATTTTCTTTCTCCAATCGCTAAAACACAGAAATAATCGCAGAACTGGTCACTGGTAATGGAGTTTCTGGATGTACAAGATGTACCGCAGATGTTTTCTGAGGCACTTATAGCTATGTACGAACAAGAAATGAAAAAAAAGAATATTTGAGTGGATCTACACTTTGATTAAACTATTCAGAATCGTTTAAGAATTATATATGCAAGTTTTATAGAAAAGGAAAACACTTTAGACACTTTGTATGACAAGCTTTATTATGTTAGCATGTTTTCTGTTAACATGAGCAATATATATATATATATATATATATATATATATATATATATATATATATATACAGTGAGATGTTTATACAGGACATACTATTTCTTGATTTGGCTCTGTACTCAGTTTTTAAAGATTTATAATCAAACAATTCACATGTGGTTAAAGTGCGGTCTTCTGCCCGGTTTGTCTCATACCCATTTTAGGTTAAGATTGCCTACCAGAATTGGGTAACTTCTGACTACTTCAGAACCAGAGAACAGCGGTCTACAACGATGCTTCTGGAGAAAGGGAAAGCGTAAGCAACCGTACTAATTGCCGTAGCGATGAACACATTTTATTATTACAATCTTTTCTCGTTGCATACATTATTCAGTGCATTATTGTATTTATGTTTTAACCAGCAGAAAGTCTCATCTAGACTGACTTCCAAAGTGCAACGCAAGTATTGACGTTAGAAATAAAAATAGCTGAAATGTGACGCCTAAATTAATGATATTTTTTTGTTGTTGTTGTGACCAGGTACTACATAGAGGTTTTGGTGCAGGACTATCAAATAGTTGGCTATGTAGACGTTGGCTTTTTCAAAGAAAAGAGCCCCTTCACCGCACAGCAGTCTGCAGAGAGCACCAATGAAATACAGACGATCAGGTCCACCTATGATGTACTCCCAGAAAAACAGGTGGGTGGCACTTTGCTTTGGAGGGGCGTTCACTTCCAAGTGAGCAGATAGCCGAGATCCCTTTGACTCGCTGCTGCCAGTGTTTATTTTTTTGTTTTCCCTCTCTGCTAATCCGAATATTCCCTCTCGACTAAGGTGCTGAGCTTCGGGAACTGGACTCCTGTGGAGCCGGTCAAAGAGGTGCAGGTGGTGACGGTCCACAGCAGCTGCCTCGCCCTGGACACCTGTGACTACACCTTCTACAGCCTGAAGTACAACTCCCACAGCACAGGTACTGGTGCAGGGCTGCACTGCTCACTCAGGGCTGCTGCGTATGATCAAAGCTGTAAAAGAAAGACTTAAGAGAGTCCTTACTTCCTGTTTCTGCTTCCCTACCACCGGGAGCTAGAATTCAATCTTTTTAAAGATTCTGGTGACAGGTCCTAGTGCTACAAGTTTTAAGGCATCGCATCTTGGTAATTGTCGATAAGCAGGTCAGGTCCTTCGCACTGCTCTGAATAATAATGATTGCCAACGGTTATACAGGAAGTCGTTAGCATTTTATGAATTGAATTCTAATGTTGGGCTCCAGAAATGGTCACTCGCAGCCAGGGGGCACTGTAGTGGGGTTGAACAGTGGGACTGAATACCCAGGGCCCCAGAGTGGGGTGCGTAAAAGGCGGGACGGAAAGTTTTGCTGTGGGACAAGGGCCCAGAATTCCGTGCCGCGCCCCCTACCCCCGCTCCACCCCCCCACTCATAACGTCTCCTTCCCGCAGGCCCCATCCCCGTGAGCGCCTCGGCAGAGGACGTGCAGAACGCCCTCAACTCCCTCTGGTCCATAAAACCAGACACGGTCCAAGTGACCAAAGCGGACCTCAGTACGGGAGCTGAGTACACCGTGGTGTTTGACTCCAGAAGAGGTAAAACTGACCGACCAAACTAACCTGAGTGAATGGTAAATGGACTGCATTTATATAGCGCCTTTATCCAAAGCGCTTTACAACTGATGCCTCTCATTCACCCATTCACACACACACACTCACACACCAACGGTGACAGGCTGCCATGCAAGGTACCAATCAGCTCGTTGGGAGCAATTAGGGGTTAGGTGTCTTGCTCAGGGACACTTCGACACACCCGGTTGGGGGGGGGGGGGGGGATCGAACCGGCAACCCTCCGACTGCCAGACAACCGCTCTTACCTCCTGAGCTATGTCGCCCCAATAGGTAAACTAACCTGAGTGAATAGGTATGTGCCTGTGCATAGGCACCTGTCTTAAGATCAAGTAGAGTGGCAAAGAAATATTAGTTATAAATAAATATGAACATACATTAATACATCTAATTAACTAGGAGCGCTGAGCTATGTGGCACAATGCTTTTCAACTTGAATACACAATTGAAAAGAAATTGGTTCGCTACAAAGCTTAAAAAAAATGTCATTATTAGGGGTCCAAGCAGCGAAGCTGGTGGAACCCTATTGTATCTGTTAGGATTATTATTATTATTAGGGGTCCAAGCAGCGAAGCTGGTGGAACCCTATTGTTTTTGTTAGGATTATTATTATTATTATTATTATTATTATTCTTATTTTTCTCCGCTAAAAGTGTCTGAGGCTCAGCAACCATAAGTCGTAGAGCAACCAAATTTGGCAGGTGGGTTCCTATGGCCCCCCACTACTCAGGCACTAAAAATCACCTATGTCGGCCAGATGGTGGCGCTATAACAAAGGGTTTTGCGTAAAAGGCCATAACTCCCACACCATAAGTTAGATCAACACAAAACTTCATCGACCTATGCATCTGAACGTGCTCTACAACTTTGCCATTGGCACCACCCATGTCCGCCATATTGTTTGCCCGCCATTTTAACTTTTACGTTGGGGCGTGGAAGCTTTCTCTGCTAAAATGTCTGAGGCTCTGCAACCATAAGTCCTAGAGCAACCAAATTTGGCAGGTGGGTTCCTATGGCCCCCCACTACTCAGGCACTAAAAATCACCTATGTCGGCCAGATGGTGGCGCTATAACAAAGGATTTTGCCTAAAAGGTCATAACTCCCACACCGTAAATCAGATCAACACAAAACTTCATAGACCGACGCATGTGAATGTGCTCTACAACTTTGCTGTTGGGGCTACATATCTCCGCCATATTGTTTGCCTGCCATTTCGACTTTTTTATTAGGTGGGGTGCGGAAGAGCTGTGGCTCCAAATCTAAACGATTACGACATCTAAACTTCTTTACGGCAAGCGACATCCATGGCGACGCAAGTAATCCGACACCGTAGGGTCTAGTTTTTAATCAGTGAGGGGACGGTCTGAACGTCGGGGAAGCAGTGGAAGACAGTGCCAGACATTATTTGAAGACAGTATCGGGTGAGTTCGTTTAGTCTTTGAATCTGTCATTATGCTGAGAAATAGCTAAACCATTTTATTGATAGATTCTGAGTTTCTGTGCAAACGCGCGAAAACACGCTGGTCCAATGAAACAATGACGGTAATGCATATAGTCCGCTTCGTGCCGTTGCTACCAAAGCATAACAAACTATCTTGTGTCTACAGCTGCAGTTTCTCGCTGCAATTTCTAATATTGAAAAGACGCAATTTATGCTGTAGTCTGCCAATGTCTAAATAAATAATACGGTCCATTTGAAGACAATATCGGGTGAGTTCGTTTAGTCTTTAAATCCGTCATTATGCTGAGAGAAATTGTTTTCTCAATTTAATCTCTAAATTGACTGTAAGCTTAGGGTTGTAACTAGTTAGCTGTTTCGTTGGTGACTTAGTTAATGCACTCGTCTTAACTATTGCTTGTATTTTTGCATAGACTGCGTTGTTGCTGTTCTTGTTTGTGTTAGTGTTAATCAGTTTAACCTACAGGGTCCAAGTTGAACTAACGGTTGTTCCCTGCACTTGGAACGGCATTTCTCTCTAGGGTTTTCGACACACTTGTTCCTGGTTATTGTTGTACGTCACTCTGGATAAGAGCGTCTGCCAAATGCCTGTATTGTAATGGAATGTAATGTAATATTCCGTAGCAACAAGATAAACCCGACGTTAGCCCTAAAATATGCCCATATAGCAGTGAAAACGCTGCTCACTGAATAAGGAAATAAACGAGACAAAGTTTTTTAAAATTATGCCATGTCATTCTACATTCAATATCTGGGACTAAACATCGAATAAATATACAATCTTACCACTGGTTTTACGCGTAGAGATGTCCCTTTTGCGACTGAGTGGTCATATATTGTCTTGGACAATCCGTTTGCGAAATATACGGGCATCTGTGACGCTATCTTCAATAACAGCTGTGCGTAATACCACACCTGTTGCTTACGGCGTTGTCGCCCTTTTTAGTGCAATTTGGCTTGATTGACAATTCATTTATTCAGTAGGTGAGAGTATAAGCTTTCTAACGATGTATAACATGTCTGATTTTGCTTTTGGAATAGCGTTTTATAGGTCAGCGTAACCAAAATTTATCTTATCTGCCAGCGTTTTATAGGTCAGCGTAACCAAAATTTATCTTATCTGCCAATGTCTAAATAAATAAAACGGTAGACTCCTTTGCGCGCAGCACGCAGATCGCGAGTTGATATTACGTCTTTTTTCCGTTTTTTCTCAATGTCGTATTTATTATTTGAAATGTGCATTTATGTGTTATTAGTCTATCTGTCTCTGTGGCGCTCTGAAATGTGCATTCTCTGCTAAGCTGAGCAATGGATTGGAATATGTGTCTGACGTAGTGTTGCACGGTATACCAGAACTTCAGCACTTTCTCGGTACTTAAAAAAAAGAAACGCTTCGGTATTAGAGTATTCCGACGTTCGGTAGTTTTGACTCAAATGTAAAAGCCAGGGAAAATTGTCTCCCGCATTACTGATTGAGAGGATGAAAAGTGTAATTTGTCAGAATCTTCGCTAGAAGGCAGTAGCAACTAAGGTTGCCAAGTGAGGTGACTTGTGCTTGCACTCAGCTCCTTGATACAGCGCAAGCTTTGACTCAGTTCACTTCAGTAGCAATAGGTGTTCCAATTTGGAAATTTTTTATTGTATATAGATGCTGTATTGTTATTAAAATATACTGTTTTAAAATCTATTTAAAGGTGAAAGACCTGTTGTAAATATTTAGTTTACAACTGTTTAATTTTTGAAATATATTTAACATATTTTCCTATTGTTCAGTGTTGTAACACTATAGGCCTATGCATATTAATATGTTGAAGAGGCTTCAACTTAAAGGTTGTTAATGAACCAGGTAGTTAATAAACCATGAATTCGAAAATAAGGTCATCCCTTGTGGACATTACATTTCTCATCTATTAAGGTAATTTCAGTATCGTTAGGTACCGAGTATCGAATTAACATTGTTTATTTTTCAAGTATCATTTCAGTATTGAGTATCGTAATACTAAACCTGGTATCACTATCAAAGTCAAAATTTTGGTATCGTGACATTACTAGTGTGACGCCTTTTTTAGTTGCGGCACAGAATCACTGCAGCTGTGCATACACGCCGGACCATCTAAGTGTTACGACATGCCATCTAAGTGTTACGACATAGTAAAGGCCTTCGCGGGAAGTGGCCAGGACATATCCATGGCGACGTAACTAAGTCATCCGACAGCGTCTCTTAGCACAAAATTGGCCATAAGTCATCAATATTTTATACGATCATCATGATATTCAGTAGATATGCTGGGTGAAGGCATATGATCATGAGGACAAAGCCATTTTAAAATCGCTCCATAGGGGGCGCGATGGTGCCAATGCTTGGACCCCTCCCAACGCCGCTTGCGGCTTTAATTATTATTATTATTTTTCTCCGCTAAAAGTGTCTGAGGCTCAGCAACCATAAGTACTAGAGCAACCAAATTCGGCAGGTGGGTTCCTATGGCCCCCCACTACTCAGGCACTAAAAATCACCTATGTCGGCCAGATGGTGGCGCTATTACAAAGGGTTTTGCGTAAAAGGCCATAACTCTCACACCATAAGTTAGATCAACACAAAACTTCATCAACCTATGCATCTGAACGTGCTCTACAACTTTGCCATTGGCACCACCTATGTCCGCCATATTGTTTGCCCGCCATTTAGACTTTTTAGTTGGGGCGTGGAAGTTTTCTCCACTAAAATGTCTGACGCTCAGCAACCATAAGTTGTAGACCAACCAACTTTGGTAGGTGGGTTCCTATGGCCCCCCACTACTCAGGCACGAAAAATCACCTATGTCGACCAGATGGTGGCGCTATAACAAAGGGTCGTACTTTTAAAGGCTATAACTGCCACACCGTAAGTCCGATCAACACAAAACTTCATCGACCGATGCATCTGAATGTGCTCTACAACTTTGCCATTGGGAGCACCTATGTCCCCCATATGGTTTGCCCGCCATTTGGCCGTTGTTATTAGGTGGGGTGCGGAAGAGCTGTGGCTCCAAATCTAAACGGTTACGACATCTAGTAAACTTCTTTACGGCAAGCGACATCCATGGCGACGCAAGTAATCCGACACCGTAGGGTCTAGTTTTTATCAGTGAGGGGACGGTCTGAACGTCGGGGAAGCAGTGGAACACAGTGCCAGACATTATTTGAAGACAGTATCGGGTGAGTTCGTTTAGTCTTTGAATCTGTCATTATGCTGAGAAATAGCTAAACCATTTTATTGATAGGTTCTGAGTTTCTGTGCAAACGCGCGAAAACACGCTGGTATAATGAAACAATGACGGTAGCCTAATACATATATAGTCCGCTTCGTTCCGTTGCTACCATAAAATAACAGACTATCTTGTGTCTACAGCTGCAGTTTCTCGCTGCAATTTCTAACATTGAATATTCACAAAAGACGCAATTTATACTGTACTCTGCCAATGTCTAAATAAATATACGCTACGGTAAAGCTTTAAGAGCATGAATCATTACTTTTCTTTGACATGGATCCATTTGAAGACAATAACGGGTGAGTTCGTTTACTCTTTAAATCCGTCATTATGCTGAGAGAAATCGTATTCTCAATTTAATCTCTAAATTTATTGTAAGGTTAGGGTTGTAACTAGTTAGCTGTTTCGTAGGTGACTTAGTTAATGCACTCGTCTTAACTATTGCTTGTATTTTTGCATAGACTGCGTTGTTGCTGTTCTTGTTTGTGTTAGTGTTAACCAGTTTAACCTACAGGGTCCAAGTTGAACTATGCGGTTGTTCCTTGCACTTGGAACGGTAGGCTACTGCCCTCTAGGGTTTTCGACACACTTGTTCCTGGTTATGGTTAAACACTTTGTTGTACGTCGCTCTGGATAGGAGCGTCTGCCAAATGCCTGTAATGTAATGAAATGCGATATTCCGTAGCAACAAGATAAACCCGACATTAGCCGTAAAATATGCCAATACAGCAGTGAAAACGCTGCTCACTGAATAACGAAATAAACGAGACAAAGTTTCTTTTTAAATTATACCATGTCATTCTACAGTCTATATCTGGGACTCAACATTGAATAAATATACAATCTTACCATTGGTTTTACGCGTAGAGATGTCCCTTTTGCGACTGAGTGGTCATATATTGTCTTGGATAATCCGTTTGTGAAATGTCGGCTACCTTCAAAAATAGCTGTGCGTAATACCACACCTGTTGCTTACGGCGTTGTCGCCCTTTTTAGTACAATTTGGCTTGATTGACAATTCATTTATTCAGTAGGTGAGAGTATAAGCTTTCTAACGATGTATAACATGTCTGATTTTGCTTTTGGAATAGCGTTTTATAGGTCAGCGTAACCAAAATTTTTCTTATCTGCCAATGTCTAAATAAATAAAACGGTAGGCTACTTTGCGCGCAGCACGCAGATCGCGAGTTGATATTACGTCTTTTTTTCCGTTTTTTCTCAATTTCATATTTATTATTTGAAATGCGCATTCTTGTGTTATTATTCTATCTGTCTCCGTGGCGCTCTGAAATGTGCATTCTCTGCTAAGCTGAGCAATGGATTGGAATATGTGTCTGACGTAGTGTTGCACGGTATACCAAAACTTCAGCACTTTCTCGGTACTTAAAAAAAAAAAAAAAAAAACGGTTCGGTATTAGAATATTCCGACGTTCGGTTGTTTTGAGTCAAATGTAAAAGCCAGGGGAAATTGTCTCCCGCATTACTGATTGAGAGGATGAAAAGTGTAATTTGTCAGAATCTTCGCTAGAAGGCAGTAGCAACTAAGGTTGCCAAGTGAGGTGACTTGTGCTTGCAGTCAGCTCCTTGATACAGCGCAAGCTTTGACTCAGTTCACTTCAGTAGCAATAGGTGTTCCAATTTGGAAATATTTTATTATATAGATGCTGTATTGTTATTAAAATATGCTGTTTTTAAATCTATTTAAAGGTGAAAGACCTGTTGTAAAGATTATTCAGTTTACAACTGTTTAATTTTTGAAATATATTTTACATATTTTTCTGTTGTTCAGTGTTGTAACACTATAGGCCTATGCATATTAATATGTTGAAGAGGTTTTTAATGAACCAGGTTGTTAATAAACCATGAATTCGAAAATGAGGTCAACCCTTGTGGACATTACGTTTCTCATCTATTAAGGTAATTTCAGTATCGTTAGGTACTGAGTATCGAATTAGCATCGTTTAAGTTTCAAGTATCATTTCAGTATTGAGTATCGTAATACTAAACCTGGTATCAGTATCAAAGTCAAAATTTTGGTATCGTGACATTACTAGTGTGACGCCTTTTTCAGTTGCGGCGCAGAAACACTGCAGCTGTGCATACACGCCAAACCATCTAAGTGTTACGACATGCCATCTAAGTGTTACGACATAGTAAAGGCCTTTACGGGAAGCGGCCAGGACATGGCGACGTAACTAAGTCATCCGACAGCGTCTCTTAGCACAAAATTGGCCATAAGTAATCAATATTTTATACGATCATCATGATATTCAGTAGATATGTTGGGTGAAGGCGTATGATCCTCAGGACAAAGCCATTTTAAAATCGCTCCATAGGGGGCGCGATGGTGCCAATGCTTGGACCCCTCCCAACGCCGCTTGCGGCTTTAATTTTTTATTAGTTTTCTTTAATGCAGATTCATGCACAAATGTTTCAGCCTTCTTCAGTGTGCAGGCAACATGCCGAAACGTTTGTGCGTTTTTTTGAGTGCAAACCAATTTCTTTTCAATTGACAATATTTCTTTGGTTTCTACGCACCAAACAAATTAAAATGGGTGAGCGCGGTGATTTCTTGTTATGAACTTGAATATACAGCAACATTCTCTTTGCTAAATTCGTTTTATGAGTCTAATAGGGGATGTGTGTACTAAAAGTACTCTATCAGAGTTGATTTTGAATAGTCAATGATGACTATGTTTTTTTATTAATTTAGTTTTGTTTTTCATTCATTAGTAATTATGAAGGGCTTTGCTCTTGATTCTAGGTGACTATCAGACTGTGTGTACTCTATTAAGTGCTCTATCAGAGTTGATTTTGAATTAAAGATTTTGTGTATGATTACTTCCTTAATTTTTGAATATAATAGTTAAGAGAAGATAAGATAATAGTCAATGATGATTATGTTTCTCATTGATTTAGTTTTGTTTTTCATTCATTAGTAATTATGCTAGCGTTTTATAGTTATTAGCTTTAGTTATTAGCTTTACAGATATCTAATTACTTTCCCCTCTGCTTAAATCCACAGAGACAGGGATAGTAACATGAAGGGCTTTACTCTCTATTCTAGGTGACTATCAGACTCTCCAGTACGAGACTGCGGCGGATGATGTGAACATCACAGTCACGGAGCTCACCAAGGGGAAGCCCAGCTTGGAAACGTTCACCCTGGAGTGGGGCGGCACTTACTCCAAGCCTGTGCGATTCAACGCCAACGAGTCGGAGGTACGAGACGCCATTTCTCCCTCGTTCAGAGCTCGGCTGAGCTTTGCACACCTGGAGAACTCACACCTGGAGCAGACCTGGGTCAAATACGTGTTTGTTTTGGATGCAAATACTTTTCTGTGCTCTATTGATCTTGCCTGGTGTAATTGTGCCTGCCAATATGACAAGAAGGCGGGGTTTTGCACTTTTTGAGAGTATTTAATTGGTTCCAATACACCAGACAAGATCAGTAAAGCGTAGAAAAGTATTTGAATCTAGATCAAACACGTATTTGACCCAGGCCTGACCTGGAGCCACAGGTGCTTTGATATCGATGTTGAAGCGGAAATCAAAAGAACCTCGTTCAGAGCTGAAAAGGCTGCATCAGCTTTTATTTGTTTCTGCGCTGTGTGTTTTTTTGGGCCGTTAGCGTTAGCAGCAGCAGAAATAAATGGAAATCGTCTTTCCGCCCCCCCCCCCCCCCAAACAGGTGCAGTCAGCGCTGAAGCTCATGTTTAGCGCGGAGTGCCCCGGCGAGGTCGTCGTCACGGAAACCAGGGACGTGAAGTACTTCCAGGACTACGAGGACGGCCAGCCTTTCGTAAGTGTAGAACAATCACAATGCGATGCAGAGTTAACCCGGCTGGGCTTGGATAGGCAAAGTGGACACACTATAGTTTGGGTCTTTTGTAAAATGAATGTCTGTCGGCTGAACAGAGGGAAAAGGTGAACGGCAGAACCTTCAATTACCGACTACAGTACACTACCTATAGCACTGTAGCATTTTTAGCAGTTCCTTAGATGTTGGGCAGAGTGATCTATCAGTTGGGGAAGAGCTCCACCGCTGTACTCATTTCTCATTTGGAATTGTGTAGGCTACTGGGTCAAGACCGAAGGAATGGAAAAATAATTTTCATCATTATTCTGTTTGTGTTGTTTCCCAGGGGTGCATAAGGGAAAAGACAAATAAGAACGATCACGACAAAACAAAAAGCCGACGATTTTACATTTTGACTGTCTCTTCTGTTTCTCTTCCTGTAGGTTACCGGCGGCAACCGTGGCACTCGAGTTTCGGACGCGGAGGCGTTCTGCGGCCGGGGGTCCCTCCTGAACCCGGAGGTCCTCTACCTGACCACGGACCCGCGGAGTTCCGGGACCGCCTACGGACCCGTGCCCCTGCAGCAGTACGGCACGGTGAGCCGGCCCGCGCAACTGAACCGCGGACCCTCACCCTCATCTCTCGCCGGTCCCGCCCATCGCAACACATCACAGGCATTTAGCAGACGCTCTTATCCAGAGAGACTTACACAGCTTTTTACACAGCATTAATGCTGCACCCTTTTATACAGCTGGATGTATACTGAAGCAATGCAGGTTGAGTGTCTTTGCTCAAGGGTACAACGGCAGTGTCCTACCCAGGGGATCGAGCCGATGACCTTTCGGTTACGAGCCCGGTTCCTTACCCACTGTGCTACGCTGCCACCAACCCCTAAGCCCTGCTTAGCCACGCAGTGGACACGTTCAGTTTATTCCGTTTATTCAGTCAGCTGTTCTGTTCATCTAGGAGCTAGTAAGCAGAATGATTGGTCAGAGTGACAGTGGCTTGGAACGTGTAGCTTCTTTACATTACGTTACAGGCATTTAGCAGACGCGCTTATTGAGTGACTTACATTGTATCCATTTATACAGCTGGATATATACTGGAGAAATGCAGGTTAAGTACCTTGCTCAAGGGTACAACGGCAGTGTCCTACTGGGGAATCGAACCTGCGACCTTTAGGTTACAAGACCAGCTCCTTAGCCGTTATGCTACCCTGCCGCAGCTTCTGTACGTGCTGTGAGTAGAGAGGTCTGACACTGTGGTGTTATTCTTCTAATAAGAGGCCCACCACTCAGCCGTACTCTCTCAAGCTTTATTAACAGTCACTTAACAGGCTCCAACAGTCCGTGCTCTCAAATCTCTCTAGCTCAACTGCGCCCATGTGCTTATCCCCCACATACCTTAACTACGTCATTCACCCAAGAATAGGCAGGCTATACCAATCGATCACAGAGCTGTTAACCGTTGCACTGAAAGCTATGAACACACATACACCACAGGCACGTCGGTCGTTATTCGTGTCAGTGATACGAGCACCGACAGCCCTCTGATGTAAATTAACATCCTCTCCTAAACTCTATTTAACAGCTTTGCTTCGCCTACAAAGGGTACCTGCGGAATGAGATAGGGGTTGGATTTTCATACCAGAGCAGTACAGGGGTCAGGTCTGCAGAATTCAGAATCCCGGTGATATTAAACCAGGGATACAAGTAAGTTTCCTCGCTCTAACAGCAGTGAATAGTAAAGGAATCAAGTCTTTGATTCAATCAACATTTTTTCCATTTTCAATTTGATCACAATAAAATGTAAAAAAACCAATGTTTGGGAAGAAAAGAACTAGCACTTTTGCAATTTGTGAGTGAAAGTTAAGGATAGTGAATTATTGAATCCATACCTAAAAGTACATCATCATTTCAGTTTGACATTAAGTTAATGTTTATGCTTACATAGTTTATAATGTGTGCGTGTGTGTATAAGTAGCAAAACAGCAACTGATTTTAATTATTTTCATTACAGTTGGAGTTACGTTTGTGTGGACCTGTTGACTCCACTACAGACAGAATATTCTGGGTGTTGCTACAATCTGTTGAGCTTCAGCCTGTACAGAGAGACATCCACTCAAGATTTCTACGTGGATGCTGTTTATCTGGGGAAAAGGCCTACCACGATCAATGTCAATGGTATACTAATGTTTTTTTTTTTGTGAGTTCTGATTGGTTACAGCCAGTTCTCAAACCTTTCTGTGTCACCTGGGGAAGTGGTTCACACGAGGCCGTAGGGTAAAAAATGTTTAATTATGAAAATGATAAAACAGCTAGGTTCTATTCCCGATTTAGTGATTGTTTGTCTTTAACTTTTACTTATATGATTATGTGCAGGGGTGTAACCAGGACCTAAAATATACAGAGGTCAAGGGGGTGAGGTAGGGGGGGTTAGGCCAGGGTGTGCTATTCTTGCCCTTCCATTTTGACATTTCATTGAGTATGCGTTTTAGGGTGTAAATACAGTACCTACACCGCTAGATTAGGCTTAAATTTGATTAAGGATGAAATTCATTCACTTCCTAAATGAATTGCGACTGATGTTTTCATTATGAAATATTAAATATTGGCTTTTTGGTGAAAATAAATAAATACTGAGGATAAGACCTCGGTGTCATCGACGGTAGTAACGGGACTGATTAGACGCAAACAATTTTTTTGCTCATTCGTAAACAAGATCAGCAGTCGTGACCGTAAATGCACCAATTGGAGTTTGAGAACAAAAAGGTTACGTTTCACGTTTAATCGCGAGTCAAAGTTGAACACGCATGTTACCTTCAGGTTATTCAAAATGGATTCCAGCCTGAAAGCTGATTCCATAGATCAGCCCAGTATTGCGAGTGGCGGAAATACTGATGATGATTCAGCGACGTGCAGTCAGTATCAGTGCAAGTGGTGAGAGGAGGTTGCAGTAGGGGGAACGCAGGGGAGGACGCAGCTGGGAGCGAATTCATCATGGCTGCCAAAAAGATAATATTTAACAGCTCTGCTCCCTGAGAAACTCACGGACAGGTGTCTGGACAGGCAGTGTAAACTGGCAGGCGAGGACGATTTACGAAGTATTTGGTTCATTTTTGTTTGTCTGTAAGATTATTTCTCTCACGATTTTGCAAAAACTGCTCTATATACATACATGTGTAAATCTATTTTTTAAGAAGAAAGAAGGCATGTGGTATGTGTTGGATTTTTACCTGTAAATAGCAGTAGCTGGCCTCTCTCTACACATTGTAATTTCATGATAACACTGTTTTTGTGTTCGTTCTTTTTTTTGTTTTTTTGTATTTAAAACACAGCTGTTGTCCAGGCACGAAAGCCCCCGGCCCTCCTCCGCCTGGGCCTTTACGTTCAGGACGTCTCGGTGCGGAAGATCGCGCAGAAAGACGCCTCGCGCGCGAGTTACGAGGTCACCGCCAGCCCCTACAACTGCGGCCATGACTTCCCCCTCCTGTCCGTCGCGTTCCTCCAGGTGAACAAAATGGAGGAAAACCGCCATCGTGCCTGGAATTAATGAAACAGCTGGATATATATCATTGAATATAGATACGATATAAAGATATGAATATATATATATATATATATATTTATATCAGGCCTGGGTCAAATATGTATTTGTTTTGTATTCAAATACTTTTCTGTGCTCTATTGATCTTGCCTGGTGTAATTGAGCCTGCCAATGTCACCACAGGGCGGGGCTTGCACTTTTTGAGAGTATTTCATTGGTTCCAATACACCAGACAAGATCAACAGAGCAGAGAGAAGTATTTGAATCCGAAACAAACACGTATTTGACCCAGGTCTGATATATAATATATACTCTATGCATGTAATGTATTTATTTTATTTTGTGTGTGTGTGTGTGTGTGTTTTTGGGTAATCCATCAGAGGCCAATACTGCAGAGTAGTGCATTGTGGCGCTGTGCAGTCTTGCTTTGCGTTGCTCTCCTGCGTATTTTCATTATGGCTCATGGTGTGCCGCAGAATGGCAGTTGACACCAGATCTCTCTCTCTCTCTGTCTCGTTGTCCTCCAAGGTTTCCAACCGCAGTCAGGACACAGCGCTGTTCCGTGAGGGTGGGGCAGACGCCACGGTAACCAGAGCCCAGAGGGCCAGCCCCCCCCTGTCCGGAACCTTCGACGCTGAGATTTATGGCGAACGCGTCGAGGGTAAATATGTTCAGAAGGACTACTGAGGAACAATAGCAGGAATGCTAAATACTGTAGCTTTCGGTATTACCGTACTATAGCAGAGAATTCTTGCAACGGGTATTTATCGTTGACAGTTGGATGTTGAAAACATGTCCCTTGAAATGGCACTTCAACACAATATTGCAAAATTTTACTGAAGAATGTTTCTTTTTTTTTAAGCTTGTGTTCTTTTGACCAGCCCCTTTTTCTCTTGACTGTTTTTGTAAAAACTTCGTAACATGGACGTCATATTGAATTCTTGGATGGCTCAGAGGATGAAAACAGGATGAAAACAGAAATGTTTTTGCATCCCATGTTGAAAAGGACTTAACACAGTTTAGCATAGAGCCTGCTCTGTAAGTAATCTTACATGGATTCAGACACAGGTCCTTACAGTGTGGTGTGTCTGTGTGTGTGTGCGTGTGTGTGTGTGTGTGTGTGTGTGTGCATGTGTGTGTATCTGTGTGTGTGTGCGTGTGTGTGCGTGTGTGTGTGTGCGTGTGTGTGTGCATGTGTGTGTATCTGTGTGTGTGTGTGTGTGCGTTACTCTGCAGGCCTGTCTGTGGACATCAGTCCTGAGGACCTCCAGTACGCCCTGCAGGGGATCCCAGAGATGGGGGTGGTCCAGGTGACCCGGTCCGGGGGCTGCACGGGATACAGCTGGAGGGTGCAGTGGCTCTCGAACCCGGGGGCTCAGCCCCTCATCCAGGTAGCACTCCTGCACTTCATCAGAAACTGCACACAGGCTACGGCCAGCAGCCACTGGCTGTGCAATGAGTATCCATTGAAAAATGTATTTTTGCCTTAAAGCATGCTTAAGGTGCTTACCTTTTCTCACAGTAAAGATAATGATTCAGTCGGCATGAACTTGCCCTTACCTTTGGCACGTGTAAATGTTGTTTTGCTGAACTGGGAACTATCTGTGAGAAAAATAAAGAAATAAAAGTATGCATTAATACATGCATTGCATTAAAATTAACGGCAAGTTCACTGGTTCAGTCGTTAGCACTAAAGTCAAAATTGGTAGACATCTTAAGCAGTGCCGCCCAACCCTGGTCCTGCAGATCTACCATCCTATAGGTTTACTCTTCAACCCTAACACAGCACACCTCATTCAACAGCTAGAGATCTCACTGAGACGCTAATTTGTAGAATCCGGTGTGCCAAATTAGGGTTTAACTGAAAACCTACAGAACTGTGGAACAGGGACAGGCAGCCCTGATCTTACGCATTCGCTGATTGGCCCTGGCTGTCCGAATGGAAGCTTGCGCATCGTCCGGCGCGCTGGTGCTTAACCTTCGCTGCGTTCCTCCTCCGTCAGATCAACAGCTCGTCCGTTACGGGAGTGAACCCCCGCGTGTGGACCAGTCTGTCGAGGCGGGGAGGCCTGTTCAAGAGCTCAATTTTGGGGGATTTCCTTCGCGTGCCTGAAAGCCGACCTCAGGTAGGCCGAGCCACCTCTACCTCTCACGGCTACCTCTGCCTTGCCGATGATCATCGTGCATCGGTAAAAGGCTACGAACAAGGTGTACTGAACAGTCCAGCTGTTTGAGCAGTCTAGCAAATCCAGGCTGAATGCGTGGCAGGCCGTAAACGGATTGCGACGTTAACAGATATGTGCTGGAATGTTCCGGAACGATGAAACACAATGTGATGATGTTTACTGAACCACGGGAGACTGGGTGGATCCGCTTGGCGGTTGAGTACGATTGCGTGAAAGGCAACCGATGTATTTTTCTTCTTTTTTGTATTTGCCAATAACGGTGATCTACTCTGATAAATGCACACCTCTCTTGGCCGGAGAGACAGTGCTGTGTGTTTGTGAGATAGCATAAAGCTCGTTACGTGTGTACCATGTTTCTCACTAACATTTGCTTCATGCGGTGGATTCAAAAAGTCTCTACTGTGCATTTGAATGTTTTTTTTTTTTTTTTTTGGCGACCCGTTTCTTGTTTCTAGGTGGAGGTCTTGATCAATGGCATCCCGTCGAAATGCTCTGGCGACTGTGGATTTGAGTGGAGCGCGGCGAAAACGCCGGTGGTCACAGGAGTCAGCCCCGCGCAAGGTCAGCCACACGCTCTCACGGCTGTCCGGCTGCTCGTTCGCTTCAGAACGCTCTGGACAGCGACATTCAAAGTTCTGAAAACTTTATTGAGGCTTAACAGTGCACAAGTTTGCATTTGGAAAAAAAAGGTTTTTTTTGTTGGTTGCTGGTGTCTTTCAGGATCGTACGCACTGGATACTGTCCTGACCATTACGGGGTCCGGTTTCAACAGTGAAAATGCCACCGTTTTGATCGGAGACGTAAAATGCTCTGTTCTACAGATAAACAGTAAGTTCAATTGTAAAGGCAGCGGTTAATTGTGTATGTTAATTTTCCATTTGTAAAAAAAGGGAAGAGGAAAGACGTACTGTGTTATCGTAATTGTAATTGATCAATTTAATTAATTATTGTCAACTAAAGCCCAGAGTGGGTCTGGAGAATGAGAACAAAAGGAGTGTGAGATTTGGAAAGTGCTACGATTGGATGACAGCTAAATATTTAAAGAACTCAGACCTGGATTTGTTCTCCTAGTATCCTTTTCAAACACAGCTTGACATGTTTAGCAATCACCAAACTAACCTGCGAAACTTGTTAGCTGCAAAGAAACACAAAAGTTTTGCGTTTGTGTATGAGTTTATATTCAGGACAAAGGCTGTTTGAGTCTTTCGGCCTAAAGCCTGAGTTATACTTCATCACACGACCATTTCGACAAGTGTCGTGCCACAAAAATGAAAGTGTCGCACAAAGTTGTGCATTTATACTTCAGCAAAGGGCTGTGGAGAGGGTTTGTTGTTTCTATGGTAACGAGACGCCAAACTGCTGATGTTTACATCTGTGAAAACGTAACGGCGCCTGGTGAAATTACTGAGAAATAGGGGAGGAATAAATTTAATATCCACTTTTGTTTTAAAAAATGATGCAAACAGAAAACAGAAGGTGTCTGTCACTCAAATAAACCGAAAATAATTATGTATCCATGACAATAAATTTCGGGGTTCCGTTTGGCTGTCCCATCTACACTGTGCGACAAAGTATGAAGTTCAGTGACATAACAAAAGTGTTGTGTAACCCTTTTTTCCATTAAAAATACATCATTTTTGACGCACGACACTTGTCAAAATTATCGTGCGATGAAGTATAAATCAGGCTTTAGTGTCACTGGAGAATAAGAACGGTTATGGCTGGTGAGCTAATGGTGAATGTTTCTTTCCCAGACTCCTCGCTGACCTGCAGGGTTGGGGGTGCGAGCGCCGGCACAGTCCCGGTCTCCGTCAGCCTCGCTGGGCTGGGCCACGCCCACTACAGCCAGGAGGCGGGGTTTAACTTCACCAACCAATTGGGAGTCGTCTCCATCTCGCCATCTTCTGGGAGCACGGCAGGTACTTCCACAAGAGACTCATTTTCTCCCCAGGGAAAGATACTTTAACCCACTGTGATGACAGGAAGTAGTCCGCACCCTGCTATTAAAGATCCTGTGTAGGTTTTTGGGCTTTTTTGGTGAAATTCTGTATCTGGAATAAAATCGCTAGGGGGTTGAAATGTCTGTGCAGGAATACTATAAATAAAACTGCCATTGAGCATTAGAGTGTTTGGACCCAGAAGTATTTGGGACTTCCTGTTTTCATCTTCTGTCGTTTTGTTCATTTCCTATAATGCCTCCTTGTGAAAGTGTTTCTGTAAAAAAGTAGCATTTGGATAAAATTGAATTGAATTAAATCCCTTTCGTTCTGGGCCGACTGCAAAGTCAAGGAAGCATGTAAGGCTATCTGTTTTGAATTCAGAGTGATAGAGCCTTTCCGACCCATGATCTGTGGCCTTAACCTTTGTAGCCTAACTGTGCGGTTTTTCGTCTTTTTGGGTAAAAGGGGGCGCTCTTCTGACCGTGACCGGGTACGGCTTCAGCGGTCAAACCACGGTCCTGATCGGGGGGCAGAGGTGCGCCGTCCTCTCCGCGAATTTGGACAGACTCCAGTGCAGGACCCCCCCGGTGAGTGCCCCGTCCCAAACGGGAACCGGGACCCGCAGCGCCGTCTCGAATGGAAGAAACAAATTTAACGTCGTCCCCCTTATTGCCTGTGTCCAGGGAACTGCGGGGGCCCGCGCGGTGACCGTGGAAGTGGGGGAGATGAGCGCGTCGGCGGGTGACCCCTTCGTTTACGACGCGGATCTGACCCCCGTGATCACGAGCACGAGCCCGCGGAGGACAAACGTGTTGGGTGAGTGCGGTGTCTTCACCCCTCGGCAGAAACACGTACAGTAAATGTCACTAGGGGATTATTACTAGATCTTTAAAAAAAAAAAAAAAAAGTCCGCCTTTCAAATACCAGGTTCTGATGTAAACGGTGCAATTAAGACATGTCCTTGCTGTCAGATGCCAATCAGCTTTCTACTAGCGACTGACTGTAACGCTCAAAAATTCGCACGCCAGTAGCCCTTCCATGTCCCGAAGGAACGGGACGGTCCCTCGAGAAGCTCAGTGCTGTTTTCAAATCCGCTTAAGCGTGTCCCCCCCTCCTTTGTTCTGCCTCTGTGAGCCCATGAAGTTTCCATGGAAACCATTGACATTGAAGTCCTTTTGTTTGTGTGTCGTGCGGGAGCAGGTGAAATGCCGGAGAACGGGTTTTCTGTTCCCCCCACCCCCCCAATAATCTCGCCATTGTAAGCCCAGACAATCTGGGCCCGTTTTTTTTCAATCCATCATCTGCGGGCCGGGCCTTGTCTCACGAAAGTGCCGTCTATCAATCTATGTCGAAAGACAGGGTTTCCATGGCGATTGCGAAACGCGAGAGACTCTTTTCGTGTGCGGCGCCTCTTGTTCGACGCGCTCCGGTCACGCACGAGCCTCGGGTTCGAGGTGCGCGGGAATGATTGGAACTCGGCGTTGCGTCACTCCGATTCTGTTCACTTCAGGACACGCGAGCCTCACCATCGAGGGGATGAACTTTCAGAATCGAACCCAAGGCAGCTCGGTCTTGATCGGCGAGAAGGAATGCAGGATAGAGCTGTGGCTCCCCAACAACATCACCTGCTTCCTGCCACGGCTTCCGCCAGCCCTGTACAATGTGAATGTGCGAGCTGGAAACTGGGGCTATGCCAAAACCAAGTAAGATATCCACCAGATATCTACACATAGAGTTGGTCAGCTGTACAACAATAGTTCTCTAAAAAGTATACACTTTTACACATGGATAAGTATTGATGAGCCACGCCATATTGTACTCTTAGGAAAAAAAGAATATGGTTCATCATGGAACACAGTTATGTTGCTTTTAAGATCTGATGAAACGGCTAATAAATGAGTATTCTTGACATTAACTGGTCTGTAACTTGAAGGGAGATGTTCAGCTTGTTTATTTACGGCTGTGTCACTCTCCTCTCATGCTTTGTTTAGCGATGGCGGGAATGCCACCATAGAGTACGTCCTGGAGGTGGCGAGCGTCTCTCCAACGTGGGGCTCCCTCTACGGGGGCACCAAGGTGATGGTGACGGGATCGGGGTTCAGCTCCAGCGTCCCCGACAACAGAGTCTCCATCGGTAACGTCCCGTCCCGCCGGACCCCAAGGCTTGTGTGCCGGGTCTTCTAATCTCGTCAGACGCTCCCTTTTCCTCCTCTCTCTCTCTCTCTCTCTCTTTCTCTCTCTCCCTCTCGGTCCGAGTGTTAGTATTTGTGTGCCGGGTCTTCTAATCTCGTTGGACGCCCCCTCCTCCTCTCTCCATCTCTCTCTCTCTCCCTCTCTCGTGGTCCGAGTGTTTGCGTTTGTGTAACTGGGGTGTGTTTTTTTTTTTAGGAGGTACCCCGTGCGAAGTCACCGCCGTGTCGGAGGACCGGCTGGAGTGCGTCACGCGCCCGGAGGAGAGGACCCACACAGTCACGAACCAGGGCTCCCACCCAAGTAGGTTTAACTGGAGGCCCCTCTTTCTGCCCTGCGGCCATGCCAATCACGGGAGCGAGAAACGGGAGAGGAACAAAAAAAGACGAGCCTACGGGGACGTGGTGGCCTTTCGACGTTGTTAAGGGCTCTTGTGTTCTTATGTTCTTAATTCTTAACAATGGACTGAATCATTTCACATTGTTTGTTTCTTCCATTAGCCCGGAGGTGTTAGGGCTTAGACAGGCTGGTATGAGGAAGATGAAGGAACCTGATGATTATCAGCGTGAATAAGTCGCTCTTAGTTGTTGCTACTCTTAGATCAGACATGAGCCTTGTGTGTCGTGAATTGTCAACGGCACGCACGGAGATGTTTCCGGGACATTCCGTCCACCGACTCTGACCCCCCCCCTCCCCCCCGTGGTTTTCAGGTTATGGGGAGGGTTACGCATGGAGCCCGTCGTCCCTGACGGTGTCGGTGGGGGACACGGTGGCGTGGCGATGGGACGCCCCCCCCTTCGTCGCGGGACTGGGGTATGGGGTCTTCAGCGTCGCCAGTCCCAGCAGCACCGCCTACGACGGGGTGTCCTTCACCAGCGGAGAAGCCAAGACTGAGTCCGGTACGGCAAAGACGCGTCCCGCACACTCCATCACTGAACTGCGCCTAAACAAAGTCTTTAACACAGCTAACTGCAATGCTAAATCAGCCCAGCTATTTATATACAATATGGCTTTTGAGTTTAATTGGGATTAAATCAGAGTTTGTTTAACACACTGATGTTTTTTTCTGTGTGTTTTACATTAAATGTTTGCTTGATATAGATGGGTAACATAGATAACATTGCACAGTTTTACAGCTGTCATGTTTACTTATTTTTTAAAAATACTCACTGATGCTACATTTGGTATTATGATACCTTCAGTTGGTCTGTTCCTGACTGAAACTAATTCAGTTACAGCCAAATAAGCAGTCACTATTACAGTAAAATAAAAAAAAAGTTTACGCAGTTAAAGAGTGTTTGTATCTGGAGTAGTGGCCCTAGTAACGTCTTCCAGAACTCACAAATTCAAATGAACTTTGAATGTAAAACATGTTTTATTTGTAAAATTTTTTGTTCATTTTTCGATGGGTTGCAGGGTTTTTTAGCCACCGGTTCACAGCCCCGGGCGTGTACTACTACAGCAGCGGGTTCGTGGACGCCAGCAGCCAGAAGTTCCTGCAAGGGGTGGTGAAAGTGCTGGCCCTGGAGGACAGACGCGGCCGGCTGAACCTCACCGTCGGGGGGATCGAGGCCCAATATCGGCCAGGTAGCTGCACCACTTCCCTGCTGTGCAAAGCTTTTCCAGAGCTTTAGTTTTTGGCTGGACTGCAACAGCGGGGCCAGTCCTACAAACGCGAATGTCTGTGACCGAGTGACTGAGTGAGTGATGAAGTTACACCATTGGTCGGCTGAGTTATGAAGTTACACCATTGGTCGGCCGAGTTATGAAGTTGCACCATTGGTCGGCTGGTCCAGCCATATACTAGGTTTTGACCTGGTCTTGTTTTCTGTTGTGCTGGTTCAGATCTCCTGCTTTTTCCTCCAGCTATTCGTGCTGCTGTTTTTCAGTCCGGCACGTTTGAGTAATGTAGCTGCAGTGTGGCATAGTGGGAAGGAACTGGTCTTGTAACCGAAAGGTCATTGGTTCAATTCCTGGGTAGGACACTGCCGTTGTACCCTTGAGCAAGCCACTTAACCTGCATTGCTTCAGTATATATCCAGCTCTACAAAATGGATGCCTGGAATGCAGCGTCTGCTAAATGCCTGTAATGTGACGCGTAGCTGTCTTCGCGGTGGAGTTTTGAATCTCACCGGGTTTTGCCGTTGTTGTTGTGCGTTTGAATGTTTAAATTCAGGCGCCCCGCTCCGCGGCGCGACGTCGGCGGCGGAGTGCGTCTCTTCGGTTCCCGACTGCTCCGGGTTCGCGGCGGCGCCCGCGCCCGCGGACGGGTTCTACTTCAGCTTTTTGGGCTGCCTCTCCCCCGTGGTGCACCACATCCTGCCCGGCAGCGGCACCTTCCACGACGTCATCCACATCGAGGGCACGGGCTTCAGCAACGCCAGCTGTGCCAACGAGGTGCGGCGCCTGCAGTCACCGGAGCTGATGAATATTAATATGAATATAAATATTAATATTTAAAAAAATTTAAAAAATTCAATTGGAAAGTTTTTTTTTTCCCGTTCATTATTGGATTTTGAAGTCATTTAATTCAAGAATGAACTGAATTCAGATGGAAGTGACTCTGTCTCTGCTACACACTACATTATATGAAAGTGAAAATTTTATAAATTGTGCTTTTAAATATTTACTTTTTACGTTTTACATTTCGGTAGTTGTCGTTAGCGGTACCTTTTGTCAGGACGCGCTTGGCGTTGTGACGAAACCCCTTTCCGTTTTAAACAGGTGACAGTCGGGGGGAGCCCTTGTCAGGTGATCAGCAGCACCACGGGCCAGATGAGCTGTCGTCTTTCGCCGGACAGCGGCTTGGGAGTGGGCGTCGCCCATCCCGTCGCCGTTCTGGTCGCCGGCGTGGGCGCGGCCATGAACGTGGCGCCCAGCGTGTTCGGGCGGAGCTTCGTGGTTTTGCCCGTCGTCGACTCGGCGAGCCCCGATGCCGGCGGCACCGCCGGGCGCACCCGGCTCGCCGTCCAAGGCTCCGGGTTCGCGGCGGACGGACGGACGGCGGTGACCGTCGCCGGGATGCCGTGCCGCGTCCTGTCCGTCAACTACACCTCCGTCACGTGCCAGACCTCGCCCGCCTCGGCGCACGCGGGGGAGGTGGCGGTCCGCGTGGGCGGAATCGAGGCCTCCTGCCGGTCCGCCTGCGCCTTCCGGTACTCCCCCGACCTGGACCCCCGGGTCACGGGCGTCTCCCCGGACACCGTGAGCGGCGGCCCCACCGCGGTGAACGTCTCCGGCTCCGGGTTCGGGAGCAGCCTGGCGGACGTGGAGGTCTACGCGGGGGGCGTGCGCCTGGAGGTCACGGCCGTGACGGACGACACCATCGCCCTCGCCGTCGGCCACGTGCCCGCGGGCGACCACGCCCTGACGGTGGTGATCGCGAGCCGGGGCCTGGCGACGGGTTCCGCCACGCTGCACAGCCGGGCCCTCGCCTCCCTCGCCCCGACCGCCGGGAGCCTCAGGGGCGGGACGGCCCTGCTCCTGGCGGGAAACGGCTTCGTGCCGGGGAACACCTCGGTGACTGTCGGCGGCGCCCCCTGCAGGCTGCAGCGGGTGCTGCCGGGGGAGGTGTCCTGCCTGACGGCGGCTCACGCCGCGGGCACCGTGCCGGTGAACATCCGCGTCCTCTCCGTGGAGTACCCGCCGCTCAACTTCACCTACTCCCTGTCAGAGACGCCGACGATCACAGCGGTGGACCCAGCGGCAGGTATGACTCCCCGGTCCCCCTGAAGCACGACAGGATTACGTATTTTGGTAGTCCAACTCGGGAGTTACTTCTGCCATGGGTTCCCTCGGCAAATTTCCCATTCATTTTTCCCACTGGGATTTCGTTTTTCTGTCGAAAATAAGGTCTAACGCACGTCGAAGAGAGTTTCATGTTTTGTTCTACGAGATAAATTACCCCCATTGATATCACAATCGTTGATTTCGAAGCCTTTATGTGCTTTAAAAAAGTAAATTGCTAAGAAGTTGCTGTGTTAAAACTACAACGGTTGTCACGTGCAGGCGGGCTAGTATGGAAACTTCACTGGCGGTTGCCAGAAAGCGACCATTGTTGTAGTTTCAATATAGCAACTTGTAGCAACTTACTTTTTAAAAGCACTTAACAGCTTGGAAATCCATGGTGATGATATTAATGGGTGTAATTTATCTCTTGGGCTTACGTTCATCACAGACATTACTTTTGGCAAAAAAACTAAAACCCTATGGGAAAAATTAATTGGAAATCTGACGAGGGAGCCCACGGCTCAAAAAAGCGAACTTACTTCTGGGTTATAGGGCTACAAACTGTAAACACTCTATAGGAGTGCTGATCTAGGATCAGCTGGGCCTTCTTCGCTCATGATGGATAAGTCTGGGGCATAGACAGTGGTGGCCTAATCCTGGATCAGCACTCTGAGAAGCTTTATAAAAACAGGCCCAGTGCTCACATAAGATACGTTTCTATGCCACTTTTACTCATCCCTTTGACAGACAAGATGGCTGCCGCACGGTGTAAATGACCTCCGCTGTTTCTGATTATCGCAGGATCCACCAGGACAGAGATCACCGTTGCCGGGTTGGGATTCGGCACGGACGTCCAGCACGTCTCCGTGACCATCGGCGGCGCACGGTGCAACGTGTCCTCTCTCTCTGACGCGCAGATTCGGTGCGCGGTCGGGGAGCGTGCCGGGGGAACGTTCCCGGTCGTGCTCCACCACGCCGTCAAGGGGAACGCGGATTCGCAGGCGTCCTTCGAGTACCACTGGTCCCTCGCCGGCGTCCTGCCGAGCCAAGGTACCGAAGCACGCGCACCGCACGCTCGCCCTCCCGCACACTGAAGGGTGAAGGGTGTGAGCGTTTGCACACTGAAGGGTGTGAGCATTGACACACTGAAGGGTGTGAGCGTTTGCACACTGAAGGGTGTGAGCATTTGCACACTGTAGGGTGTGTGAGCGTTTGCACTCTGTAGGGTGTGTGTGAACGTTTGCACACTGAAGAGTGTGAGCGTTTACACTGAAGGGTGTGAGCATTGACACACTGAAGGGTGTGAGCGTTTGCACTCTGAAGGGTGTGAGTGTCATTGTGAGCGTTTGCACACTGAAGGGTGTGAGCGTTTGCACACTGAAGGGTGTGAGCGTTTGCACACTAAAAGAGGTGTGAGCGTTTGCACTCTGAAGGGTGTGAGTGTCATTGTGAGCGTTTGCACACTATAGGGTGTGAGCGTTTGCACTCTGAAGGGTGTGAGTGTCATTGTGAGCGTTTGCACACTAAAAGGGGTGTGAGCGTTTGCACACTGGATGACACAGCGGCGCTCGATCGGGTCGTCGGTCCTGCGCGACTGATCTGCGTGGTTCTGCCTGCGCAGGGGGCTACGGCGGCGGCTCCGTTCTGAGCGTGCTCGGCTCCGGGTTCGACCCTCACTCAGCGCAGGTGCTGGTCTGCGGGGAGGAGTGTCCGGTGCAGAGGGAGGCGTCACGGTCCACCCTTCTGTACTGCGAGGTCCCACCGAACAACGGTAAGGGAGAAATGCGCTCGTCCGCTCTCAACGGGAAGCGCAAAGCTGCTTGCGCATTCACACGCGTCAGCTGCATGACGTGAAACGGGGTTGTCCAGCCCCAGGCCTGGACGGCCGCAGTGTGTCTGCAGTTATTTGCGGTTCCTGTCCAGCGGCCAGTTAGGGGCTTGACAACACGAGGTGTGTGTGACTGTTCAGCCAATCAGCTGCCTAATCATATCGCTTGGGCTAAAAACACCACCCAAAAGCAACAAACTCTGCGACCTTCCAGGACTAGACTCTGACAACGGTGACAATTAAGATCCACAATTCTTGTTGGTGTGAGCAATACGAGGTGAATGGGGAAAAAAAAGGAATTTAAAAAAAAAAATGCGTTTCTGTCGATTTCAGGCACTGCGGCGCGGCTGGTCTGCGCAGTGGAGGTTCTGCAGTCCAACGCTTCGGCGTCGCTGTCCGACGCCTTCGCCTACGAGTCCGCGCTGACGCCCGCCATCGCGGCGGTGTCGCCCCGCAGAGGGGGGACCGCCGGAGGCACCAGGCTCACAATAACGGGCTCCAATTTCAGGTACCTCCTGATCCCGCCCCCTGCACGCCCCACACAATGGGGGAGGGAGGCGACGGGCGCGGCTCCTCACGGGCAACCAGCGCAGCTCAAACGCCGTTTGTGGAAACCTCCCCGCGTCTTTCTCAGGTTACGGGTTTTTGTTTGTTTTTTTTTGGTTTTTTTTAAGAAGGCCCTGCAGAATCTCGCCGAGCCGGTAACTGTACGCGGACGATGCCTTCCGGGGACGTTTTTAAGACCTGTTAGATCATCCTGTGCTTCTCAATGCTCAATGCGAATTAACAAAGCGCGATGGCGAATATAAACCTGGGAGTGGTCGTCAGACGCTAAGGCCGACGCCTTCTGTTCCCCCCCCCCGCAGCTCAAACAGCAGCGCCGTCGCCGTGACAATAGCGGGCTCCGTGTGTGACATCGAGTCCGCCAACGACACCCACATCGTCTGCGTGACCAACGCCCAGCCCAGGTCGCAGGAAGCCAAAGTGCGGGTCCACGTCAGGGACAGGGGCTTCGCGAACGCGGTCAGTGCACCGAACGCCGGCGCAGCTCAGGGGTGTCAGGCTCCAAAGTGTCTCCGGTGTCTGCCGCTCCGGTGCGTTTCGGCACTTGTGGTTCATTTAAGTCACAGACTAAACACACACACACACACACACACTGTTTCCAAGGCCCAGATTGGCCGTCGAAAGAAAACCAGAAACACCGGCATACACTGCAGCCATCTTAGTCCTTCAGTTTGACACCCCTGATGTAACTTAATGCCAGACGTGGTATTAACTACCCGTGTGTACTTTGTAATTAAGCGTTTGACTCGGCTGTGCCGTGCGCTCTCGTCTGCAGAAAAACGCTGATTTCTTCTACATCGACGTCTGGTCCTCCAAGTACACCTGGGGGGGTCTGTCACCCCCCGAGGCCGGGATGTTCGTCGTCGTCACCAAGGGTCAAACCATCCTACTGGACACCAGCACGCCAGTGCTTAAGATGCTTCTCATTCAAGGTGTGTTGAAATCTATTCTAGTTAGTATGTATTAGCGATACTTACTGTATAAGTAAATGGTAAATGGACTGCATTTATATAGCGCTTTCATCCAAAGCACTTTACAATTGATGCCTCTCATTCACCCATTCACACACACACTCACACACCAACGGTGAAAGGCTGCCACGCAAGGTACCAGTCAGCTTGTTGGGAGCAATTAGGGATTAGGTGTCTTGCTCAGGGACACTTCGACACGCCCAGGGCGGGGGATCGAACCGGCAACCCTCCGACTGCCAGACAAACGCTCTTACCTCCTGAGCTATGTCGCAAGTATCATTGTAAAGCCCCCTCTCCCCCCCATGTATAGAAAGAAAACGCTGATATTCCTCATTAATGACGTTTGTTTTGTTGTTGCATGTGCAGGTGGGACGTTGGTGTTCGACGAGGCCGATATCGAACTGCAGGCGGAGAACATTCTAATCACCGACGGGGGCGTCCTCCAGGTGCCGTATAGATCGATCCGTCGCCGCCGATTTTGGGAAAGGGTTCCGTTCCCGTCTCCGCCGCGCGGCGTCCTGACAGCGCTCTCCCGGTCTCCCCGCCTCAGGTCGGCACGGAGACGGCGCCCTTCCGGCACAAGGCCATCATCACGCTTCACGGGCACCTGCGTTCCCAGGAGCTGCCCATCTACGGCACCAAGACCCTGGGCATCAGGGAGGGCACTCTGGACCTGCACGGTACCGCGCCCGCTCCACCCCCTAACCGCCATTTTTACACTCTCACACAAATACAAGGGTGCCGTGGAGAAACCAAAACCAAATTTCCCAAATGTACTCTGGAAGTACTATAATGTTCTATCTGGGAACTAATCAGCACCTTTAACAAGCAAAAAAAAAGGCACAAATGCATGATGTATCACTGGACAGGGGTACAGTTTTATGTATCTAAAGGATGCCCCCCAGTGACAAGCATTTTTAGCTTATTTTAGGCACTTTTTCATTCCTTTTTCTCCCTGAGAGTGTAAGGATAAGGATGCTAAAGTGCACTCTCCACTGATCAAGACACTCAGTTAGCCCCCCAGCTGATCACCCAGCTTTAGCATTGCGCTAAAGCCATCTCTTGCTTAATGCTAAATATATGCGCTCACCTCCGTAAGGAGCACAGGGTGAAAGCATGGCTTATCACTGTGTGCCAGGGGTGTTTCTCCGGGTTGTTACTGACACAGACTTCCTGACCCAGTGTTATGAAAGCAGGGGAAGCTCCTGTCTAGGAAGCTGCTTACCTGCTCCAGAGAAAAGTGTCCGTCCAGTCAACCGTGGAAAAGTTCTGAGGTGCTCTTTTGCGACGGGTGCCCTAAATCTCCCACGGTCCCCCAGGCATACCTGTCCCGGTTCCCTGGACGCACTTGGCTGAGACGGCCTCTGCCGGATCCACCGCGGTGACCCTGAGGCGGTCCGTCACGTGGAACGTTGGGGACGAAATCGTCATCGCTTCCACGGGTCACAGGTACGTCTTTAGGACATCTTCAGGTTAATTTATGGCGAAAATGCTTACGATGCTCTATAGTGTTATTATATTTGTTGTTACGTTCATTAAGGTGTGAGATCACAAACAGGTGATTATAATGTTCTTAACTGAACATCCTAATGCTGGTGTAACAATCACTACGGATAATTAAAAACAATGTTCTGGAACACTGACTTGGAATTTTGAAACCTATGCTTCAAAGGCTTGTTTGAGTTTCAGTCCGTTTCCTGAACTGTCTGAACTAATATGGAAATTATGTACTTTGCTTGGTTGGTTGGTTCATATTTTAAATTTATTATTAATTAATTTATTTTTCAAAATTCACGTCTCGCAGACACAGCCAACGAGAGAACGAGGTGAGGAGGATACGCGCGGTGTCGGCGGATGGAAGGACCCTCAACCTGACGGAGCCCCTGAGGTACACCCACCTGGGGGTGTCCGTCACACTGCCTGACGGGACGGTGTTCGAGGGGAGAGCCGAGGTCGGCCTCCTCACCCGGAACGTCGTGGTCCGGGGCTCCAACAACGTCGAGTGGAACGACAGGATTAAGGCTTGCCCCGAGGGGTTCGACACAGGTACGGCCTGCCGAGAGACTGCCTGGGTGCCCAGTGACTCTTCCCCTCCACCACCACCTCAGCCTCTCATGATATCCCGAAGGGCTCAGCAGCATTAAAGTGATACTTCTCTTTGGTAGAACACGAGTCATTCTGTGGAGGCTACCCTGTTGTATTTGTGCAGCGTGAACACTAGTGACATCAGCTGTCCCTCGCTGCTGTCCTTTAACGGCATCGCCCTTCCCTCCTGGTTCTCACGGTCCCAGTGCACTCCCATTCATTTTTCGGGAGCTCTCTGAAATGAATCATTGTAAAGCGCAAACTTGCCAGCGTCCACACTATGGAAATACCGTGGGGGCCGGCTCCACAAAATAAGGCTTGCGTTACCCCAAAGTGAAATGTCCCTTTAATACTAAGTTTGCTCTTGGTGTCTTGCTGTTGCATGCTGTTTTAATTCAATAAGTCGATTTATTTTCACATTTCAAACATTTATACGAAAAAAAAAAAACTGTTTGTTCAGAGGATTGATTCATTTTCCGTTTCTAGGCGAGTTTGCCACCCAGACGTGCTTCCAGGGCCGGTTTGGCGAGGAGATGGGAAGCGATCAGTTCGGAGGCTGCATTATGTTCCACGCCCCCAGACCCAGCGAGAATCTGGCGATAGGAAGAATTGAACATGTGGAGGTAAACCATTCGTATTCATACCATTTTAAATATTACAAGATTAAAGCCATCCTCCATTAGCATTTATCTTTAACGGTGCCCTTTGCAATAGCGCAGTCTCAGAGCGCATTTGGAGGTGTCTCCTCCTTAGGCAGCTGTTCCCTGGTGAGGATCTCTCTCTGTCTTCTTTGTCTGTGATTATTGACCCAGTTGGTTTTTAACATAATTACAGTAAGAGGAACCCAACCGTTGTCTGTTCAAATAACTCCAGAACATTCTCATCTTGCTTTAGCGCTCACACTGGACTTGTACTCGTAACAGGCTTAAGTTACATATAAGCTGGGTTGCAGTTGGAGATGGCGGCAGTTCTGGTTTTTAAATGTCATTCAGAACTTCACCTTGATGGATGCAGTGGAAGGCTCGGTAAACTATCGAGTCACAACCCTTTCGTCTCTCCTTCCTCCAGGTCTTTCATGCTGGCCAGGCCTTCCGGCTAGGCCGCTACCCCATCCACTGGCACCTGATGGGAGACCTGCATTACAAGTCCTACGTGCGAGGGTGCGCCATCCACCAGACCTACAACCGAGCAGTGACCATCCACAACACCCACAACCTGCTGGTGGAGAGGAACGTCATCTACGACATCATGGGCGGCGCCTTCTTCATCGAGGACGGCATCGAGACGGGCAACGTCCTGCAGTACAACCTGGCCGTCTTCGTCAAGCAGAGCACCAGCCTGTTGAACGACGACGTCACGCCCGCCGCCTACTGGGTCACCAACCCCAACAACATCATCCGGCACAACGCGGCCGCCGGCGGGACACACTTCGGGTTCTGGTACCGCATGCACGACAACCCCGACGGCCCGTCCTTCGACCCCAGCATCTGCCAGAAGAAGGTCCCGCTCGGGGAGTTCTACAACAACACGGTGCACTCGCAGGGCTGGTTCGGCCTGTGGATCTTCCAGGAGTACTTCCCCGTCCGCGGCGGCAGCTGCGGCTCCAGCAGGCCGGAGCCGGCCGTCTTCCGCGGCCTGACCGCCTGGAACTGCGAGAAGGGGGCGGAGTGGGTCAACGTGGGGGCGGTGCAGTTCGCCGACTTCCTGGTGGTCAACAACGAGAAGGCGGGCATCGAGGCCAAGCGGATCTTCCCCAACTTCGTGCGGGGGTTCGGGGAGGACGTGGGGGCGGTGGTGAAGAACTGCACCGTCGTGGGGCACGTGGACGAGCTGGGCCTGGGCGACGGGTACTGCACCGCGCGGGGGGTCATCCTGCCGCTGGACGACGGCTTGAGCGTCCTCTCCACCACCTTCGTCAACTTCGACAGGCCCTCCTGCGCCGCCGTCGGGGTGGCGCGGATAGACGGGACGTGCGAGTACCTCTGCGGGGGCTGGAGCGGCAGGTTCGGCGGGATCCGGTACTTCAACACCGCCAACAAGGCCGGGTTCCGGTGGGAGCACGAGGTGGTGCTGATCGACCTGGACGGCTCCCTCACAGGTAACTTATCATTACGGCTCGCTGCGTCGCTCTTACCTGGGCTGGCTTAAAAAAATGCAAGAGAACATAAGTCCATCCACCTGAGTTGTATGAGCAGTCGGTAGCCCGTGTCTTATTTAGATCTGGTTCATAAGCCTCTGTCTCCGAGCTCTGCTGTATTTGTGTAACGTCGTGGGCTGTAGAGCCGAACAATTCCTGGGCCTGCTTTCCGAATTCCTGAAATTTTGTTTCTTAAGCTCATATCCAATTCCCGATAAACGTTCCGAAAAACGTATTTTTGGCCACATTTCTGCTTTTGCTGAAGGATTGTGTAGACACGTCAACAATATTTCAGAGCCAATCACAGTTTCTGCTTTTCTCACAAATTCTCTTCTCACGATTTTGAATTCATGCCTCCTCTTTCCAAAATCTCAACATCACAACTGCCACTCCGGAGGGCATCAGAGTTTTGTGATCGATAGCTTTGCTCCCACCGTGTGATTACGGAGCTGAGTTTGGGCTTACGCCACAGTGCTCCTGAGCGTGAGCACCCGCGATCCCGCTGTGTTCCGAGTTTCTGGGTTTGCGTCCCGCAGGTCACGCCGACCACAAGGTGGTGCCACAGAGCCGCCTGCTGGACCCTGCCCACTGCACGCAGGGGGCGGCATGGAGCGTGGGCTATCCGGGCTTTGTCTGCGATCACACGGTCAACTTCCACCGCCTGGCCTTCAACGAACCCTGGCCCTCCTCCCTGCAAGCCAAGGATGTCATCCTGACCAACTCACACGGTATGGCACCGTCTGTGTACCCCAGACCCATGGCTAGCTCCATGCTTCTGTTACCCCCTTTCTCATAGTCTCTTACCCCATTTCTCATAGTCTGTTACCCCTTTCTCATAGTTTGTATTAGTGTTGGAATAATGCTTCTTCGAAGTGCCCTCTCTCTGTTGCCAGTTGTGAAACTGACTGTAAAAGAACTTCCTCAATTTTGATATTTTTAGGTTTCTGAAGAAGTAAGTATTTTCCTGAATTATCTGATTTATTGCATGTGTATGTTTCTTGTGCCGATGCTATTGTTTGTACTCTTTGTGAAATTTGACACAGACTTGGATTCAAACAGCACTTTTCCAAACTTCGACTTGGAAGCAAATGCAAGTGTTAGTTGTTTTCTACAGCACATTATTGTCACTGATGGAGCAGTGACCTGTTGCCCTGAATGATGGTGTGTTTTTTTTTTCTTATCTTCTCTATAGGCTCCAGTGCAGTTCCATATTTAAAGAAAAGAATGACCCACAAGTTTGGCTGGATGGCACTGATTCCTTCTAAAAACACCTACAACTGGTATTTTGACAAAGTGGATCACATCACAAACATTTCCTACACTGCCAAGTTTTATGGATTCAAGGTAGGCGAATCTCCTGTTTCAAAGGGTTCATGTGATAACCCATTCACACCAGAACAAAGAATTCTAAAGCAATGTGTGTACCGTGTGATTTTTCATATTTATTTACATTAAAATATGACAGGTAGTGACTGTGCAAAATCACCCCCCCCCCCCCCCCCCCCCCCCCCGTAATGGCTGTGTAAAAAAATATTTCATATTTATATATTGGTCCAATAACTTAGAGTATCTGCAGTATTAACAGTTAATGTGAGAACCAATTCAAATTTAAGGGAATTTATGAAGCGCATATCAAATATTACCTTACATTACAGGCATTTAACAGATGCTCTTATCCAGAGCAACTTACACATAGCATTTACATTGGATCCATTTATACAGCTGGATGTATGCTGAAGCAATGCCCTGAGTTAAGTACCTTGCTCAAGGGTACAACAGCAGTGGCCTACTGGTGAATTGAACCTGCGACATTTGGGTTACAAGACCAACTCCTTGCCCATTACACTACACTTAGACAAGTTAAGATTGATCCACATTCTACTGTAATAATTTCACACATGGCCATGAATGAATGATTATAAAAGCAATTCAATCAGCAACACCCCAGAAACGAAGCTCGGCCACAGAGACGGCCAATGACAATGAAGCAGCTCTTCTGGGCTAGAACATCCCTGGTAGACACTTAGTCTATCAAACTGATTTTTGCAAAGCTGTTTTCCGGTTAGTAGACACCGGCATTCGTGTTACACCGTGAGTCTAGTTGTTCTCAATGTAGTCATATATTATCACGTAAAAAATGTATCCACAAATGACCCATAGCCAAAAGTGTCGTATGCCGATAGTTTAATTTTGACTATTATCCCCCTACCTCTCAGCAACAAGACTACGTCATTGTGAACCACAACCTGACCCAGAGTCCAGACAAGTTCCGCATAGTGGATTACAGAAATGCCTCCAAGCAACCCCTGGATTTCAGTACGAACGTGAACGGGGACTGGTTCTTCAACGAAACCTCCAAAACTGTCTATTACATGGGTGAGTCCTACTCTTCGACTTGTTTTTATATTTGTGTGTTTATACAATTGTGGTTTTAAAAAAAAAAACTTTTATCCCTGTGTCCTTCCATCAGTCTTTTATGATTATTTTAATGTTCTGATCCAGTAGATGTGTCATTTTTATTCTGGGTGAGTCAGGCATATCACAAAATTCATCCATCCATCCATCCATCCAAATTCAAATGAATTATCTGCCCTGTACTGTGCACTGCAACATCAGTCTTTGTTTGAAAAACCACACATGCAAATAAGGTATAGTCAGGGAAGAGTATCCCTTACAAAAAAAACTAAATATATGAAAATCAGATGTACATCCGACAAGTGAAATGTACTCTTGAACTAAATAATTAATTCCATTCATAAGAAGCAGAAAAAGTTAACCAATGCTATTTATTTAAAGTGCCATTTTTTTGTATTCACATGTGTAAATTGTAGTTCACATGTGAAAAAAGCCTGGCACATGTGAATAAATGTGACTCACATGTGAAGAAGCTAATTTCACATGACGTCATGTGACCAATTTTCTTTTCACATGTGGAAAAATCTGACCACGTGAAAATGCATAATTCACACATGAAAAGGTACAAATTTATTTACATTTTTTGTTAACATATTTTAATTCAAGGCGGATTGGGAAGATAAAAAGGTTAAGTTCACATGCGAAAGGGTAAAAATGTATTTACATTTTTGTTAACATGTGAAAAGGTAAAAATGTACTTCCATTTTTGTTAACATATTTAATTCACATGTGAAAATGTGAAATTCTTACATGAAAAGGCTGTGCGCTCTTCGCGTGAGGGATGCGTGTCAGTGGCAGCGCGGCGCTCTTAATGCTGCCGTCTCATTGGCTGCGGACTCCCCCTCCGCCCGACAGTGTCCGGGAAGCAGACCCAGAGGAGGAGGCGTTCCAGTGTAGACCCTGCCCAGGTGGACGTGGGCGTGGACTTCCAGGTGTACCGCTGCTTCTACGAGGGCTGCGTCCCGCCCCCCCCGCCCCCGCCAGCCACCCTGCCGCCCGTCCCGTCCCGAAGACCGGCGGACCACTCGTGGGTCACATCGTTGGGGTTCACACTCTGGTCAATTTCCCACTGTCCATCAGGGCCAGTGGTTTTTACAGTGGTGTTAGTGGCCTGCATGCTGAAACTGCTGTCCCGTTCAAAATCACCAGGCTTTCACGCTACCAATTCAGTGTTCCCATTCAGGCATGTCTAAATTATAAATCAGACACAAATAACTGGTAATACGCAATTTCGTTTCATTTAACTTTTTGTATTCAAATTTTTTCAACTGCTTATGAACAAAACCAATTTGCTGAACAAATTGCCAGCATTCCGCATGCTTAAACATAGTTATACTGATAGTTAGATAGTTATACTGTCATATCATTTCACAGTAAAAAAAAAAAAAAAGGAAGTATTCTGGGTTTTTCTTTACCCACTGAGAAAGCAGGCCACTAAAATCCTAAAATGACCGGCCCAGAGCTCTGAGAAAAACTGTCTGGGCGGGTGGCAAGTGGCAATGCCAAGCCCCGGCTTTTCTGACTGTTAAATTTGAATTAATGCCACTGCACTACAGCATGCCAGCGCACACAATCACCGGGCCTGTTGAGATCATACCTGACAGAAGAAGAATCATCTCATCTACGAGATGACGAACAGGGTTCCACTTTTTATTCAGATATGAGCTAAAATTATATAAAATATAAAATTACAATAATAAAATAAAAATATATTAAATTATTATAAAGTACAATTAGTGCAATTAAACGACCTCTGCATCCAGTGGTTTCAGTTATATGTTTGTAGAAAAAGGTGAAGACTGATTTTATTCCCCTTCATTTTGCTTCTAGGTATTGGTCCAATGAGACTTTCTGGAAGTCGTCCCCGGAAAATAACTTTAAAGTACCAGTAGAAGGATCGGACGTGGTGGTTCCTATAGGTAACAAGGAGTGTTCTGTTCTGTTCTGTTCCCTCTGTAGGTCATGTTTGTAAATGTAAGTGCAGTTGGCCGTTGTAACTGACGTCAGTGAACCCACTCTGTTGATTTCGATAGGGGTTTGGCTTGTTATGGATATCGCCATTCCCTCCCTGGGGAAGGTTACGGTCCTTGGAGTCCTGGAAATCCCAGACACCATGAATAAGACGTCCACTTCGACTGCCGGAAGCGCTCTCCAATACAGAAGAATCACTGTGAACGCAACGTACATCTCCGTTCAGGTCAATCACGCGCGTCCATTTACCTGTTGATAAACAGGGCATTCTTCTGCTAAACTAACCACATTGTGCTGATGGGACCTGTAGCTTTGAGGTTTTGGCTCAGCCCCTATGTTACTACTATACATCTTTCTACTTGGGCAGCCATTTTACCAGCATTTACACCAGGCCTGCCAGCGGGGGATGGGCTCTCCCTCTATAGTCCTGTTCCTCCCAAGATTTCTTCCCATCGGGGAATTTTTTCCTTCCCACTGGCGGTTTATTTGACCTCAATTTCTCTCTTTTCGGTGGTTCAGACCTGTTATTTTTGCCCAGTTTTCTTTTGTGTGCTTCCACTGTAACTCGTCTTTGTGACAGTGTCTCTGTAAAAAGCACTATATAAATGAAACTGAGTTGTGTGTGAATCGAATATGTCCTAACAGGGAGGAAGGCTAATCGCGGGATGGCCAGATGAGCCTTTCAGAGGCGACCTGCGCATTGTTCTCCGGGGAAACCACTTCACCCCAGACTGGCCTTTGCCGTCCGGGCCCAACCAGGGAGCGAAGGTGCTCGGTAAGCCATGTTAGCCCGTTAGCCACGTTCAGGGAGCGAAGGTGCTCGGTAAGCCATGTTAGCCCGTTAGCCACATTCAGGGAGCGAAGGCGCTCGGTAAGCCATGTTAGCCCGTTAGCCACATTCAGGGAGCGAAGGCGCTCGGTAAGCCATGTTAGCCCGTTCGCCACATTCAGGGAGCGAAGGTGCTCGGTAAGCCATGTTAGCCCGTTAGCCACATTCAGGGAGCGAAGGCGCTCGGTAAGCCATGTTAGCCCGTTAGCCACATTCAGGGAGCGAAGGCGCTCGGTAAGCCATGTTAGCCCGTTAGCCACATTCAGGGAGCGAAGGTGCTCGGTAAGCCATGTTAGCCCGTTAGCCACATTCAGGGAGCGAAGGTGCTCGGTAAGCCATGTTAGCCCGTTAGCCACATTCAGCTCCTGCTGCGGTGATAGACGTTTGTGCTGAAAGCTCGCTGTGCGCTGTATTGCAGGTGTGTTCGGTTTGCTGGATCTCTACGGGATGCCTCACAGTATATACCGCACCAAACTGCGCAGCACGGCTGCAGCTGGATCTACCACACTCTCCCTGCAGGAGGTCGTGGACTGGCAGGTCATTACCGAGATATCAACCATGTACACTACCACAGGAACTACATCACATTACTGTGTGATGTCACCCACAGCACTGCACTCTGTTAATCATGACTGTGCTGTCAAATACATCTGTATTATCTAAGTCACAAGCAGTAAGTGGTAATGTAACTGTAACTATGTACTGTTAGTAAAGATGTGTTGTAGGCAGACCTGGGTCAGATACATATTTGTTTTGGATTCAAATTCTTTTCTGTGTTCTATTGATCTTGCCTGGTGTAGTTGAGCTGGCCAATATGACCAGAAGGTGGGGTTTGCCCTTTTTGAGAGTATTTTATTGGTTCCAATACACCAGACAAGATCAGTAAAGCGTAGAAAAGTATTTGAATCCAAAACAAATGCGTATTTGACCCACGTCTGGGTTGCTGGTTCTGTAGATGTCATACTGTGGAACACAAACCAATCTGACGTAAGGAATTTAATTTATCTTAAAAGCGCGATCGTTCCTTGAACCCGTGAACGCTAACGCTCGATTTCTCTCTCGCGTGCGCGCACACTCCGCTGTAGGTGGGGGATGACGTCGTGATATCGACCACCAGTTACGACCCCTGGGAGACGGAAACTCGGAAGATCGCGGCCGTGTCGACGGACAGGCGTACCCTGACCCTCAACCAGTCTCTATCCCACACCCACATTGGTCAGTCCCTCGGAACGTCGCCGCGCAGCTGCCGCAACGACCCGCTCTGGGCTAATGGCATTGGAAACCGAGAAGGCCCCATGACCTTGAGTGACCTTGAGACCTCTCTCTCTCTCTCTCTCTCTCTCTCTCTCTCTCCCCCTTTCTCTCTCTTTCTCTTTCTCTCCTGCCCTCAGGGGAGACCCACAGTGTCCAGGGCACGGCGAGGACCTACCGGCTGTCGGCGGACGTTGGGCTGCTGAGCAGGAACATCAAGATCATTGGGGAGGACTACCCGGACCTGTACAGGGAGTCTTTTGGAGCCAGAGTGCTAGTGGGCACATTCTCATCTGGAGGAGCAACATACAGAGGTACAGTTGAGTTATAATGAATTATAATCATTATTATTGATTCATATAATTATTATGTATGATTCATAATCAAGCTACTGTTTTTTTTTCCTACTTTAAAATATGCATTACGTCTGCATCTGGTGGAAAAGTGAATTTCCCCAGAGTGGATCAAAAAGGATATTTTCTTGTATTCTTCTGTTCTGTTTGGTCATAAGTGGATTATTTGTGCCAGGAACCATTGAGGGGGGAAAAAGGTGAAGGTCATCATTTATTTATTTGCTTGTTTAAAAAAACTTTCTCTTTCACTCTATTGGCAAATAAAATGCCGGTGTCCTGCAAATATATCCCTCCCAGTGGTGTTGCCCAACATGTGACAATTTAGATTAAAGATTAAATTCCTGTTGTTAATATATTTCTTTATTAAGATAAGATCTTCTTCTTGTGTTTTCTGTGTTGACCTCAGGAAGTGCGCAGATCAGAAATGTTGAGTTCTATCACACGGGCCAGGAAGGCTACCGGGATTATTACGATCCGCGCTACTCCGTGGCTTTCCTGGATCTGGGTGACGTGAGTCCTGCATACACTGCCCTCTACTGGTGATGTGAAGAAGTGCACGTGACCATGTGTTTGAATGCATAATTTTAAAAAAATCACTGTTGAATCAATGCTGTTGGCTCAATGCCAATATCTCGAACTGTTTGTATTTTAAAAATGCTTTAATGGTGATGAAGTGAGGTTCAAAAGACAGATCGTGTGCTCTAGAGAACAAATTTAAACGGTTAATTTCCTTCTCCCTCTTAAGATTTCCAACAACGAGTCCTACGTCCAAGGCTGTGCTTTCCACCACGGTTTCTCTCCCGCCATTGGCGTTTTCGGGACAAACGGCCTGAGCGTGGATGACAACGTCATCTACTTCACCGTCGGCGAAGGTAGCTTAACGTTTCCTTCACGGCAAAGTTATTTTCCCGTTAACGTTTAAAACGAATGCCGACAAAACGGTGAAAACTCTCAGGTGCTTAGGGAAGATTCTGTGAGCTTAAAGACGTTTAGGCGAGGTCGGCAGCTGTTGTGCGCTCTCATGGTGCGAGAATCTTGGCATTTCGCCCCATTCGTAGGGATCAGAGTTTGGGGCCTGAACAACAAAGTGCGGAGAAACCTAGTGACCATGTCCCTGTGGCCGGGATCCTACCAGGGCAGAGAGGAGACTTTCAACTTCGACTGGAACGCCGCCATTGAGGTCAGTGGCTACCGGAACGTTCTGTAGCAGCCCTCTGTTTGCCCTCTTTTGTACCACGTGTAAATTCTCTAAAAACATTGCTTGACCGTGTAACAATGGAGGATAACGAGACAGTACTAAGACTGTGCTCAGGGCAGCAGTGTTATCATTTGTACACCTTTTGTAATCACGACTATAGATCACATTTAGTGTGGTTTGGAGCAGAGAGCTGAGGGGAGACTGCTTAACCCTTTAAGGTGTGAGATCACAAATATGCGTTTAGAATGTCCTCAACATTCTGATGTAAGAACAGCTGCTGGTAATTGAAAGCAGTGGAGTTCACTGACTGGGGGAAAAAAATGTTGCAAGAAACCTACTCAGCCGTCGTGCACTTAAAACTCTAAAAATGGCGTCGCCGTCGACATCGCCGCAGGTGAACGAGGGACAGAACGTAGTGCTGCAGGACAACATTGTGGCAGGGTTCGAGAGGGCAGCCTACCGCATCAACGGAGAACCGTGCCCAGGTGAGACTCTCAAGACACGCCGCTCTGTTGCTCAACATTCTGAAAGCGCCGTGACTCCTCCCGCCAAAATAGCCCTGAAGGCTTCGTCCTTAGCGTGAAAAAAATGGAAGCGGTCAAGTTTGGCGTACTTCAGTGGAACGCCTGCTATTAGTTGCAGGTTGACCTTGTTGTTTGACCTCCGCCACAGGGTTTTGTGGTTTATTTTTGGAGATGTCCGTCGTTCACGAGGCTTGCGATTGCAGGAACGTGGAATCCGGTGGACCCGTGGTACCAGAACGAAGCCCACGGGGGTCTGTACGGCATATTCATGAACAAAGACGGGCTGCCCAAGTGCACCCTCATCCGGGGCTTCACCATCTGGAGGTGCTTCGACTACGGAATCTACTTCCAGGTAACGGCGTTCGGTAATCTCGCCGCGGTCGGGGAAGGCCCCGTCTCCCAGTGGCCGAGCACCCTGAAAATTCATTGCGTTGCATCCGTTTATACAGCTGGATATATGCTGAAGCGATGCAGGTTAAGTACCTTCAAGGGTACAACCGCAGTGTCTGAACTAGGAATCGAACCCGTGACCTTTAGGTTACTAAGACTAGTTCCTTACCCATTATACTACCTGATCTGTCATTTTTGAAAAGTATTTGAATTTCTCTAGTATGGTGCTTTGTAGTAAGAGGCATAAACATTATGTTGTATATGAGGAAAATATTCCATGGTACTGTAGGCTTGTGATATGGGTAAATTATACGGCTAAGGGATGCTACAGTTGGCGTTACATGGCATGGTGTGATATGGGTAAATTATAGGGCTTAGAGATGTTACTGTTGGCACTGCATGGCATGGTGTGATATGGGTAAATTATACGGCTAAGGGATGCTACAGTTGGCGTTACATGGCATGGTGTGATATGGGTAAATTATAGGGCTTAGAGATGTTACTGTTGGCACTGCATGGCATGGTGATATGGGTAAATTATAGGGCTAAGGGATGCTACAGTTGGTGTTACATGGCATGGTGTGATATGGGTAAATTATAGGGCTAAGGGATGTTTCTGTGGGCACTGCATGGCATGGTGTGATATGGGTAAATTATAGGGCTAAGGGATGTTTCTGTGGGCACTACATGGCATGGTGTGGTGGTAGGGGAGTGATCCTGATGATCACCGTCGCTCAAGAACCCCGGGGCTGGGTTGTTTTTTCCGAATCCGCAGCTCCTAAAGTTGAGTGTTCCCGCAGGTGACCATGAGCGTCCAGGTCAGCAACGTCAGCTTGATCGATAACGGAATGGGCATCCTGTCCATCGTTTTCACGCCCCCGTCCCTGTCGCACCAGTACTCCAACAAGACGGTCGGCGTCAAGGTGGGTGAGCCGGCCGAGGCGCGTCCGTCCCTCTGTCCGCTCCGCTCTCCCTCTCTGGTGCGTCTCAGACAATCGCTCTCCCCTTTCTCCCCGTCTCTTTCAGGACGCTCTGATAGTGGGCAGCAGCCCCGAATTCAACTGCTCTCAGAGCCTCTCGTCCAGCAGCACCAACATCCGCCTCAGCAGCTGGCACAGAGCCACCAGGCCTCCCAACGGTAACCGGTCTCTGATACGTTCGCAGTGCCAGCAGAATGACTGGGTTTTGGGGGGACACGCTGGCCAGAGACATCGCGCTCTTCGGCTTTCGGATCCCGTGACGGGAGCGTAACGGATGTTGTGTGTGTTGTTTTTTTTTTCTGCGCGCGTGCGACAGGGGGAAGGAGCGGGATTTGCTGGCCGACTTTCGCGTCGGGCCACAATCACGCGCCGACCAAGCCCAACGCCGAACTGATGAGCTACACCGCTATCAGCGGACTCATGACTGTGACCGGTGAGGACCGCCGTTATTTCGGTCGATTTCCAAGGAGGATTTAGTCATTCTGCGCAAGCAAAAAAATGTTATTTACCGAGCACCAAAAGGTCCCAGACGTTTGATTTATGCAGGGTCCTTTCGTTTAACGATATTGAAGCCGTTTGCAAATCTCTGGAAGTGAAGAGGGGTTCTGCGCGTGTTCACGTCTTCTTTTCCTAGACACCACGTTTGTGGGATTCAAGAGCGTGTGCTCGGGGCAGACGAACGTGATGTTCATGACCAATCCCCAAAACGAGGACCTGCAGCACCCCGTTCACGTGGAGCGCCTGACGCTGGTGGACAGCACGGAGAGCGCCAAGGTGCACATCCACAGAGCGGATGTGAGGTGAGGAATTCTTTATTTCTGATTTTGTCTAATGTATTTATTTATTTATTTATTTATTTATTTATTTATTTATTTATTTATCTATTTATTTATTTATTTATTTTTCAGAGCAGACACTACTAAATCATTGGGGTCAATCGCAGGTCTTTCTCTGCAGGTCGTGGTCTGTCCCAGAGTAGGTCGCGTTTATCTACTTCACGTGTCTTAAGTGAGGCGGTGGAATGAAAATGGCGGTGGCCCGTGTGTGTGTGTGTGTGTTCCTCTCGCAGTAAGGCCAACCCCTCGGACTGCGTGGACATGGACTGCGACGCCAAGAAGAAGTCCCTGCTCAAGGACCTGGACGGCTCCTTCCTGGGCTCCGTGGGCGCGGTGCTGCCCCAGTCAGAGTTTGAGTGGGACGGAGACAGCCGGAGGGGCGTGGGAGACTACAGGATCCCCAAAGTCATGCTCACCTACCTCAACGGCAGCCGCATCCCGGTCAACAAGATCGCCCCCAAAAAAGGTGCGCACCATTTTAACTGTTTTGCCACTTATTAATCTGCAGGTGTGTTTTTACACTACTTTCTGGAAGCAGTCCACATCAAGTCTCATTTTCCTCATTATGGGGGACACTCAGTCCAACTAGTCTGTTCATACGTCTATTGCCATTTAAATTTCTTATACAGTCCTAGTGCTCAATATTGCTTATATTGCTTATTACTTTCATTTTTGTTGGTCAATAAAGTAGTTAAAAGTGATTTTTTTAAAATAAAAGGGTAGTACATAACTGTTGCCTGACTCCAGTGGTGAGTGGTGTGTAAGCAGCTGGTAAGTAGTTCTAATCTATTGTCAGCAAAATGCAGATACACCTTCATATGGTAGTTATGAAAGTTCAGGAAGCCTTGAATTTGAATGGTAAAGATTGATCCAATAAAAAATTGGAATTAGTGTTTAATCTTCATACATTTCTGTTTTACATTTGTCATGCAGGTATAATAATAGTGTTCAACCCTTTGAAGAATAGGTTTTCTTGGGGACGCTATTTCAGAGTTGAAAGTCAGTGTTCTAGAACTCCATTGCTTTCTATTCCCAGTAGCAATGTTCAGTTAAGAACATTCTAATCTCGTATGCGTGACCTCACACCTGAAAGGGTATAATGTATTTGTTTTTTCTTTTGTTTTTTTTAGGGATAATCCGGGATTCCAGATGCACGTATATGACCCCGTGGCAGAGCTACAAGTGCTTTGGCCTGAACTACGAGATGCTGGTCATAGAGAGCCTGGACGCGGACACCGAGACCAGGCGACTGTCCCCGGTGGCTGTGCTGGGAGACGGCTACGTTGACCTGCTGAACGGTATGGCCATCATGCCTCACGGCTTCATTTAAAATTAAACACCAACGTAGCATTTTTATCAGGAAAGCTTGTCTTGTTTTTTAATCGCTTGCTCCCTTTTAAACATCTTTTAATTGTTTCTCTTTGGTAAATATATACATAACTGTATGGTCACTACAAGATACAGATATTTCACTGTGGTCATGTTATTGCATTTTCACTACAGTAGTAGTTGCAAGCAGTTGCTTGATGTAATGGTCCAGTTTATAAATGTTGTTGCAACACTTTGTGGATAAGAAGCAAATATCTTCATTTTCAAATGAAGACGCTTATCTGTGGAGAATAAAGATCTTGTTTTTCCAGCATGTTGGATTAAACCAGACGTGCTTCCTTGTGTTGATTTGACGCAGGTCCCCAGGACCACGGCTGGTGCGCTGGGTACACGTGCCAGAAGAGGGTGTCTCTCTTCCACAGCATCGTCGCCACCAACAAGTCCTTCGACATCTACTTCACCAGCGTGACCCCTCAGAAGCTACGGCTAATGCTGCTCAATGCCGACAGATCAAAGGTCAGCCCTTTAGCACGTTAGCATGACGCTATTAATGGCACTGGGGCGTGTGCGACAGTGCTACAGCCGCTGCTTTCAAAGCAAGTCACAGTGCAGTCAGAAGCTATGGCTAATGCTGCTCAATGCCAACAGCTCAAAGTTGGCCCTTTAGCACGTTAGCATGACGCTATCTAATAATGGCACAGGGGGCGTGTGCTACAGTGTTACAGCTGCTACATTTAAACCAAGTCACAGTACAGTCAGAAGCTATGGCTAATGCTGCTCAATGCTGACAGCTCAAAGGTCAGCCCTTTAGCACGTTAGCATGACGCTATTAATGGCACTGGGGTGTGTGCGACAGTGCTACAGTCGCTGCTTTCAAAGGAAGTCACGGTACAGTCAGAGGATGCACCACTTGCACCAGTTTATTTCAGGGAAAGGTTATTGAATGGTCTTTCACACCTAAAATGCTCAGGGCTAATTCAAGTGTACTAGTGTTATTATAAGTCGAAATTATGTTGTGTATGTTATGAAATTTGCACTTTTAGAGTAAATTCTACTAGTAGATTTAACAGTTAACTGAGCATTTAACTGTGTAAACCACAGCAGAAGAATAAATACAGGGAATAAATATAAAGTCGGCCATAAAAGAGGGGTTCCAGACTGTGTCTAATAAAATACAGCTGAGGCTGTTGTGGACTAAAGAGGTTTGTGTTTATTTGCAGGCCGTCAGGGTTGCCATATTCTACTCCAAACCTCAGCGTCTAGACGTCTACGTTGGCAACCGGCTGGTGGCCCCGACGAACGCGCAGTGGAACAGCGCCCATTCGGACTACACCCTCCAGGAGCCTTCTTTTGACGGTGCGGCATTTCAAATTATTTACAAAAAACTTTAAGCATTTAAAACTGTTTATTACACAACACTTTAAGCATTTCATACTATTTCCAAAAAACTGTAAGCATTTAAAACTATTTCCGAAAACCTTTAAGCATTTCATACTATTTCCAAAAAACTGTAAGCATTTAAAACTATTTCCGAAAACCTTTAAGCATTTCATACTATTTACAAAAATCCGTAAGCATTTAAAACTATTTACAAAAAACTTTAAGCATTTCAAACTATTCACAAAAACTTTAAGCATTTCAAACGATTTAAAAAAACTTTAAGCATTTCAAACTATTTACAGAAACTTTATGCGTTTCAAACTATTTACAAAAACGTTAAGCATTTCAAACTATTTACAAAAAACTTTAAACATTTCAAACTTCCCCCAATTTTTTTGATCACTACTTTTTTGTATGACTCTTACTTGTAATGTAATGTATAACACATTTTATGGGTAAATTTTGAAACGAGAATGATATTGATAAATAAGGTGCAGGATTTCTCTTGATTTTCCCTGCCTTGTGGCAGGGCTTTCTGATTGGTTGATTGATTGATTGATTGATTGATCCCAGAGAATGACACATGAAAGTGTCACTAGTAAACTTATTTCCAAAGTGGTCCTTGATGGGGGGAAAAAAACAAATAACATAAGCAGACAAATTTGAAATTACAAACTGAAAACATAAATTAACAAAGAGACTACATGAAGAAGCAATATAGCACATATAAGCATTGAACCAATACAATATACAGCAAATAACAAAGCACACTGATAGGCTAAGAAAAGACAACGTAAACAACTTGGCGTGTGCAAAGCAAACGAGCGAGTAGCGGCATTTTACATTACATTACATTACAGGCATTTAGCAGACGCTCTTATCCAGAGTGACTTACACAACATTTTTTACATAGCATTTTACATTGTATCCATTTAGACAGCTGGATATATACTGAAGCAATGCAGGTTAAGTACCTTGCTCAAGGGTACAACGGCAGTGTCCTTACCCGGGAATCGAACCTGCGACCTTTCGGTTACAAGCCCAGCTCCTTACCCACTGTGCTACACTCCGTCCTCTATTTTAAAACTGAAGCCGGTGATTAAGCGCGTTCAAAGCAAATCGTCCAGTGTGTCACCTCCTTGTCTTTTCCGTCGCAGGGCAATACGTTCCCCAGCTGGACTCTGGAGCCCACGGGTCGAACTACTACGAGAGCACCTACAAGATGCAGAACGTCCTCCTGCGCGGCTCCGCCCCCGTGGAGATACGCACCTCCCCCCTCCTCTTCGTCTCCTTCCAGCTTCCCGCCATGACCGTGGACGAGTTCTACGGAGACAACCTGGTGAGGAACCTGGCGCTCTTCCTGAAGATCCCGCCCAGCATGATCCGCGTCACCAAGGTGATCCGTGAGGGCGGGGCCCGCCGGCGGAGGTCCACGGGCCTGACGGTGGAGGTGCAGATCAGCCAGCCCCCTCAGCAGAACACCACCGACAACAGCACCAGCGGTGAGGGGAAGGGCCTGCTCATACGGTCCAGTCATACACCCCTCATGCACCTATCCATAATGCACCCAGTCATACGCCCGCTCATACGGTTCAGTCATACAGTCCAATCATGCACCCCTCATGCACCTATCCATAATGCACCCACTCATACACCACTCATACAGCCCTCAGGCATTTATAATTAAGTTATGACATCTTTTGGTTAATAACGAAGACCGCTCCTGTTCTTCAGACGCGGACTTCGGCGCCTTGCGGAAAATAGCGGATGACCTGGGGCAGGCGGCAGTGTCTGGCAACCTGAGCCAGTCCATCGGGTTCAACGTGTCCTCCATGGGCATCGTGCCCCCGACGCCCCCACCCACCGATCCAGGGTGGAGCCAGGTGAGACCCCAGCAAAGGACTTCCCTTAGCCTTTTACCTGGGGATGCAGGTAAATCTCTACAGGTGGAAGGCTGCCATTGTTTGTAGAGGTCCGTATGGCAGCTGTGAGGTCTTTTACTTTTGACATTCGCCTGACTAAAATGGGTGTTCTACTGTTAAGGTAATTCTAGACTAAAGTGGGGTGGTACGGTGGCGCAGTGGGTAGCACTGTCGCCTCACAGCAAGACGTTCGTGGGTTCGAATCCGGACTGGGCCTCTCTGTGTGGAGTTTACATGTTCTCCACGTGGGTTTCCTCTGGGTACTCCGGTTTCCTCCCACAGTCCCAAAAACATGCAGGTAGGCTAATTGGAGACTTTAAATTGCCCATGAGTGAATGGTATGTGAGCCCCTACAATAGATTGACGGCCTGTCCAGGGCTTATTCCTGCCTCTCGCCCAATGCACGCTGGGACAGGCAGGTATAGATAAAGTATGGATAGACTAAAGTGTAAGGTTTAATGATGAAACGGGCTACTCAGCCTATCTAGGAGGATCTATCACTGTGCCTACTCAACCTGGTCTTACACCACCCAGCTCTTCTTCTATGGTAGAACTTCCTGATATCACTGCAGACTGTGTCTCTTTCCACCTTTGCCACCTTGTTCTGTAGACAGAACTAAACCAGAAATCCACTTTGCATTGCATTACATTACATTTATAAAGCAGACACTTTTATCGACGTACAGAAGTGCGTATCAAGGTCATTGGAACAACTACAAAGTACAGGTTCGACAAGGTAGGATACTCATTTCATAGCCGAGAGCACAAAGTCCAGTTCACAGAGAGTGAACATTACTCTGACCTAACCTATGCTGAATCAAACTAGGGGGCAGCACAAGCCACAACATTAGGACGATAACACAAAGTACAATAAGTACTTTATGGGGGGGGGGGGGGGGGTAAGTAAAGGGGGCAGGTTTGGGGTAATGACGCGGCGTGTTGTCTTTTTGTGTGTGGTCTCCAGGTAGCCAACGTGGAGGAGACCAGGCAGGAGCCGACGCCCAGCTTCGTGTCCAGTGTGGCCAGGCTGCAGGTGGTGGTGCAGCCCATGTCCAGTGGCCTCGCGGGCCCCCTCCTCCAGCAGCCCAGCCTCATCGCCCTGGACCAACAGGTGAGGATGAAGATGGGCCGTGTCGCCGTGGACGCGTGGACTAGCATGTCTGCTGCACAGTATTATTAATGCTCCTGTGTTTGTTTGGCAGACCCCGCATTTCTGTTCATAATATTGCTTTCGATATAGGGGAAGCTAATGTGACAAACTGCAGACTGTAGGTCCAGTGTGTATAAACCTTTAACTAATCACCGCTTACAAATGTAGCATGCATAGCTGTTATCATTCACAAAGCACAAATGACCCCATGTAAATGTATGCCTCACAAAAGCTTTAGTTCAAACAAATGTTCACTAACTTCCTCTTTTAGTGAAGAAAAAGTGCTTAGGCATAAGTTTATTTCAGTGTAAATTAACATCTTTGGTTTCACTGCATAAAGAAATGGAAAGCTTAAAATAGATTAACAATATGAGGTGTTGCCTGCCTTTAAGAGGTGTCTGCAGGGTCACTGTGTGTGGGTTGAGTGTGTGTGTGTGTGTGTCCCCACAGGGTAACTGTGTGTCGGTGGTGTGTTTGTGTGTCCGCAGGGTAACTGTGTGTCGGTTGTGTGTGTGTGTGTGTGTATGTCCCTGCAGGGTAGCTGTGTGTCGGTTGTGTGTGTGTGTCGGCAGGGTAACTGTGTGTCGGCTGTGTGTGTGTGTGTGTGTGTCCGCAGGGTAACTGTGTGTCAGTTGTGTGTGTGTGTATGTCCCTGCAGGGTAACTGTGTGTCGGTTGTGTGTGTGTGTCCGCAGGGTAACTGTGTGTCAGTTGTGTGTGTGTGTGTGTGTGTGTCCGCAGGGTAACTGTGTGTTGGTTGTGTGTGTGTGTGTGTGTGTCCCCACAGGGTAACTGTGTGTCGGTGTGTGTGTGTGTCTCCGCAGGGTAACTGTGTGTGTGTGTGTGTCCCCGCAGGGTAACTGTGTGTGTGTGTGTGTGTGTGTGTGTGTCCGCAGGGTAACTGCGTGGCGGTTGGGGTCACCTCTCTCACGCTCACAGCCAGGCTGAAAGGCTGGGACAGCAGCAGTTTGGAGGGCCTGCAGGGGAACACCACCGTGCCCTTCCAGGGCTGCTGGGCCAACTACACCGACCTGTCAATCAGCACCGCCGGTGTGTGCACGGCCACCAACACCGACCGCCCTGCCTTCAGCCTGCCACTGAGCCGCCATTTTCATTCATTCATTCATTCATTCATTCATCCATTCATTCATTCATTCATTCCTTCAATTATTATTATTCATTAATTTATTTCATCTTTATTTGATATGGACGAATACAGTTTACGTGGAGAATTGCAAAAAAGTTATCCAATGTGATGCATCACAGCATTTATAGCTTCTGCAAATTTCCATTTCCTGTCCCGAGATACACTTTTTAAAATGGAAGACAACAGTTTTGAAAAAAACATATTTACAATCCATAGCCCCCCCCCCCACACACTTCCTGCAAAACCAGTTGATTTACACAGGCACTTACAAATACGTACATTTACAAATACGTTTGTCTAACTTCGAAGAAATGACCATGCACTCCGTGTTGAATTAATGTAAAATATTTGTAAATGCTGTTATATTTTTTATCTCAGTTGAAATCAGAATGCTGGGCTACTCTCTAGAATGATATCTCTTAGTCTTAGTCCTCATTTTGCATACATACCCTACTCGTAGCAACTAATTAAAATTCACTGGAAACAAGTGACTTGGTACTTGATGTGAGCCTATACATTAAAAGCCTTGCACACTCCCAAGTAAATGGCCATAATGCTACAGTTTGTTTACCCATGAAAAAAACTTTCATTGGTACGCTGGTACCCTTTAGTTTCATTCACACTTCGCAGAACTCCAGTGAATTTTTACAATTTCCCTCTGTAATTTCCTTTGATCATTAATTCCATAGCAGTGAAACTGTGGTCTATTTGTCTGTGCCTCTCTGGTGATTCTGCAGAGCTGTACGGCACAGTACGTGTCAGTAATCCGGCATGCTCTTGCGTGTTTTTTTTGTTCCATTTGTAGGTGAGAACATGACGATGGTTTTCACTTTGAATGCGGTGAGAGTTCAGTCCAGAAGCATCACCATTAAGGCTGCCACTACTGGTCCTACCGCTGCTCCTACCGCTGCTCCCACCGCTGCTCCTACGGCTGCTCCTACTACAAAGCCCACTGCGAAGCCAGACCCAGAGCCTCCCAGCATCTTTGACTCTGTGGTCCCGGTCAAGTCCAGCACGCTGCACCTGTTTGCGCTCGTTCTCTCTCTGAGCCTCGTGCTTTTGGGATTTTAGGGAACGGCTCGAGTAACCCGGAAAAATGATGACGTAACCATACGAAAGGGTAAAATCGTGTTATTTTTTTCGGAATGTTTACCTTTTGCTGCTATGGAGAATGGGGAATGTGTTTTGTGTCAAATGACGTATCTATTGGTTATTCTTCAGTTCTGTACTCTTTTGTGAATGTAATCAGAGTAATTGGGATTTAATTTGGGGAAGGGAAAAGTTGATTCTGAACAATGACCTTTCATGAAGAAAATATTGTCCTTCTGAACTACAGGAAATGCGCACAAATCATTTTTGGCTGTAGAGCGCACTGAATTAGAATGTTTTGTGAAAAGTGTGCATTCACCTCTGTTAAGGTAACCCTCATATATAACATATAGCCTGTGATATATAATCTGTATCTAAACCTACCTATTGGCACTTACTGTGATTTAAAAAAAAAACTTTAGTCAGGTCTTGATTGCTGGTGGACTTTGTGATTGCTGTTGCTGTAGCCCTTTTACGTTTAATTTGTTTTGAAAGTTTTTAGCTGAATAAATGACCCATGAACATACTTTTTTCATCTCTTTTGTTTCTTTTTTTTGCCTCCCCAGAAACAATGCATATACAGTATTCAGACACCTTCACTTTTCCCACATTTTATGATGTTACAGCCTGATTTTTCAGTTTTTTATTTTTAATAGATGTGCTAAAATTTCTAGAAACCTGTTTTTTTCCACTTTGTCATTATGGGGTATTGTGTGTACATTGATGAGAACAAAAATTAATTTAATCAATTTTTATAATAAGGCCGTAACATGACAAAATGTGGAAAAAGTGAAGGGGTCTGAATACTTTCCAAAGGCACTGTGCACCTTGGTTTAGAAATAATTCTAAACGAGAATAACAGTCGATGTGAAATGTTTCATTTTCGGAACAATTGGGTAAAATACACGCACACGACCTCTGCAGGATATGACATCACAGCACAAGCTGGTTTGGAGGTCCGTGGAAGTGCATTATCTTGCTTCAGACCATGAATACCCCAAATGCCCTATACCTGCCATTGTAGGACCGATGGTCATCAGAATCTTCTATAAATGCCGAATATATCCTTTATTCACACACAAACATTGTCTGGCCCAATTGAAAACATGCACTATAACTGAAATAAGACCCAGAATGTCTATTTAAACGAGACAGAAAGGTACCTCCTTTCTGTCATTTAATTAATTTTTTTGCAATGGTTGGGTTTCAACACTAGGGGGCGCAGGAATTACATTATGCAACTCAGCAACATGTGGTCCAGGGGTCCTCAATTTTATCCAGGAAGGGCCGGTGTGGGTGCAGGCTTTCGTTCCAACCAAGCGGCAGCACAGCTGATTCTACTAATCAGCCACTGGAGTCTTTGCAAAGGACCTTGATTAGTAGAATCAGGTGTGTAATTGCTTGGCTGGAGCAAAAGCCTGCATCCACACCAGCCCTTTCCGGATGAGATTGAGGACCCCTGATGTGGTCCATGGACTAGAACAGTGGTGCCCAGCCCTGCTCCTGGAGATCTACCATCCTGCAGGTTTTCATTTCAACCCTAATTTGACACCTGATTCCACTAATTAGCGGCTCGATGTAGAAGCAGCTTTCGCTGTTGAATGAGGTGTGGCTTTGTTATGTTTGGAGGGGAAACCTACAGCACGGTCAGATCTCCCAAGAACAGGGTTGGTTAGCACTGGACAACAGGAAATACTCACAAGTTCTTTTTTGGCTGCAGAGCACCCTCTGAATTCGATGTTTTGTGAAAAGTGTGCATTCACCTCTGTTAAGGTAAATCACAATCTGATATGTAATCTGCATCTACAACTACCTACTGGCACCTACTCTGTTTTGCTGGAATTTTAGTCAGGTCTTGATATGGTGGACTTTGTGACTGCTGTTATAGCCCTTTTACCTTTTGGCAGTTTTATTAATCATAAAAAATCCATTGTTGAATAAATAACATAAATTTATTACATAAGAAACACAAAACAAATGTACATTCATAAGTTCTTTGTCTTGGCCTAGGGCTTTAAAAAGCATTTCACACATTTAATTTGTTCAATAAAAACTTATATGTAACAATCGGATAGGAATAAAACATGTATAATCTCTGGTAAAGATGCTCTTGACAGTACAGAGCCTCGAGCAGATTGAGAGGCTAGAAGCTCAAAATCATTGGTACAGATCTGTCTAATATACAACAAAACAACACTCAAACAATTACAGCAGTGAACAATTAGCAAAATAAATCTATTTGTATATATTTCTTTCATTTGGATAGGTAATATATATTTATTTACTTAATATCAGAATACCCGTTTACTTTCCGGAGGTTTAGGGATAAGATGCAGGCCACCTCATAAAATAAACTACGTCAGAAAGAAAGTTCTGGAATTGTGTGGAGAGCAGTTTGCCTTGCATTTTGGTTGCTGACGTGTGGATTATCTTGCACGAGTTTTTTTTTTTTTTTTTTTTTTTAAATCTTTGAGGGAGGATTGTAACAGTCGGGCCTAGAGCTGGCTCCCGTCGGGCGGTGGTGGTGGAGGAAAGTGCTCTTCCCTGGAAGGAGCGTCCGCCAGGAGGAAGGAGTCCGTGGAGCGGGTGCTGATGCGGAGGGGCGCCAGGCGACGGAGGTTGCTGGGCGACCAGGGCAGCCGCACCTGGGCCCTCTGGGAGGGGGCCACCACGTTCTCCGTCTGCGCTGCGGCCTGCCAGGGGGGGGCCTCCCACGGGGGGGTCTCACCCGGGCCGACGAGGTCGGCGTCTGGCATGAAGGCGGGGTTCTCAATCCCCCCTGGGAAGGCGAGAGGAGGACAGTTATACCCAACTGAGAAAAACATTTCACTTCAAATTTCTTTAAATTGTTAACAAACAGTACTTATAGTAACTGGCTTAGGAGCTTGCACATAAACAGCTTTTTTTGTCACCTCAAAGGTATTTTACCCAATCCTAAACTAAACATGTTAATCATGCTGTCTTTTGTGGGTTTAAAAAAAAATAAAAAATCATTGCTATCACTTATTTCCCAGAATTGATTGCGACTGTTAAATTCCTTAATTCAGCACAAACCGTCTTTGCGAATTATATTCGTGGAAACTTAAAGTGCTGGCTATTGTAGCTTCGGTATTGTGTGTAAAATTAATAAAACAAAATCAAAATGTGAAATAGTACAACCGGTAGAAACAGTATAAAACCATCATGTATAACCATCTGTACCATCAGTATAAACCTGTATTACGTTTATTAAGCTTGTGTTTTCTTTTTCTGGGGAGTCATTTTTTTAAATGATTCTAAAATATTTCTTTAGTTTTTTTTATTTATGTATTTCGTTTCACCTCCAGCCGTGTATGTTACAGTCATGGGCATTCCCCTGGCTGATGCTGGGTAATTCGCTGTGTTGTCCACATGGGCACCGTCTGTGTCCGAGAACTCAAAATCTGGAGACAAACGGGTCAATACCTACAGCGTCACCCATACTAGTCTGGCAACAGAAGGCCTTAGTATCAGAGGAGATGATAATGGGGAAAATGTAGAGCTTGTCCGTTTAACTACTACCTAAAAGCACCCAGAACTCTAAAGGCAGAGTACATTAAACAATGTATAATCTTCCAGTAATTAAAAACACGCAATCAAAATATTTGTGACTACACGTGAGAAATGAACATACCTTCATCTATGAAGGGATGTCCTTTACTTTTGATTGATTTTCCATTTGGCATCTAGAAAAAGCAGAGGACAAGTCGATTAAACATGCATTGCCAAAATAAAAGCTCTGTTGTGTGAATTCAGATGATCCAACATAGCTTTTATTTAGCTTTAGATTCTGTTTACTGAAAACATCCCTCCGTATGGTAATAGATGTTTTCAGTAAACGACTGCATTTGCTGAGGCAGTGCAGTGCAGGTTTGGGGTTATTTTTCGATGAAATGCAGCATAGGACAATGGATGCAATGCAGTGTAGGGGATACATTCCGGTGCAGTGCAATATATGATAATGGATACAATGCAGTGTAGGGGATACATTCTGATGCAGTGCAGTATAGGACAACGGATGCGGTGCACTGTAGGGTAGGGGATGTTTCCCAGTGAAATTCAGTATAGGTAAATGGATGCAGTGCAGTGTACTGTACTGTAACGTTTGATGTGTGCTCAGGATATTTTGGTAATGGATGCCTGACCTTTTGTGTTTGATCCCTCTTGGGGGGCTTGATCATCTTATTGTGGGTGACGCCCATCTTGGCGGATTTGAAGGACTCCAGTCGGCTCCTCATAGTCCTCTGGAAGATCTCCTGGACCTCGTTCTCATCCTTGTTGACACTGATGTGGCTCCTGCTGTACCTGTGCCTATGCTGAAGGTGAGCAGGTGAGCAGGTTAGTCGGTGAGCAGGAGTGGGGCGTGGGTCAGAGGCCTGTCAGTCATTTTACTCATACGCAAAAAAAGGCAAAGTAGTCTGTCAATTATAGGCATGGTTTTTTTTTTATCATGTCGTTGGCTATGTGTGCCAATTCAGCAGACGTATTTTAGTCTCACATATGGTTTACCGCCTTGTCTCCAACATAATGGGGTTGTAATGTTTGAAGTGATCCAAGTTTGTACTGTACAGCATAAATATTTCTTGCTACTTTTTAATGCGTACTACTTTATGTGCCTGTCCTTCTTTATTCTTTATCCCAGGGACTACAGGTGGAAATTAGCAAATTGCTATAACCCGGTACATTACATCTTTCCTTGTTTTATATAAGGTTAATGTTCTTTGTACACTGTCCCTGTTTAAATAAACGAAATAAATAAATAAAATAAATTACGTGCGTGATTACTGGCGAACCTGCGACCTTTAGGTTTACAAGACCAACTCCTTGGCCATTATACTACACTGCCATTTAAGGTGAAAACGACAAAGCAGGAGAGCCTACAGCCCGCTCCAGGGCGCAGAACGAAGATCGGGGGGTCTGCGGTATGGGGCAGGCCCGTGCTGCCGGTACCTGTTTGCGGGCCTTGTAGAGGTGCTGCTGCAGCAGGCGGTGTGTGTTGATGTCCTCCGGCACCCTCCCGCTCTGCCCCCGCATGTCCATCTCGTGCACGTCCAGGCACACGGACGGCACGCTGTCCCGCCTGCAAACGCACCGTCGCAGAAGGTCACCAACCGACACGTCACCAGCCTTCTTTCACTTGACAGTTACACTTAACGCTGTTCTCTCCGACCGCCATTTTTCAAATCGAAATTAAATTTAGGACGGCCGTACAAACCATTTTACCGCACCTCAGAAACCCGGTCTTCGCATTCATACGAATCTGCAGTTTAAACCTGGCGCTGCAAACCGAACGAAAAGTGACAAAAGAGAAAGACGGGTCCTTACAGAACGGAAGACGCCAGCGTGTGATCCGAGTCTGAGTCCGAGATGTGACACATTCCTTCGGGCATGTCCGACATATTGGCGCCGAAGATCTTCTTGAAGTCCACGTTGGTGTCGCTGTCCGACTGGCGCACAAAGGCCAGAGATCCCCTACGCTCAGCCTTCACGAAGAGACAAGGAACTGGGTTATTATTTCTATTCGTATTCCCAGGTCCAGTTCACTCCATGAAATAAAGCAATATTCATTTGAAAGTACACTTGCGACAAGTGAGTGTGTTGCATATTTTTGGCTGGACCGCAACGGCGGGGCCAGCCCTACAAACGCGAATGTCTGTGTCTGAGTGACTGAGTGAGTGATGAATTACACCATTGGTCGGCTGAGTTATGAAGTTACACCATTGGTCGGCCGGTCCAGCCATATACTAGGTTTTGACCTGGTCTTGTTGTCTGTTCTACACCCGCTTTTTAAGCCTGTCTTCATGGACTGTTCAGTAGATTGCGAGTGTGTGAGTCTCGACAAAGTCTATCCTCTTTGTAGCAGGACCTGGTGTCTGTTTTGTTTTTTTTTAGCAGCACACAGACAGGCTGAGGTAATATTTCTGCGACAGCCTCACACAGTGTTCAAATTATGGCGGGGATTGGGGGGAGGGTCAGTTATTATATATTGTAATATCGTAAATATTACAATATATTTCCCATCGCTGGCATCACTAGACACCAACCCTAGTGACGCCACTGCTGGGAAACATATTGTAATATTTACGATTACAGGTAAGAAGGATGTATAAATGTTTCGCCCCCCCCCCCCCCCCGTAATTCTCATTTTCGGAGCGGGCGATGAGCAGTAAACCTGCGGTCTGAGCCGCGTGAAGCGGTCATCGCCGCCCCCCTCACCTCGGTGACGTAGCTGACGGCGTCTTTGAGGTTCAGCTGGTGGAACACGCTGAAGAGGTAATCCCGCGACTTGCGAATCTTGGGCTTCATCAGGAACGAACACAGCCACCTCTCCTCAAACTGGTTCCACCTATTTCGGGGTAGAGGTACAGTACACGATAAACACTACAGCGTTACAACAACAACAAAAAAAACTTCAAATCACTGCAAAAAGGGTGCTTTTTCAAAACAGGTGAAGCAAGGATAGCTACAAAAACCTCCCATTCAACCAATATATACAGGAAATTGTTACCGTTAAATTTTCACATAAATATGAGAGAGTCTTATGAGCAGTATGAGTATTTTTCCTATTGTCCCTTCCAAAAGAAAGAATTCTTGCAAAGAATTCCAAAAATGTGCGCTTCGGCCAATCGAGTTGAAACATTTAAGCTTTTTCCAACCTCAGTATCCATCCCTTGAAAGAATGGCAATTCTCACCAGTATGCTGCTCTGAAAGGTTGCAATGCCAACCCACGGGCGCACTGAAAAAACTGGCCCTTTTGACGCAAAATAAAAGCAGAAAATCGCAAGGAACTCCAGAATGACGGGAAAATTCCTGGAATTCCGTAAAAAATAAAAGCGCAGCGCTCACTCACTTGTCCCTCATGTAGTTGTGTCCGATTTGTCCTGAAATATCCTCGATCGCGATGAGGATGTGATCAAAAGCCTGAACGAAAGAGACAAACAGCAGCACAAAAAAAAAAGAAAAAGAAAAGTAAGATGTATTTATTAAAAAATTTGAATTTGAATTAAGAGAAACAATGTTAAGAGCGGCGGTTAAGAGAAACGTGGACTTAATGGCGCCGGTTACCCTGTTCTGAAGCTTCAGGATCAGGTGGGGCTCTTTCTCTGCGGCCCGCTTCACCTTCAACCACTTGACCAAAGGTTTCATGGTCACGCCCTACGGAGAAGAAGAAGGTGCATTAAAAATCGCTCGCGTCCCTCAGTCATGCGGGAGTATTCGGCTCGACATGGGGGAGGAGTGTAGCACAGTGGGAAAGGAACTGGGCTTGTAACCGAGAGGTCGCAGGTTCGATTCCTGGGTAGGACACTGCTGTTGTACCCTTGAGCAAAGGTACTTAACCTGCATTGCCTCAGTATATATCCAGCTGTATAAAATGGATGCAATGGGTAAGTCGCTCTGGATAAGAGCGTCTGCTAGATGCCGGTAATGTAATGTAACATGAACTGCTTTCAGCCAGAACATCCCAGCAGAACAGCTGCAGTCGGAGTGTGTTTTTCTAAATTGATCAGCCCTCAAATATACCGCTCGAAAAATGTCGCGTTTATGGACGACGCAGAACGGCCGTTACCTGGAGAATGACGGTGAAGTACACCACTATTAGAGTTGTGCAGACCATGAGGTTCTTCTCCTTGAACTTGTTCTCATCCAGCAGCGCAACCAGCCCGTACGCCACTGCCCCCCGCAGGCCACCGTAGCTCATGACCACCTGGTCGATGACCTCCAACGGAACGAGTCGGTACCGGTTCAGAACCCAGGTGAGGGCGAAGGTACCTGTGATGCAAAGACGATTCTCTTTGTATTTCTGTATTGGATGTTCAGATTGTCCATCCAGCTCACTCCCAAAATCTAACGGGTCAAGGTGCAAATGGACTAGCCCACTGCAGACATTGATCCAGGAATGGGTTAACATGACACTATACGGTGCTGGTAAGATGCTGTTATAGCTATTACTGTATGCATAATTATAGTTTGCATGCATTCTGTTTTCTCTACTGCTGCTTGGATCAGTCTCCGTGTGGCGGAAACCTCTCCCTGCGCTACACGACACCACCCGCTATTCTGCCACCACGGTATTTGCTGTGTGAACTCCGTGCCTATTCATTACAGTGGGCAGTGGCGAAGGTCTGCCCACAAAACACACAGCGTTCGTGGGGGAACTGAGAGCACAATAGGCATCTTCGACTTTCTCTGCACGATGTCTGCACCAGACAAATAAATACACATTCATGAAATGCCTCTATAGCTAAAATAATGGGGTAGCTAATGAGAAAATTTGAATAACAAGTTAAAAGCATATGGAGTGATTTCATGCAAAGTTTTATGCCGTACAGCTATTTGGCTTCCTATGATTTAGCTAGCTTGCTAGAAAGTAAGCTGTACTGATACATTCCTCAAGTTTTTAACAGACCTGGGTGAAATACGTATTTGCTTTCGATTCAAATACTTTTCTGCGCTCTCTTGATCTTGCCTGGTGCAATTGAATCTGCCGATATGATCAGAAGGCAGGGTTTGCACTTTTTGAGAGTAATTTCATTGGTTTCAGTACACCAGACAAGATCAGTAGAGCGTAGAAAAAGTATTTGAATCCAAAACAAACACGTATTTGACCCAGGTCTCGTCTGCACGTGAGCCATACTGAAGGCTGAGGAGCAGGACTGAAGTGCGGAGCAGGAGGTGACCCTACCTATGAACCGGTACACGAAGATGAAAAGCAGGGTCAGGAGGATGAAGGCGGTGTTCCAGACCCATATGTTGGGATCTATGGCGGAGATCCCGAGGAAGACGAAGATGATGGTCTCCGACCCGTTGGCCATCATCTTCATGGCGTACCTGACCGTGGACACCGATCTCTCGTCCATGTTGGCACTGACGTACTTCTGACAGCAGATGCCACAGAAGGTGATTCTAAAACGCAGGCAATCGGATTTTTCATCTTTCATTAGTCTGCCTAATTTTGTGAAATTAAAATGCATGTCTGAAACAATTTCAACAATTACGTCCACCGTGAATGAATCATGCTATAAATAGCAAATAAAAATCTAGGCCTGCCATCAAAAGCACTGATATCAAAATTATTCCAAGTTATGAGAAATGATATTGCCTATTTTAGCTCACACAAATTACACAAGCTGTATTCCAAAGCATTTTATATTAGTGCAGCTACTAAAAATAATGACGTTGGCTTAAAGTTTGGGTGGCACTCACGACAGGATGGAAGACAAAGACAGCATCTCGGCCGTGAGGTAGGCGAGATAGGAGAACACGAAGATGAACCCGGGTTCGATGATTTGCACGTTCTTCGTGCAGCGGGTCAGGAGGGAGAGCAGAATGGCGAAGACCACCCCAACGAGGGCCCCGCCGAAGGCGACCACAAAGAACGACACTGACGGAGGAAAAACAAACAGGAAGTGGATGAAACGACGCCATTTTGCTTGCGAGATAACGCTTCTTTTAATCTTTTTTTATTTATTTAAAAAGCGTTATTTAACCTGACATGTAAAGGACGGAGGCAACCCTCGCATTTGCTAGGGAGGCCTTTGAACTGACACACTCATTAATCCTGTTAGTTCGCTATTCCATTTCACTGACGGACACGGTCAGGCCATTGCCATCGTGAATGAGTTCTATTGTAGGCCTTAAGAACCAAGTTACACTGAATTTACAAAGGTTACACGAAACACAATGCCTCGTTGACCTCATAATGTTTGCGTTGTGAGTTACTTTGGCCCAGTGAATCAAACGAAGAGCAGACGTACTGCATCACTCAGCGCTGGTCCCTTACCTATGCCTTTGATTATTTCCGCGGCATTAATCCGCTCCCCTCCTAAACTTACAAAAGCGTCAAAGACATTGTACAGCACCTGAAAGGAATTGGCAAAAAAAAAAAAAGACACATAACCAAAAATACACACAACCAAGGGTGTGTAGATCAGGGTTGTATGAAATTATTTCAGACAGCTCTATGTCCTTGTACTCTTATTGAAGTGTAACAACTGATTTAAAGAACTTGGTACACGTGTATAAATGAAATTTCACTGCCGGGTATTCTTTGTGTTTATGAATCATGATGAATTTCTGAGCAGCATAAACAGTTAAACTTGAAGTACAGAAAGAAGTTTATAATGAAGATTAAAATGAAGAGAACAGTACTGATAGATCTGCACAATCTCATGAAATGTTAACTGGATATGTATGGTTTGTAGGGACATGTGACCAACCACTGTCACTCCATCATTCAGCAGGGATTCCCCGAAAACCAGGATGAAGAGGACTTCATTCACGTGAACTTCTTCGAAAACAGCAAGCACTGCCACGGGATCCACTGCAGCAATCAGACTCCCGAAGAGCAGGTACTGCAGCAGGCCAATGTCCAGATCTCCTGCAAGAGGAGCAGAAGGGTCAAGAGCTCTGAAGGAGAACACAAAGAACTTTGAACACTCATGAACTTTGACCTCTGAAGGAGAGTGCAAAGAACATGGACTCTCCTCTGTGTAGTCCTCTGATAGATTATTTAGCTTCCTGAACCCTGAGATATTTAGGTAATCAGTGGAAAGTAGTTTTTTTACAATCACCAGTGGACACTCTTGAGTCCTGGTTGTGTCAACCAAACCCCTTTTATTTGTGACAACTGATAACCGGGAGTATCTGACGCACCACTGGGAGGAACTCATAATAATCAAATATTGCATCCTACCATAGCTGACATCCAAGACTCATAGCTACAACAACAGGGCCCAGAAATGTGCCTGAGGTGGGCCCCATTGCCTTGGAGGACTCTAACTGGAGGGCAGTGAACAAAATGCAATACACCGCCACATTTAGCTCAGAAATGAAACCCTTTTAAACTTTTCAGTCTGGAATCCTAAAAGCAAAAATTGTGTATCGTGAGAGAGGAAGAAGGGAGAAAAAGTGACCGGACCCCGGCAGCCTTACCCATGGCTCCAGCCATGTGCACGCCCCAAAGCGATAGGCCGAGGGCGGCAGCGTTCCAGCAGGTGCCGATGATGGCGAACGTCAGGATGGCGCCCATGTTGCCGAAGAACAGCTTGTTGGGCATGAAGTAGCCGGCGTCGAGGATGATCTGGGGCAGCAGGTAGAAGAAGAAGACCTTGGGGCTCAGGGCGAAGGTCTGGACGTGGTCCGCTCCCCAGACTATCCCGCCGAGGACGAAGCCGATGAGGATGAGGAGGCCGCTCTCGGGGATGACGCTGGTCAGCTTGTGGTTCAGCTCGAACACTGGGGACGGAGGAGAGAAAAGGGCGTGAGTGGGGAGGAGAGGGTGGCAGTGTAGCATAGCGGGTAAGGAACCGGGCTTGTAACCGAAAGGTCATAGGTTCAATTCCTGGGTAGGACACTGCCATTGTACCCTTGAGCAAGGTACTTAACCTGCACTGCTTCAGTATATATCCAGCTGTACAAAATGGATGCAATGTAAATGGCATGTAACAGTTGAGTAAGTTGCTCTGGAAAACATATGCCTGTAATGTAATGTTAAGCTATTGCATTACATAACTAGATGATCACTCGTGGTTGCCGTTCAGGTCAAGTGGTTCACACAACAGCAGCTAACCAGCCAGTCAACACTTCTTTAGTTCACAAAAAAATATGCATTGACCCATTCACTGAAGATCACTGCTTTCTTATGGGAGAGATCTGCGGCGAGCACACAAAATCAACACACGGTTTGTTCAGGAAGCATCCACCACAAAAGACTCTTTCAATGTCTGCTGAGGCTCTCCGGCTATTGTTTGAAAATCTTCCATTCACTGGACGTTGTTCAGGCTGTCCACTTGTCATTGCACAGTTAATTCATTTCAATCCTTTTTTTCTTTTCTTCTTCTGTGACGTTATTTCAGTTATATTCACAAGTCTCATCCCTCCGCTGTACATTTGAGGCATTGAGAAGTGTGTTCTGAGTCCCTCTGTAGAGATTCTATTGAACACACTGAGAATCATATTCCATAGGTTCTCCTGAAAGAGTGTTTGGCCTGAGAAGCTATTTGTCCATGACAAGCTTATATTGCAGACTGGGCAGATTTTCAGCCACACCAAACTATACGTATTGTTGCTAAATCAGTGTTGAAAGATGTTTTGCATTTGCTGACTTCACTGGAATGAAATGTTGATGAAGCATTGCAATTTCTTGCAAAACCAACCCAGGCCTGTTTGTCTTTTATATTATAAAGCACTCCATATCGTTCACTCTATGAACATTGTGCATGATGCCGAACGTTCAACAGTCACAGGATGTATTTTCTATGAAGTAACCGCACCACTTTTAATGGCAGCTATCGTGTTCGTGACACTAGATCTTTGGCCTGGCCATCGAATGAGAGCCTACGTTCGTGTAACAAGGTCCTGTCGTCGTAGTTACTCTCCACTGTGGTGTCACCTGTTTGTGTTATCATTATGAGGAGGGTTACCACACTCCAGAACAGATTCCAGGCACTTACGCAGGTGTCCCGCACCGACACAGGACAACCGCCCAACATCAACAGGCGGGCTGTTGACATGGTAAGCAGCCTGATTGCTGCCTGCATCTCTGGGCACTGTAGTCCTTCCCATAAAGCAGCTGGGACTATAAATCATCGTGACGCATGCTAAGGTGACCTACCTACGTATTGCCAATGGCAGGTGATGTTGGGGAGAGGACAAGGGGGGGGGTATTTCTTGTGAAATGCTGGCCAAGGATGGGCAGGGACTGTTGCATTTCATTTCAATGCCATTCATACTCAATGTTAAGGAAAGGAACTTCATTTGTACTGCATGGTAACTGTACAACAACCTACATTTTGGTAAGTTATCGGAAAAACCACTACTGTATATGCGGGACAAAGCGTTGCCCCACGTATACAAATGGGATGAGCCATTTTTGCCCGAAATACAAGATGAACTGGTCAGAGAGAGTCCTTCTACAAATAGCAATAGCAGCAGCAATAATTCCTGTGGCCCTACCTGTGGATATCAGGTATAAAAAAGAAATAGTAACTCAGAACCAAGCTACCAGAAATTAGCAGTGGACTTGGGGCAGTTCTCAAGCTAAGAAGTTTCACTGGCACAGTGATATAGATGGATAAGCATTCCTCCTCAGCTGCGAATTGTACTGTATGAATTTATGAAACGGCTCCACCTGTGTCCAAAAAGATCTATCTTGTGTATGCATTAAATTTTTGGGGGGTTTTTGTCCAGTTGTTTGTTTATATGCACAATTTATGTGGACTATTAGAAAGCCAACCTCACTGATTCTCTTCTGGCTGAATGGAAGCAAATCCCTGCAGCAACGGTCCAATGTCTAACATAAAGTCTTCCCAGAAGAGTGGAGGTTGTTATAGGAGCAAAGGGTGGACCAACTCCATATTAATGCCCATAATTTTGCATGAATTGTTGGATGTCACGTGTGCACATACCTTTGGCCATGTAGCATATAATTAGTTCCCTATTAGTTACTCAATCACCACACGAATTTGAATTTGAGAACAGCAAGTATTAGTGTAAGTTTATGTAATCTGTTACTGCTATGATGCAATCCCTTCGCCTGTTTGATGTCAGAGATGACGTCCTCTTACAGCGCAGGCGAAGTTCGGTCAAGGGTGAAAAACTGAGAGGCTCAGCACAGCCAAAAATTCACGTGATGCACTAAAGACTGCAGACTGCAGGATCTAAGTCTGAAACACCGGTTTAACAAATAGTCAGAAACAGACAGTCAAAACCCAGGAAACACCAACAGAGCTTGTATCATTTTTGGCTCATTACAAAATTATGGTGCATTTAAAGAGCTAAGAGAGAATGTTGGTTGCTGGTTTTAAACTTATGAAACGATGGTGGCGCTATTGTTGGAAAAAAAAAAAAAACATGTTAATGATCTACTCTTTAGAGTCCAACGCACAAAGCGACTTGATCATTTACTTTTCCATGCGAAAAGAGACACCGCGTTCAGTGTTTTACGACCCACCCCATAGCTGGTAATGAATGCACCGGTCATTATAGTCAAGATGTGCTACACTAAAACAAGTATTCACGCTCCGATTCATAAAACGTCCTCATAATTCTCATTTTATGAAAAATGGCATAACCTCACTTTTTTTTTATTTTGTGGCATCATTAGTGTCCACAACGATGTGGAAAAAATGTCAGTAGGTAATCGGACAGAACACTTGCATCAAACAGAATTAAACAGCAGTATACTTAATTTAGGAGTTAATATCCAGTTGCAAAATTGTTAAAAAATCAATTCCAGGAGTTACCCCTTTTAAAACTCTCAACTCCGGCAACCACTTGAAAGCAGATTCAAAATGGATCGTTCCATCAATGGAAATTAAACACCCGATTTGAGCTTTACAGCCTCACCCGCTCCTTTATGTTTGGAAATCACGTTTCTGACAATGATCTGATTTTGCATGCAGCGTCACATGAGCCAGGGTTGTAGGGTTAGCCGTCAGCCACAAAATAAACAAATAAGTGAGTGACAAGGCTGTGGCCTGGGACGCTGTGTACGGGGTGGGGTCAAGGCGATTCCATGGGGCGCTGACTGACAGGGACCATCACAAAACGATGCTTGTGACTGTGCAGGGATGGAGTGGCCCAAACTTTTCAGGGGCCCCAAAACTTTTGGGCTGCTCTTCTTCCAGCCTCTCACAGTTACTCTAAAATAACTGTCAATCATCAATACAGCAGGGAGGAGTTCGGTTGGTGTGATGTCAGTGGCTTCTTTCCAGGGTAGAACTCAACTGATATGGATATAAATACCCTGACAGTCTGCACTTTCATGTTATATTCATTGTCTTATTTCAAATCTAATATACAGGAGTGCAGTGCCAAAAACAACAAAAAATTGTGTCACTGTCCCAATACTTCTGCATTTAACTATCCCTGCAATGCGTCTGCCACAGTTGGCACTGACACATACAGTATTCTATCACACGTTTTGTATGTCGGGTTCTTTAGCAGGACACATTTTCCCATGATGCTCTCTGTTGATCAATTAAACAATTACATTTCCTGAACATATTTGGTTCTGTAGTGATCCTGGTTTGCACAGATACAGTATGCTAGGGTACTGTAAGGCCGGCTAACAGGATTTAAGATAACGTTTTATGTCTGTTGCAGAGAAATCACGGGCAACCAATGGAGAAAAGTACATTTTGAAAAAAAAAAAAAAGAAAAACTGCGCTTGGCACAGGGCCATTTTTAAAAGCAAAAATTGTTATGACAGGCTAAGAGAGCATATTGGCTCCTTTATCAAATATGTTTTGATAATTGTGTATAATATTATTTAAAATATTTTTTTCTGTCCTTAATTTATAATATATATAGTAATATTGTATTATAATCGTATCTCACAATCATACGGACACCTGTTGATAACACCTGACTGTGGCATCCCCAAAGAACTGTTCCACCTCGTGTGGACTTGTGGCATCTGACTGCTCAACTCAACTCAACCAGCAGCTGCCTGCATTCCCCCGCATTTCGTCTGAATTTCATTTGTATTTCGCCTGCATTTTTGCCCGCATTTCGCCTGCATTTTGACCTGCATTTTGACCTGCATTTCTCCTGCATTTCACTTGCATTTCATCTGCATTTTTGCCTGCATTTCGCCTGCATTTTGACCTGCATTTTGACCTGCATTTCTCCTGCATTTCACTTGCATTTCATCTACATTTTTGCCTGCATTTTCGCCTGCATTTTCGCCTGCATTTTTGCCTGCATTTCGCCTGCATTTTGACCTGCATTTCATCTGCATTTTTGCCTGCATTTTCGCCTGCATTTCGTCTGCCGCGTTACATACCCATTTTGCAAATCCAAGACACAAATATCCACAAGGCGACGATGTAGGGAGCTGTCACGTGGTGCCACTTGAAGGTCACGATCTGGATCCCCGAATGACCGGACCCGTTTCCCCCCTCCGGCCCGCTGTGAATGGACGGTAGTTCCCCGTCTGGGGCAGACTTCCCCGCGGCCGCGCCCTCTGCCGCCGACGCGGACGCGCAGCAGAGCAGCGCCGCGGAGACGAGCCAGAGCCCGCCATCGACCCCGCGGCCGGGCGCAGCCGCTAACGAGGAGAGCCGCCGTGAAAACGGGCCACGCATTCGAGTGAAAAGCGCGGAGGCGATCGGCGGGAAAAGCGCGGATAGCGGGAGCGCCGGTGACAGCCGTGGGCGTCCCTGCGCTCGAATCGGCTAGCAGTTCCTCTCCGGCGTACGGCGCAGCTGGAGCGTTTGTGATCAGTCGTGCAGAGAGACCAGAAGGACACAGGAACCGGCTTAACCTCCCCCTCCATCTCCCCCTTAACCTCTCTCCCTCCCTCCCCCCCTCCCCCCCAGTAACTTGTGGGAGGGCCCAACTCCTGACAGAAAAGTTAGGATTTTACTCAAAGGTGACATTTTCTTATTATTTTCCTACGCGCAAAGAGAGCAATGTTCTGTAGCCACCGATGAGACAGTTCGGGAGTTCCCAAGAATTGCGATACTGTGGCCAGTATTACTGATGGCACACTACCTGAGAAATTACACTGACTTCCATCTTGTAATAGGACAAGCCGATCAATTTTATTATTCAGAAAAATAAATTATGGATTACAAATGTGTTGTGTCTTGGTAGCTTATACTGAGAGGAAAGCACTACATGAAATTTGTTGTTGTCAGTAGTACCTGCTACCTCTCACTTGGTGTTCTCAGAAATAAGGCTACAGTGGAGGCACATCCTTGTTCTTTAAGGAACAAATTTCCCACATGAACCCTGCAAGCACTATAATATTCCATTTGGGCACTAACAAGCACCTTTTTACAAGCAAAAAGGGTACAAATGAATTGCGTATTGCTGGCCAGGGGTACAATTTTATGTACTGTACCTATAAGGTACCACCCCAGTGACAATCATTTGAACCTTCATAGACATTTATCATACCTTTCATTGTGAGAGTGTAAGTGGTTTAATTATTCTGCCTTGTTCAAATCAAATCAAAAACCCTCGTTTATTCAGGAGAAGACCTGGCATCACTAGGACGAAAGCTGAAATGGCTAGGCTAGGCTACATCCGTATAAAACCTGAACCGTGCTGGGGTTAACCCAGTCTGGCTAACCCGGACTCCGCCCCTCTAAGCGCCTAGATTCTGGCTTTAGCTCACGGGCGCCCTGGCACACCCGTCTGCCAGCGTCGGGGGAGTCGGCAGGCTGCCCCTTCCAGCGGTAAGGGCACCGGAGGGTTAGACGGGCTCGTGGTGCCCTGCCGACAGTTGGCATCACCTCCCGGGATTGCCAGTTACAGGACTGGCACTGGAAATCTAGAAGTTGTCTGCATGTTAAATTGTCTTTGTGTTACCATACTGTATTATTAGTTAATGCAGTATGCCATAGTGTAGGAAAGTCCTTCACTAAAATGTCATAATCAAACAGCAGGTAAGTATTGAAAACCCGTGCTCCCTACAATTCAAAACAGTCCCCGCTCTACTCCTTTCTGTTGTACTTAATAGTGAAAGTATAATTAACTTCGAATGTAGCGCAGAAGTCAAGCGAGATTAATATTATTTGACTTAATTAACAGGGCTGTGCTTTTGCGCACGTTCCCTTGTAGTTTCGGCTGAATGTCCAGCGAGCGTACTTAATCATTGACACGTTTCTTTCACAAGCTCGGTTAAATCTTTCTTGTGCAGAGGTCAAAGCTCATCTCCTGTCATCGGAAGTGTTTTGTTTATTTTGGGACGAATGTGTCTCCTCCCGCTGTTAAAATTGCACCCGTTGTCAGAATCCCCTGTTTAATTTAGTTAGCGTGTAGACAATAGGAGGCTTTAAGTCTTTAAGCATTAAGGAGTATGCTGCAAAAGGTTTTAACATAGTTGTCTTCTCTTCTGCATTATTCTCACAGATCGATGGATTCGGCCTGCCGCTGCCAGTTTGACGGAGAAAATGCGCCCTGTCGCCCCTTGTCTATCTCGTTCCCTTTTTAATTCTTGTCACCGCGTTAAAAAATCAATTAAATAAACTCCGCCGGTTCCTTCATGTAGCGCAGCCGCCTTTGAAGGACGCCTCGTTGAGTAAATATTCGTCCGAGACAATCGCGCGGCGCGAGGCTCTCGCTCTGCCCGTTGGAGTGCCGGCGGTTTTAAATGGCACAGTTCCAGACCGCGTTAGAAATCGCACAATGGCCCGAGTGATCCGGGACCGCGCGGAAAACAGAGAGTCTTCTCTTCGTTAGCGTCGTTCCTGAAACGTCTGTACACCTTTATGAGGCAGGTGTTTGACAAGGCACTGTGACTGACAAAAAATTTAAAAAACACTACAATGACATGATTGTCCTGTTGAGGAAACGTACTACAAGCCCAGTAAGCAAAGGCTGGAATCTAGCTATCTGGAGGGGTAGAGACCTAGGTTGAGAGATGTTTTGACAAAACGACTAGATTAACCCCAATATAGTTCAGGGCCCTGTTTCACGAAGCAGGATTTCTTGGTTAGCTGGAGAACTGCGCTGAGTAAAACGCAGAACCCTCCCAAATCTGGAACATGGCCTGAAGTAAAAAGAGCTGTTGTGAGTTTTACTCAGCACAATTGTCCAGCTAACTCGGTAATCCTGCTTTGTGAAACACCCCCAGGATTTTATTCGGATATAGTCTGGCCACGCCCTAGTCGGCTAGAAAAACCAAATGCAGTCGGGTTTTCACCTGAATGCCGAGATGGCCTTTCACCAACTTTTCACCACACAAATGTTCACTTGGAGGAATTTCCGAAATCTGACACTAGTAAATAGCATTGATGCAATAGCAAAACAGCCTGCCAGTTTTGTATGCTAATCTGGTTTTGATTACTGAAGTCATTGCGTCTGTTAAATTGAAGTGTGCTTAAACGGTTGAACATAAGTGATGACTTGCGTTAAAGCCAAATATTTGTGCTGCATTTCATGACAGTGCATTACATTACATTTATTTGGCAGACGCTTTTATCCAAAGCGACGTACAATAAATGCATGTCGAAGGTCACTGGAACAACTACAGAACACAGGTCTGATAATTTACAATACTCATTATGTAACAGTTATCCATAGCCATGAACATCATGTCCAGTCCACACAGTAAGCATATGGCTTGGTAAGAAAGTTACGCTAAGTGAAAACCCAGAATGAGGCATGATGAGGTGCTATATCAAAATAATGATGCAAGTGCAATATAAGTGCTGACTGAAGATACAAGTTTAATAAAAAAAGGTCCTAGAGGATCCAGATAGAAGGATATTCTTGTGAAATCCCATTATTAATATTTTTTTTAAATTTAATTTCCCAAAAAAGTTTTTCCAAGTTAGAATGAAGATAAAAAGAAGATGTTTTAAAAAGCACAGAATGCAACACTGAAACAGGTGAATTTGGAGTGCTATTCGGGAAATTAAATCTGGTGAAAGTTGGCAGCTACAGTTTTAAAACATTTAACAGTCACACAATACACACATATTTTAATTTGCTCACGTCAGTCGTAATTTCAAGGACACCTTTGGGTTTTAAACGAACATTTTCTGTCGTCTGGGACTTCGTGTGAAGGAAGCACGGTGCGTCAGTACAAAGTGTCTGCAGTCTTACAAACGGCCCGAATTTAAATTCCGGGCATTTTAAGGCGGATGCGGAGCAGCAGCCCGTGCTGGAGCGTTAAACATTACTGCTGCCTCCAGCTTTAGCGCGTGAACCATTTGCGCTTTTATCGTTCCGTTATGGAGTCACTGACACCTCAGGAGTGAAAAGGGCTGAAGGTGACCCAGAGAGGCCCCTCGTTAACGGACCCGACTGCCACTTCTGAGGTTTAACGGTTTGATGGGCAAACGACAGCCGCCGACACTCGGTGTCAAATAAGTGAGGTATTTCGCAAATTGTGCGACAGGGCCAGGTTTAGAGAATGATTGAGTGCGTGTTTGTATACATTTTCAATAAAATTCAGAAGACCTACTCCGTTTATTGTTACATAATATCGATTTTCCACCCATTCAGTCATAACGGTAAACAAGTAGCAGATCCTACATTAACATTTTCTTTCCAAATAATTCCCTCCCCCCTCCAGTAGTTTCATCACATCAAAGTGGTGAAGAAGGTGTTTTGCGTTTTCCTCAAATGAACTCACTTAGCCTACCTTATTTAACATTTTGCCACTATATTTTTTCCTCGCTTGACAGCACGTGGGACACAGTGAAAGCCAGAAAAGAAAGAAACACTGCCCCTGGTATCTGATTCAGCTCCCATCTTAAAAAGCCTGCAGCCATTTTTAATTTACAATAGAGCTGGATCATGAGAGCTGTTGGCAAATTAATGTGGCACGTGTAAATATGTTCAAGGTAAAGTCCACTCACTCTGTCACTATAATTTATTTTCCCACCGATAAAGTTAATTGATGAAATAGTCTGCCATTAATTTGGGTGGAGTCCGTGGCCCTGGAACCTTTCAAGAACAAACTAAACGCAGTGTCAACGTCAGCGAAAGTGTGACGTCGTCACAACCTGCTACAGGCAAAGTTTTATCGAATACAAACCTTAATGTCTGATTCCGTACCACTTGTATGTTGATTTTGATCTTTTAATCGTGTCTCTTCGGATCATGCCTCGCCTCCATCTTAAGACTTAGCCGTAGCTTAAGTGATTTAGCCTTAGAACTTTGGCATGCACTTATTATACGTCGCTTTGGATAAACGCATCTGCTAAATGAACGAAATGTCACATTATGGTCAATTAAGGTTTACATGAAATGGACTGGACAGCTTAAATTATTGAAACCTTGCCTCGTCAGTTACAGTAAACCCATCAGCCCAGTTTTCTCCCCATTGTCCTCTGTATAAGGTTCAACCAATTAAATTAATGGGAAAGCTAGGAGAGAAGGTGGGTTGATGAAAGAGCACATTGTATGCTTTAAAAAAACCCCTTTTATTTATTTATTTTTTTGGGCCGAGTCACTTTTGTTTGTGACGTCACGACTGCGGTGATCAGCCAAAGGCTAATCCGTGCTTACACTGCATGCATGCAAATGCTGGCGCAGTGTACACAAGGATTTATGATCGCAGGCGATTCAATGATTAATCAAGTGCGTCTTAATGCCATTGATCATCATTGGGTTGTGTGTACAACATGATAAGAATGCTTTCATTGCTCCCTTAAACCTTTAAGCTGTATGATCAGGAACATGCGATTGGAATGTTCTTAACTGAACATTCTAATGCTGATGTAAGGATCACAACTGGTCATTGAAAGCAATGGAGTTCTAGAATAGTGACTCGGAATTTTGAACAAAAATATTCCAAAAGCCTATTCTTCAAAGGGTTTAAGTAGTGAAAAGAAAATGAACACCTGTGGAAGTGACTGTCCTGTCTAAGAGGAGATGTGGCTCACCACCTCCATTTGTACCTCTTTTCTAAATGCAAAAAATATGTACATATTTTGTCATGCAATTACTTCCTCCAGTTTTGGTCCAAGGTTCATTCTGGTCTGTTTGGGAAGTCACCTGTCACAGACTGGCCCTTGATCCAGCACTGGCCAGTTTCAATGAGATTTTGTGTACATCAGTATATACAGCAGGATACTATACTAGTTTGAAAATGGTTTCTTGTGTAGTTTGTAGTGTACACAACAACAGGGCACAGTTGCACCCTCTCTGAATGAAAGGTCAAGTCTCAGTTAAAGATGTGTGAGACACTTCACCAAAAACTATTTCTCGATGAAAAAGGAATTGCATTTGTTCAAACTGTGCAATGTCTTTCTTGAGATACATTCCAAAGTTTTTAGGACTGTTGTTTGAGCTTATTGCAGTTCTGAAATGCGTCATTAAACCTGAGCAATATCCTGACACGAGCTTCTTTCAAACGATAAAAGTAATCAACATTAGTACTATGTGTCCTGCTTTTATCAGCATTCTGTTCACTGGTATGCGCAAAATGGAACTTAAAATGGACACAAAAAAATGGGAAAATACAGCGGTGAAAATTGCTTTAGTCAAACTAGCAATCTGAGAGTGAGCTGGACTGCTGACTAAAAAAGCCATTGTGGTGTTCATCACCATAATTCCTCAAAATTTATGATTATATTTGAATGATACAAATAATGATATAAAAAACCTAAATGATAAAAATGTCCATGCGAGCTCTCATCTACCTCGAATTGCTTTAAAACATAAACACACGTTCTCCAGAAAATAGTTCCGGATGAATTCCTCAAATGCAACGCAAGCCCCTGAACAAGCAGGCCCAGTGATATGATGGCTATTTTCAGTGAAGCAGAGACAGTCGCTCACCCAGTTTGCAGAGCCAACAGACGAAGACCCAGAGGGCCACGAGGTAGGGGACCTCGACATGGTGCCACTTCCAGGTGACGATGGGCAGGGTGGTGATGACGGCTCCGTGCCCGTTGCCGGTGTTGTTCGCGTGGGGGTCAACGGCGCCGTGCGTGCCGGCCTCCCCGGTCGTGTTGGTCGCGATCCCGTGCGTGGTCGCGTCGACCAATCCCGCGCCCCGAGCTCGGCCCGCCAGCAGCACGACCAGCAGGGCGAGCGCGGCGCTCCTCAGAAGACTCATCGCCGGACCGGAGCTGCCCGCTTCCTCGCGGAACGAAAACGCCGAGCGACAACAACGATAGCGGCGCTAGCCGCTGAAGCCGCTTTGCTTTCTTTGCCTTTTGTCAGGCGCAGTAATGCTCTGGCCCTGCGCCCTCGCTGCTCCTGCCTCTCTGTACCTGGCTTTGTTGACACCTGTGGGCCAGACACCTGTGGGCCAGAATGCCTGCTGCGCTCTGCCAGTCCTCGTTCCCATGAAGACCTTTTCAGGAAGAGGGAGGCTCAGCCCAGCTCATTCCAGGAGGTAAAGGGATGCACCGGCTTGCCACTCCCACCCCAATAGAAACCGGCCAGTCCCTCGCAGTGGCTGTGTAAACACAAGGCCCCCTAGGAGCCTGTGGGCCCGTCTTCACAAGAAGGCCAGTGTCCTCTCACAGCTACATTTGCGCTGGCTTCCTGGATGCCAGGAGAAGTTAGTTTGTGTCATACTGAGCCAGCAGGGACAAAGGGGGCAAAACCAGATTACAACCCAGTGTCTTTGCTCTGAAGGAAACAGTAGGACTTGGCTTGTAATAATAATAATAATAAGAATAATAAGAATAATAAGAATAATAAGAATAATAATAATAATAATAATAATAATAATAATAATAGTAATATTATTATTATATTATATATATTATTATATATATATTATATATTATATATTATATATTATTATTAGTAATAGTAGTAGTAGTATTACATTTTAAGATTTAGATTTATTTATTTATTTATATATATATTTTTTTTTACAAAATTTTGTATAGATTGAATGAACCCAATGAAGTCACTGTGGTAGAAACTTAAGGCTTGAGTGCATGAGAGAATCTCATTTAAGAAAACTGTTGAGATCCCCCCCCCCCCCCCCCCACACACACACATACAGACACAAACAGAACATTACAGCCTAAGAATAGGACGTACAGTATCATGACCTTTTTCCCCATAAGTATCTTTTTGGTGACATAGTGGACAGCATGCATAAACTTCAATCCACAGTAAAAAAATTGTTTAAAATTTACAAGTTAAGGTTTTGTGATTAAATTTCTCAGCTGATAATCTATGATGAATACCAAGAACCGAAGTCTGAAGTAGGAAAGAAAACCGATCTTTTGGCTTTTTGACAGTATGCTGCAACCAGACTGCAAAAAAATGTAAAAATAAAATAAAATAAATCAGAATAGGTTAAAAAAACGGAAAAAAAAAAAAAAAAAACATTGCTCAACAAGGAAGAACATATTTTACCAAATTTCCTCTGTCAGATGCATGTCCGGGTGTGGTGGCTTCTTTGTGTTTGGGTGGGGGCAGGTTGACAGTGTCAATGACATTACTGAGAAAACAGGAAATTTTCTTTGATGATTGTGGACAGTTCCGTGGAAGAGGTGAGGCGTGTGACTGTGGCTCCAGAACAAACAAAAACAGTCGCTGTTGATGGTTCGGGGAAACAAATCTCAGGAAGTCTCTGTGGTAAACTACGGTACAGACCCGTTGCTGGAACCAACCTTAACCTACGAAAATTGGCCTCAGCTGCAGCATATTATTCCAGGGAGAGTCAAGGACCAATTTAGGACAGTTGAAGTTTAAGAGACTTTAATTGTTTTAATAAAGAACACCTTCTTCATTGTCTTTATTCTGTATTTTATGGCTTCTTCATTGTCTTTATTGTTGACTAAATGACCCTATAGCCAAGGTTGTGTTTGGGCTCAAGCCAAAGCTGATGCCAACGCGATGGCATTCACTCGACTCCAGCAGGACATGGCCGGGGTCATCCCGTCAGGGGTAGGGCGGATGGAAGTTCGCCAGGGTCAGTCAAGGTGCCGTCTCATTAGAATCTTCCGCTGATGGACCCAAACAGTACCAGTAGTCCACAGTACCGGAAGATGCAGTACACCTCTTCTTAGAATGGACTCAGAAGGGCATGAAGTGCAGACAGCACCTAAGAGATGGACAGACAAGTGCATCAGAGGACTCGACCTGCTGAACGTGCTTCTTCTGCTGATGTGGTTGGCGAGATAGATTGGCCATTCCAGACTGGGGGACAAATGTATACACCTACATTAAATTTCTTAAGGATTGGGCAAATGGTTTCTGAACACAGTTCAAATTATGAATGCAATATTAATACAGAAAAGAGTCTTGCAAAGATGTATGAATAGAGTCCGAAGAAAAAGTTGTACAAGGTGAAAGCTGACGTGACAAAGGATCTTGGCACAGATGTTAAGAGTTTTAACATCCATCCATCATCTCACCCGCTTATTCCTGGTCAGGGCCACAGGAAGCGTTTGAACAAAAATAAAAACGAAAAATCGTTAAACCCAATATTACAGAACAAAGTCAGCATGACACCTTTACACGTCTTCCTCATTCCTCTCCACATGATCAATAACAAGTGCTTTGAGGGATGTTGCACTTAAACTCTCTTTACCTTGAGAATGACATGACATTTCTGCAGGTGCTGAATCACCCATGCATACACAACTTTTTTTGCTGCAAATATTTACCATTTGTGTGCTTGTACTGAAATTAGAAACTGAAGACAGTTATTATTGGTTATCGCCTTTATTAATGTGATCTGTATATTTAGTATACTTAGTATACTAAATATATTGCTGGGGTGGCAGTGTAGTGTAAAAGGTAAGGAGCTTAGCTTGTAACCTAAAGCTTGCAGGTTCGATACCCCGGGAGGGCACAGCCGTTGTACCTTTGAGCAAGGTACTTAACCTGCATTGCTTCAGTATATATCCAGCTGTATAAATGGATGCAATGTAAAAGTTGTGTAAGTCGCTCTGGATAAGTGCGTTTGCTAAATGCCAGTAATGTAGTATATTTAACTATTCTTCAGACACTGCTCAGTATTAATCATGAATCAGTCTCTACATGATAGTCTCTATATTTGTATGTCTTTTTCTATTTAAACAACCATTAACCACAAATAATCACAGATAGTAGGTTTAAACTTTCAGGTTTGTTTATTTTTGGTTTGTGATTCATCGGCATATCGTGTTCCTTTCCACGGGGCCACAAAGTGCCAATGTTTTGACCACAGAAATGCATCTGACCTGTTTGTGTCACCCTTGTTTATGAAATGCCGTTTCAAATGGATGAAAAAAAAGAGGTGCTGCTGGTTTGCGCTGGGGACAGTCAACACAAAGGCCAGCAGCGGCAACGGCGATTCACCGTGAAGGGTCAGACAGAGTGCAAGTCGAAGCACTGAGCCTCAAACACTTCAGTACTCTACCTGTAAAGGAAGTGCACCCTGAAAGGCAGGAACACAAGCTGGAGATGGCCTAACTGCACATACAGATTAAATATATATATATTTTAATATCCTCCTGCTCTGCTAGGTGGAATAGGCCTACTCTCAGTATTGGTAGATGATGACTGCACACAGACAAACAACTTTCCTTTCCAGATTCGTAAATATACAGAATTACACGGACCCCCACACACACAGTGACTGTAATTAAGTCCACTAGTCACTGCCCTGCACTCAAGTCAATCGAACCCTCAACCCTCGCCTTTGTTAAGTGCATTTTTAAGAAAATGACCCTGTGCCCTCAGCGAAAGCACCGAGATAACTTTTCTGGGGAGGAGAAAAACCACCAAGAGAGAAAAAAAAAAAACAGGAAAATTATCAGCTGGAAATGGAAATAAATGACACATGCAGAGTAAAATGTTAGCTTTAAAATCGAATATTAGCATTAGAATAACCACACAGTATCAGTTCAGAGATCGGAACCAAGGCTAAAACAAAAGCTAGTCGGGAATAAAAGGACCCAGTCACGTCCGATTGATGATTTTATTTTTTCATTGCATGGGCATTGTCCGAATTCGAAAGCCAGATAATGATTATCGCCTCATTACGAGCTGGCCAGAAAGTCTCTCGCCATGCGCTAGTTAGTTTCTGCGGTCCAGTCTCTGTCCTGTTGTGTCCACAGAGCCTCTGCATTTACGGTAAACACAGCCAGCATCCTCCACTTGACCTGAGCAGTCAAACAGAAACCACCAGACGCGTTCCCTCCAAAAGCAACCGAATCGTAAATGTGAAAAGAAAAAAAAAAATGCCGATTCATTCTCACTGAGAAACTGTTTTTGCTCACTGAAGGAAGTTTTCATAATCTGTAGATGTAATCTGTAGATGTAAACATTTAGGCCCGATATAAAGACCGTTAACGAGTGCAAAACCTTTCATCACCTGCAAAAACGAATAATACAACCAATGATTGGTGCAAAACAAACACCGTGACCAATCAATGCAAATGTTATCGGTTCTGTGTGCACTAAACGATTTTGCATATGCTGGAGGTCTTAGATGATCAGGTCCTTAGTGTATATGCAACACTGGTATACCAGACAGTACTCAAAGCATTAGATACTCCTCAATGCTCTGTTGACTTTTTCTAAATGAAAAGTTTTTTTTTGTATTTTTATTTGTCACTGAACAGTTCAAACTGAAATATTTTTCTTTATTTTCCAGGCCTATATATATATATATATATATATACGTCTCCCAGGCACAACTGCCACAATACATTTACAAAATACAACTCCTACAAGGCACCCTCTAAATGTGCAAAATTCCACTATCAGTAAGGAAAGTTGAGACAGCGTTTGTGCAAAAGCCACACAAACATTTACTCTCACAGACGTTTAGTCAAAAAGGTAGAGGCCCTTTAGTGAGTCCACAAAGACTTGTTTGTCCTCATCAATCTTTAGTAAATAACCCGACTCGTCTTGTGATGACACTAAACCTGTGCACACAGTGATTTGAGTGACAGCTAGGCGCAAGTGACCCAAAGTCAAGCCAAAACCTTTCTACTCCATGCAAGGTGCACCTCTGTAAAAAAAAAAAAACGCACTTTGGTCAAAGGCCTAAGTCCTGCAACAAGCAGGACTGCCGGAAGACTGAAGAGGACATCTCCAGTGGTGTGAGAGAGAAGGCGCCAACAGGCAGTGACGGGCCGGTTGCCGTGCCGACGGGCACCCGCGCCATCCTTCGGTGACCCCGACCGCTAATTACGCGTCGCCGTGGCGATGTTTCCGCCGCCGGCACCAGCATGTTCAGTCACTGTGTGTGTGTGTGTGTGTGTGTGTGTGTGTGTGCAGACAAGCGCGCTGGCTGCACGCACGCCAGCCGGCTACAGTCCGCCTGCAACACACCGTTCAGTTTAACAACGAGTTTTAAAATGGAGCGGCAGGAGACTGAACGTTAAATGTACAAAGCAGGCTCAACATCAGCAAAAGCGGAGATTCACGCACAGGATCACAAAATAATCAAAAACATTCCAATGTCACATGACCCATAGTTGGCCCATCCAGAGGTTCCAGCTGATGCAAGTCATGGCCAGTAAGCATAACGGTTGGTAAACCTGTATTTTTGTTTCCTCCCGTTAATGGCACAAGCTCACCAGAGAAAAACATTGTAATTCGCTTTATTGTTACTTGGTGGAAAACTGGTGACTTACAATATTTACGTTTTACCCTCAGCAATCAAAATTCCTCAACATCCGGTGCATTTTATGATTCTGGAGAACTTCATGAGTCACAGTCGCCTCCCCATTATGAGTCATACATCACAGAAGCCCTGCTCTGCTCGTCATCGCCATGGCCTTGGAGCCGCCGTCACCGCATCACTACAAGTAATCAATGTCGGCCGTCTCAAGGTGCCTTGTGACAATATCCAGGATAACCTTCTCGTTAGATGGGTCCTTCAAGTAGAAGTGAGAACCTGGAAGCATTTTCACCGTGAATTCTCCTCTCGTCACGTGTCTCCACGCTGGAGGAAAAAAAAAAAAGAAGAGAGATCAGTGAGACACGCGAAGCCAGGCTCCTGCTTCACAATCCTCAGTGATCCCCATAGCAGGGAAAACAGGGAAACGAAAGAGAATTTTAAACACGTGCGCAAAGACTCATCAAGGTTGAGGAGATTATTGATTTATGGCTTTTTACCAGTGAAGAGTGAAGTTTATCAACAGGCTTTCAGAGCTTCCTCACATTATAATGCACAAACAAATGATAAGAAGTACTGTAAAATCCCTCTAAATTCCCCATTTACAACAGAATGCACTGTGAAGTCACGAGGAAGTGACCTTATTTTTTATTTTTTTTTGTTTGTACCTTGCAAATCGTGGGGAATGTCTTCCTTTCCATCAAAACAGGTAACGTGACAGGACAAGAACGGGCTGTCAGGCTTGGAGCACCTTGGTACCAAACAGATTGATTACTTACACTTTGGTGTAATTTTAGATGAAGCAAGAAAAGGGAACATATTACACCTGTTCTTGCTGCACTGGCTCCCTGTCTCTTTTAAAATTCTATTTTCACGACATGCAAAACTAATAACACAACCAATGATTTTTAGCAAAACAAAAGTCATGACCAATCATTGTTCGTGTTATTGGATTTGCGCGAGCTAAAAGAATTTGCGCACGCTAAAGGTCGTAGTAGTATCACGAACAGGTCAATATTATCGCCGTGGCGATAAAGCAGTCTCTACACTCACTTGTAGTTCTCCACCACATGGAGGTCGGCCTTCAGGACGGGCAAGAAGAGCTTCAGGATTTCGGGGTTGGCAAGTATTTCGGGGGGGGTTCCCCCCATGGTGGTGATCCAGTGGAGGAACTCCTCATCCGACAGCCCGCTTCTGTTCGGGGCGTTCTTCCGAGTCTCGGACTGAGGGGAGAGAGGGGGAGAGAATAAAAAAAAAATGGATTTAAAATGCCAGCAACATCTTTCACCATAATCTGCACCAAGTCAACAGTCTATCTGTGTACTTGCATTTATATTAATGAAACATATCTATTAGCTTCCATCCATCCATCCACCCATTCTCTAACTGCTTAGTCCAGGTCAGGCTCGCGGTGGCTTACTATTAGCTAACTACTCTGAATTAATGAATTAATAACATTTGGAACAGTCCTTCGTTTTTATTTTTACAAACTACTAAACTTGACCTACGGGCCAAAATCACCTAGATTTTGCAAAGAGTAGGCAGCAGACAGCTGTTGCGAAAGCAAATAGCGTGGGCTGCAGTGTTGGGCCTGGTCATATTGGCTCATCTCCGGAAACCACACTCTAACCTCGCAGTAGGTTCCATTTCAAAAGATGAACCAAGACTTTCTTCTCAACCCAAAACTTCCCCCTACTGCATGACATGTTTCATTCTCCTAGGTGAGGCAAGAAAATGTCGCTCTACCACATTTTTTTCTGAGGTTTAACAATGCCAAATATATTCTTACATACCAAACGCCATTACACAAGGTAAAAAAGAGAAAATTTCCACATTGTATGAATTTGCATGGAGCCCCCTCACTCAAAGAAGTCTCAAAATCATAATGAATTCATGTCATGAGATTTTTCATCAAAGATGATAGTCTTAGGTTAGGTCAGAGTAATGTTCACTGCGTGAACTGGACTTTGTGTTCATGGCTATGAATAACTGTACAAAATGAGTAGTGTACCTTATTGGACCTGTGTTTTGTAGTTGATCCAATGACCTTTGCTATGCACTTTTGTACGTCGCTTTGGATGAAAGCGTCTGCCAAATAAATGTAACGTAATGCAGCGTAACATCTGTGGGTTTCAGATAAGCGGAAGTAAGGAGTAAGGAGATGGTCTTGTAACCTAAAGGTAGCCGGTTCGAATCCCAGGTAGGACACTGCTCTTGTATTGCTTCAGTGCATATCCAGCTGTATAAATAGATGCAATGCAAATGGCAATGGATAAGAGCATCTGCTAAATGCCCATATAAGGAATATCCGGTTTTGGCTGCGGAACCACGCAAATTAGCAGTCTTCCATAGAGGAGTTCAGAGACGTTAGTGAATGCCATTCCCCCGGAGTCTGAGCGAGGGTGTGGTCAGCGGCCTCAGCTGGAGGCCTTCCTCCTTCCCGTGTGACGGGATAGCCGTGCGTCCCGCGTGGCGGCGGCGCCCTCTCACTCACGTAAGGGGCCGAGGCGCCGGAGATGAAGAGGTGCGCCGGCTCCAGGTTGTGCACCCTTTTCAGGTGCTCGGCCGTGGCGTAACAGGCCAAGGATCCAAAGCTGCAGGGAGAAACCAATCAAAGGCCGGCAGTCAGGATGAGCGGTGGCAGAGTGAAGCTTCACAGACCGCCTCATAGGTGGAATGAGCTGTCAATCATTGACCTCATCCAATCAAATTTTGGTCTATAGGGCAGGGCTCTCTGGCTGCATGCTGAGTGGAATCAAGGTGTGCAGATTCTTTAGCCAGCCAATGACTTAACACATCAGGAACGCATCCAAAACCAGCAGACACAGCGGCCCTCCAGGAGTTCAGTTTGAGATCCCTGCTCTAGATCAAAATGCGACGATTGGCTCAAATCATACAAGCGACCGATTGGACGGATTGCTCTGCCCGTTGTCAAGTTCCATGATGGCACCTCACGATCCTTTCATTTGCAGTCAGGAGTGAGAACACGCAACACCACACTGGGGCAAAACGAGGACCCGGGCCGGATTTACAAAAACACAGCCGTTAATGATCAAGATACAAATTACTGCACGAACATTCCGTATAAACCCCGCCTCCTCCGCAGCCATCGCCCCTCCCGTACCTGTGACCGAACAGGGCGAAGGGCTTCTCCTGAAGCTCGGGCAGCAGCGCGCCGACGACCTCATCCACAATCTGCTGCATGCTCTGGCAGAAAGGCTCTTTCGCCCTGCTCTCTCTCCCAGCCAGCTTGACTGCATAAACTGGGAACAACAGAGGGGTGGGTACACATGAAAGCTACAAATGTCCATTTAAACAACGACAACCTTCTGGCCCAAAAACTCTAGCTGCTTCAAAATATTTTGTGATTAAGGGCTTAAACTCTGCGCAGGCACAGCGTACCTGATGCATCTAAGCACCAGCCGAACCAGGAAGCGTGAAAGTCTCCAAGCAAAGAAAGCTAGGGATGGTCTCAAAATCACAGCTAACACAGAATACACTTTTAAAAAGACCATGCAGCGTTTCTCTCCTTGAGAACGTTATACGGTTTTGCTCTGAGTAGGGACATTTTAGAGCTGGTATACAAAAGTCTCATCGAAAGTGTTCTGACCTTTGACCTGTCACCTTGGGACGGTAACCACGAGGCCAAGAACAGAAGAAAACCGGCGAGGATTGTAAGCACGGGCAGCAAAATTATAGGGAAGCCACGGAGACAAGATCCATGTCCGAGATCTATATGCTCCAGAACAGGGGCAGGGCTGAAAACATTATAAACAGCCGCCGTACATCTCATCTCTTTTAATCCAGAATGCGAACAGTCACGGTATGCGTTTCCAAAATAAGCTTGCCCAACATGCACCACCAGTGGGAATCAACCCTGGAAAAATTGTCAGTTGTTATTCCTGTTACTCTTACATTTGGAATAAAATACAGAGCGCTTTAAATCTAAATTTGCTTCTGCCATTTCATCAGGTCAGACTCTAATCTCTGAGCATTTTAAATCTGAGTGTAATTGTTTTTCTTTTTTAATTCAATTTTTTATTTCAAAGGTTTATTATTTCCTATTTTTAATTTTGAATTAGTTACTAATTTCCAATTTTTTATACACAATATTTTACGTTTTTAAAGTCTAATTTATCACACTGTTTTAATATTTGTTTTACTGTTTTACTGATTGTCTGTAACACAACGGCATTGAAAATGAGGATTCTTCCTCAATGGTTTCTTCAGAAATAATACGTCTGGCATGTTCTCCTCTGGGAGGCGCTATAGAGCCGCAAAAAATATATTTTCGAAGTATTTAATTCCGCATGCCATCGTTTTGATGAATCCTTAATGTTTTGAAATATTATTCTCTCTGCTGAGGCTCTGTTGTGTCATGTAATCGGTGTGGGTTATTTGTGGCCAGTGTTTTCTGAACATAGGCCTATATTGTCTCCAGTGTTATTGTGTGAGATGGCCTGTATTGTGTGACAGCTTGTTTTTACTGCAACTATGGCGAAGCCAAAGGCAAATTTCCACAGAAGTGGACAATACAGTATTTATATATCTACCTATCAGGTACATAAATACTACTTCACCCTCTGTTGCCTCTGTCTCAGTCCCTGGCTGGTCTAGGCTACTTTTTACTAGAGACAGATAATTGGGCCGCGGGACTTATCTCTGGCCCCAAAGACGTAACAGTTAGGTAACGGGACACACAACACCAGTGGTTTCCGATATGAAATGCGTCAAACCTTCGATGGAGCTGGGGACGAGCTTTCCCCAGCGCGCGTAATGAATAGAACCTCCGCCGGCCCATGGGAAGCACAACAGCCTCACGCTCGCGTCGGGGTTCCGCTGGAAACAATTTATCACTTTTTCCATTCTAGAAAAGAAAGTCATCCATTAAAAAATGTATCTGAAACTCACAAGGGCTACTCGGGACACTAGAAAGTTGCTTGACTATTTTGATAAATGCCAGATAATACAAAGAACTGTATTCTTCAAAGCGGCACAATGCATATTTTCTGTATATTCTATATGGAATTCACCACCACGAGTTTGCAGCTGAAAATGACCCTTGTCATAAATATACATTTCTTTTTTGATTTCATGTGAATAGACAGGGGTATTACAGAGCTTCTGGATAATGGTACACGAAACTCACACAGCTTCAAAATATACAGCACTTGCATGGCAACTAGCTGTGTTCAGGGGAGAGCTTGCAACAAGTTATCAATTTGTTTTGAAACGGCAAAGCTAATTATAATCCCTTCAGAAAGACAAAACTATAAACAATTTATCCTTCAAGGGGCAACACAGCTAACTGCAATCCGTTTACTTATTGGGCTTTGGGCTGAACATATAAAAATGTGTATTTCTGCAAAAGCCATCCTACGCATAGCCTACCTCCCAACTCAACAGGAATGTGTTCTAGCATTACACAGGGCAGCCTCAGTGCAATAAACCGTCTCTGTCATGTCCAGATTTCAAAAGGCGCATAAAGAGCATGAAAACCACGCTAAGATTTTCAGTACAGTTCTCTGCGCAGGTTAACATTCATTACAAAATGAACATTGTTCTTCAGTTCTTGTTCACCTGGAAATTTTGCTCACGTTCGGTTTCCCTGCAGCTTCCTTGTTGCCATTCTTTATCCGCTCTCTTCCGGTTGTGGGCGTATTCTAACGCAAGCGGTGTGCTACGTAACCACACGCACATGTCCTACACCTTCTCGCTGTGAGTTACTTCAAACAATTTCAGAAACATTGGGCAGCATTGCTTTATAATACGTATTATTTAAGTTGTGTGAACTAAGATGGCCAATATTGTTTATTGTACCTTGGCCTGATTTTGATGTCAATACTTTTTAATGGCTGGCCTAGATTTTGCGAGTTAAAATAAATTACTTACAGGCAGTGCGTGTGAGTAACTTGACAGTTTTGCTAATTGAAAACGTGTTTTTTCTTCAGATATCGTTCAGAACACAAGATTCCCGCTACACCGTCTTAAATTACGCGGGTGTGGATCCCAGGTGGTACGCCCTAAAATCAAGTGCGAGTGTTTTTTTCTCAGCGTCAGCGACTTCGAATCACGATTATACGGCGCTCTGTGATAGGAGAGAAAAATAATTCCAACGGGGAAATTCGGATTGAGGATATAGATTTTTAAAACCGAGCTTACGGAGTGCACGACTGAGGGTACGAATTTTTAAAACCGAGGTCATTGAAATATATATATTTTTTCACCTGGGATGCCTCGGGGGGATCCGTACCAGATCGCGCAGTTACAATGCGCCACATTTAAGGTATTGCGTCTCTATGCCAACAGTAATTACTTGACATGTTCACCAATAACACCCATTACAATTTGCCCGGTAAATATTGAATTCCTTTATTGATAACTTCTTATAATATTTGTTTCAGTTAGACTGCATTATTTTTATGTATAGAACAATACATACAAGCTTGGCATGTAATTTCATAATTTTGCCAAGGCGAACAAAAAAATGTACAAATATGACACACGTAAACTTAAAATATTTACGTACAATCAATCATTGGCAAAAAGAACCAGACTTTCAAATAGAACCGGAATACAGACTTTCCTTATATGTAAATATGATTTTCAATGGTCTACAACCGATGAATAAATCCTGGGTGCCCGACTGATGAGTTTTATATTTTATACTTAATGACAGAAACAAATCAGCGTACTGTACAACTGTACGGAAATTCAGGAAGGGGAAGGATGAACGTAAGTGCTGGCAGGCCTTCATTTGGCCTGCACCGAGCTCCGATGGAAGAGCTCCAGGTCTGGGGGTCTGGCTGGGTGTGCCTGCAGGGCTCCCCCCCGTATGGGGGCCGTCTCTAGGGCCAGGTCCGTGTTCGCCAGGGGCCCCCCCACCAGGTGCACGGGGGTGCTCTCCACGGACAGCACACGGCCGCAGAAATTCTGCAACACACACACGCACGCACACACGCACAAGCGCACACACACGCGAACACACAACACATACACACACACACAAACACACGCACATACACACGCACACAGACAAACACCCCACACAGGCACACGCACACACACACACACACACACACACAACACACACACACACGCACACACACACACAGTTCTCTGCTCATGGGTGTGTCTTTATGGGAAACACTTCATGACCAGTATACATTAGTGTGGAAGAGCTGTGGGGATGCTGTGTTCCATCTTCTGCACCTGGCTACCTGGCATCTTCAGGTACTCTTACCTCCTGCTTTACAGGTATCAGGTCACAGCAGGCAATGCACAGGTCCACTCATTTACATACCAAAAATACTGATTTTTCCAACATAATAATATAAAGATGGACTCATCCATACTCTATAAACATAAATGAATCCATGTAGGCTCTGTGTTACACTGATGCCCATCAACATACAGCTTTTACTTAAAGAAGGAATATGGCACAGACTTGGAAATAATTGACCATTATAAATAATTGACTGTTACCACCATCTTGTGTCCAATTAACACCAAGTAGTGTGTGTAGCTTATTGCCAGAGCCCTCTCCAGCAATACGTTATCACACTTAATTGGCAGTTATTATGCCACCTTATTTCCAGTTAACACTGCAAAGTGTGTGGCACGCTCCCATTGTCCCAGCATGCCCACTAATTCCATTGGCAGGAAGAGTCAGAACTGTAAAAAGTAGAAAAATACTAGCAAACACAAAAATGTGTGCCTTTGCACCTTAAAATGAACCACTTGGTTCTAAGACAGCATACATTGTATACACTGGAAATGAATATATACTACATACACATGTATAAGCAGTATTTCAACACCTGGTATGCAAGCATGGTTTTAGTATATTATGATTAAATGCTACATGACTTACTGTTGTGTGTAAACCAGGTATCTGGGTAGAGTGAAAAAGTGAGTCCTCGTGTTTGACCTTTGACCTGGAAGACTGAATGGACTTTTCCTGAAGTTCTCTGGATTCCTGAAATGTGAATGAAAACAGTCGAAGACAAGTACTGTAAACAAACGAACACCCTCAACAACCTTGGTTTCACTTCATGCCCGGAAATGCACAAAAATATTTTTAAAATATGCTGTTGATATAAGGCCATTTCTTCTTGCTTTCATGCTTAAAGTACAGCTCACCAGAGACTTCCAACAGTGTCCCACAGCACTTCTCAAATGCACATGACCACAGTTTAACGGGAACTGACATGTTATTTGTATTTACCAAAGAACTAAAAAAAAAATATAATAACAAAAATAAAAAAATGTAATAAGTGATTACAGTTCAGTTCACAACTACAGGGAAAAGCACGCACTCACCATTAACACCTTGTAGTCAGATGTCTTTGCCACATGATGTTCCCACGACTTTGCTACGAGCTCCTGCTGTCTGTGGTTGGAGCGTATCTGTGAGACACATGCAGGCATGTTCTGAAATCTGTCATGCTGCAGGGGTTACCGCAGTGAGAATCACAGCCTTTAGCCATGGGGCGTATGGCGATGCTAAGTCGTTTTAAACACAAGCGTCCACAATTTAAAACCACAATTTGGAATCTCATGTAAGAACAGCCCCTTCTCACTGCTGCAACACCCTCTGTAAATCTGGGAAGGCCACACAGTGCCTGCATGCACAGCCTGACAGCTGTTCCCCCCAGTCTGCAGCCCTGCAGCTCAGTATCTCAGATACGCAGGCGCTGGGCCGGGAGCTCTAGGGGTGAGCAATGAGGGGACCCCCTGCCAAGCAATGTGGGGACCCTCCTGCCCAGTTAAACCCTCTCTCCCTGGGTGTAGCTTGAGGGCAATTACGCACCACTCAGCAAGTCTGCCAACCAATGCTGCTACTGGCACAGGCACAGGCACAGGCACTGGCACTGGCACTGGCACTGGCACAGGCCTGGTCTGATTCAGCCGCAATGCACCACTGCAGCGACTCAACCTGGAGCGCCACAAGGGGGCGCCGCCCAAAATCACATTATTAAGAGAACTGAAAAGGCACTTAAAAGTCACATTAAAGTCAGAAAAGACACGATGCCCTGCCCTGCTCTGACCCAGCTGCAGAGTTAATGGAAGCTCTACATGTGAGCAGTACTGGTTCCTCAGTACCGATTCCCATTAGGCAGTCACCTCCATGTACATGCGCTGCTCCTCGTGGATGTCCTGCCGCTTCTGGCTCTCCCTCAGTTCGGCCTGCTGCAGGGCCACCGTCCTGGCTGCCTCCTCTGCCATCTGCGCGATGGACTCCAGGGCCTCCTCGTCCGGAGTGACAGGTCTCACTCCCTCGGCCCTGAGCTCCCTGGCGATCTCACCCCACACCTCCATAACCTGCCGACACAGGAGTTTCCTAAAAGCCCTGCTGTCAGATCCCCTAAGTGACGCCAGTGTACCTGAACAATAATATTATAGACCCAGGTTGTGAAGTATTTTTTACAACTGCTACATACAGTATTTTGTTTGTCTGAGCACAAGAAGAAAACACAGATGAAAAGCTGAGAAGCTCCCAGCCAATCGCGGCGAGCTGAAAAGCTGTTGCTCTGATCTGCTTTCTTTCTGTTTTGTCTTTGTTGTTTTAGTTTGTTGGTGTTAGTTTATTGCTTTTCCCTGGAACCCGTGAGGGGGAAGGGTGAAGGTGTTTTTTTAAATCTGTTTTCTTGTTGGTGTGGGTGCACTCTATCTGTGCGGCAGATTATTAATTTACCTTAAAATCCAGATATCTGCTCACGATAGAAAGAGTGACATAATCTTCAGTTGTTAATCCAGGCAAGTCCTCGAAACCTGAAAATAGTCATTCCGTCTCATTAATGACCAAAACATACAGTATCATTAATCACACTGGTAAAACACAGATAAATTCACAAAGCATACATCATAGCTTCACTTGCTGGAATAATGTCACATTAAGTGCCCCTGATATGCAAGCAATAATGAAATAATCCAAACGTAATCCAACTCAATACATGTAAACAGATTTGGTAAGCAAAGTAATTTCCCAAAACAACTAAACTGGAGGTTAATCTTATTTAATAATTTCTTATATTTAATCTTTATTCAAATTTGGACTGAACTGCATTGAATAAGAGACTGTAAACTCCTCCTGGTATGCACCATATAGATGCAGCCTTCGATGACTGGAATGGTATAATAGCAAAATAATTATAATAAATGTTACTCTCATTGTGACCTGACTTGTTAGCTTTTATTTTTATTTCCAGCACTTTTTCTGCTTTTCCTCAGTTGAGTTTGTTTTTTCCAGTGCCCTCCAGGGATGCTGGACCTCCTCTTATGAAGAGACCATTGCCAAAGAAGTCACTTTTACACTCACCCATCTTGGAGAAAAGGGAAAAGATCTTTGACTGCAGGCTGTCTGATACGTCCATCACCACTGCAGTGGGCCTATCTGCAGGCAAGGGTTCCACCTGATCTGCAACCTGGTGAGAACTGGTGGAATCTGTCGTTGAAAAAGCCAAATAAAACATTAAATGTCACGATAGGAGCAAGCGTCACTGACTATGTTTGCTGAATACATGCAATGCTGCAGAGGTCCTGCTTGTACACGTTCTTATAGAGAAGTTTGTGGTTACATGGTAAACAAACAAAGAGAGCTATGCTTTGCATATCTCCCCTTGGTGATGACAGAGACCAGTTTTGCGCTGGACCCACCTGCAGTGGTCACGTCCCGGTCGTGCCCCACCCAAAGTTCCCCCTCCTCCTGCCTCCATAAGAGCAGCAGGAGGGCAGCTGCGGTCAGGCCCTTTGGGCTCCTCCAGGTGTGGACGTGGGACAGGGTTTTGGGGTTGTCACACAGCTCCAGCAAGGTCCCCAGCACCACGCCCTGCATGTTTCCTGGACCCGACTGCGTCAAAACCAAAAAAAAAAAAAAACCACCCACTGCGTCAATAAAACTATAATTCAACCGCAGTTTTATCATTGCATTTGTTGAATCTCTTAGGACACTAAGGACCTCCAATTTATGTAGTTTGAGAAGTAATAAAACAAGCCACTTTGAAATAGTTTAATAGTTTTATAACCAAGCCTGTGGCCTGTGGAACTCTCTTCCACTGAAACACCCCCTACCTCAGATGGTTTTCATGGTTTAGGCTAGACCTTTTAGTTCCAGTGAAGGCAAATCTTAATGCTACAACATACAATAACATTCAAGACGATTCTGTGCTTCCCCAACAGATCGGAGAAGGCCCTTTGTCAGGAACGATGTGGAAGAAATTGACTGGCCTGCACAAAGCCCTGACCTCAACCCCATCCTACACCTTTGGGATCAGTTGGAAAGCCAACTGCAAGCCAGGCCTAATCGCCCAATCAGTGCCCAACCTCACATGCTCTTCTGGCTGAATGGAAGGAAATACCAGCAGTAATGCTCCAACATCTAGTATAAAACCTTCCCAGAAGAGTGGAGGTTGTTATAGCTGCAAAGGGGGAACCAGCTCCATTTTAATTCCCATCATTTTCGATGAGATGTTGGATGTCAGGTGTCCACATACCTTTGGCTGTGTAGTCAAACTATGTTCAAAGATACTGACATATTGTGCATTTTGAAATTGTACTTACGTGAAGCAAATCGAGCAGAAGAAAAACCCCCTCCTTTTCCAAGAATATGTCCTCTGTCGTGTCGCATCCAACAACGCAAGACCTTAAAATTGCAGCACCTCAACGTAAGAGGACATATTTAACAAATGTGCAAATCCAACACAATCCTCATGCCACATGCTTTGTGAAGCCAACTAACCAGACACAGTCCATAGTGGAGAGGATGAGCTTGTTGTGTCCCAGGCCACTGTAGAACTTTCCAGAGCTGGTCTTCAGGAAATGGGCCAGCATATCCACTCCACTTAACCCGAACAGCTCCTGTTCCAAGCAGCATGTATTTAGCTCTACAGCTTTACTCATATTTTTTTATGCTTCACGTACCAGTATGCCATCATTGAGCCTCAAAATAATGTGATTTAGCAGTTGCGAGCAGTGAATTTCAGGGACACTGGTTCATATCTCCGGTAGGTCTCTGCTATATGAAGGTACCTCAGCTCAGACACTTCTAACTGGCCAATGGCCTTGGAGACAAAATAATTAGCCCAAAATAACGTAACATCATTGGCTTCTCACAACTGGCTACCCGTTATCCTGATGCGTTTTATTGGTGTCGCATTCAAGGACTCTTACCTTCCTGTGAAGATCGTTCTCGCAAAGCACCGCCAGAGTTTGCTGAATGTCGGTCATGATTTCCACGGTGGTCGCATCCTCGTCTTCGTCGCTTAATTCCAACTGCATTACAGTATCTACGAAAAAAGACACAAATACGCGTCTGAAAATCAGTTACGCAGAAGTACACTTCACACCGATGAGGGAAGAGGGGTTCCTCCCTCACTGCGGCTGATATTAAAGCAATACCGTTGTTCTGAGCACAGGTTGAAAAACAAAAAGATATTTCCCAGGCACATACGGGACTGTGATTTTAAAAACGCGTTCGCTTCCGGCTGTTTTACCCAGAAGCTGGCCGACGGCCCCTTGGTCACAGAGGTCCTGGTTGATGGTTTCACTTCCCAGGGACGCCATGGCTCTCAAAACTCTCACGCAGCCGAGCATCTGGGCCTTTCCGTCGCCTGTCACTCCGTTTCCATGGCAACTGTCACCCGTCTGGCCTGAAATTAAACACGGAACATGCAAATACCTTTTTCGACCCAGGGTATCAAACTTCTGAATTACTTATAGGTTAGTTGTAAATTTTCCTGTGGCTCCGGGATTATAGTTGGTTATTTACTGGGAACATGTCAGGTTAAGCCACAAATTCCGATTATCTGGCGTGAATTCCTTAAGGAAATAGTCGTTTCTTTACCATCGGTCTCTTTCCGCAGTGTCAGAACTTCCTACATTCTGCTGGGCTATTTTGATATACCTCTCAGATACCAATCCCTGACTCTGGTGGAAAATTCTATGAAATGAAATAGGCTTTCCTCTCAGTGTGGACTGTGCTAGTCAGGTCAAACTTCATTGTCCCATTAAGGGAAATTTGGTTGCAGACAGGTTTAAAAACAAGAACTATTCGTGCTGAGAAAGCCAGCATCATGTGACACAAGCACAAAAAAGTATAAGTACGAGAATCACTAAAAAAATTTAAATGATAGAAAAGGAATGTAAATGAGTTATGGAACACAGCTGTAAACATTTTAATGGAGTTTTTCATGCACTAGTATTGTGACACTGCAGGCAGAGCCTTGATATTAAAGGAGACCAGAGGACAGCATAAATAAAACCGTAGTCCGGGAGGGCTCCAGGAGGGTGCATCCTAACCTTGCTTTGTGCACCAGTCCAGGAGCAGCAGGAGCAGAGTGTTCCCCTGGCAGGTCATGTAGTCCTCCGGCAGCAAAGGGGCGACAGAGAGCAGGGTGGCCAGGGCATGCAGCTGCAGCTCCCCCTGCTGGACAGGGCTCCAGCTGGGCAGGCCTGATCTCTCGCTAGGCTTCAAGTGGAGCAGCAGGGCCAGCAGAACCTGACCCTCTTTGAACAGCTATTGGACAGAGACCCACGTGACACAGAGAGTATAAGAACTAATAATAGCATTCATTTAAGTACAAATTTTAAATCGTATGTGTATAAAGACAGAGATGATCTCTTATTCTCATTAAGAGTTTGATTTTACTTCAGACAGTGAGCTGAAAGTAGAGGTTAACTACTGATACAGCGACATATATAGAGGACCCAGACACACATATATGACTGACAGACATGCTGCTGTTTATATCAGAACATATATATTTGAAAAATCTTTATCTGTCGGTGAGGAACAGCCTATATCTGTTAAGTGATGTTAAATAGCAAACAGGAAAACAAACTGCACATACCTGCAAAGAGGATATGTCCTTTGACATGACAACGATGACATTCAACAGCAACCTCTTCATCTCAAAGTCTTCATAGTTAAAGGACAGCTTGAGATTGCGAACAAGTGGGTTGTGGCTCTTTACTGAGATAAAGAAATGTCTTACTTTCAATCGCAGTAAAAATATTTTGTTACAAAATCAACTACGTCAGTATTGACACACAATATCTGGTTAATAGAAATGAAATATTAACGCAATAACTCACTTTCAGGGAATGTAGCAAATAGGATGAGCTGCTTTGCCAAACCGCTCTCCTGATAAAGATGAGAAATACTGATGAATTGATTTGCTTGTGTCCTTCAGCCTTAGCACACAGCAGCAGTATACATTTTTTGTATAACAGACATAAGCAAACCAAAAATTGGACTTCCTTTACTTACAATCAATGGGGCGCTCGGGTTGTCTGCAATCAGGGTTATTATCACAAGCAAGTCGTTCCGAAGCTGTTGGTCAAACTGCTGAAACCCATTCAGAATCTGGTGCAGCAGAGCGTCCTTCAACGACCTAGAGAAGAATATCAATGAAGTCACACGTCTGACAGGTGGGGCAGTGTGGCGGAGTGGGTAAGGAACTAGGCTTGTAACCGAAAGGTCATAGGTTCGATTCCTGGGTAGGAACTGGCGTTGTACTCTCGAGCAAGGTACTTAACCCGAATTGCTTCAGTATATATCCAGCTGTATAAATGGATACAATGTAAAAAAATCCTGTATATGTCACTCTGGATAAGAGCGTCTGCTAAATGCCTGTAATGTAATGTACTGACAGCAAGAGAAGAGATCTATTCGAAACCAAACCGAAACCATCGTTCCACGTTCTGCTCGTTTGCATAGCTACTCATTTTTGTCGAAGAAATAAATAACACACCTTATCATGTGCATTTCAAAGTTAAGGACAAACGTTGAATAAACGCAGGTCATAATCTTGGGAGGCTTTCACGTTAAAGTGGGGGTAAACCGCAATCAAGCTCACATACTTATTTCATTTCCTTTTTTTTTTACCAACAAAGTTAAGAAGAGGAAGCAAGTCCGTACCCTCGGAGACACCACGGGGCTCGGAAAAAGCCAATCCCTGGTGTGCAATCAACAGTGAAATGCTCACAAATGATTAGCACGAGCGGCTCTGAGCGTGTGTGTTTATACGCGGCTGTGCATGACCAGGCATGCAGGGAAGCGTGAATCACGGAACGGGGACAGGCACATTAAGCTAAGGGTGCTGTCACAGGGAAACCCCTCGCTGCAGAGACACAAGGCCAGGATTCGATCAACTGACTTATTCGCCTTGCCCTGCTTGCCGAGTTTTCGTTTGATCGCCAAAGCGGTCAAGCTGTGTTTGTGAAGAAAGCTGATCGTCACTGGCAGTTATTTGTAAGTCTCAGATGAACTCTGTGTTTATGAACCAGCGTTTCGGCAAGAGATGCCTTTGTCGGTTGCGGCCTGTCTCGTCACGATGCAAATCTTGGGTCTGAAGTAGCCTTTAACTTCAGTGAAAAAGAATCCATCCATCCAGCTTAATTTAAAACGTGTTCAGCCCTCCACCGCAGTCCTTTGAACACCATAACCAGACGTGACATCCAAGCTCTCACCAGCGACGTCAATCTCCTGGATGGATTTATTATGATGTAAAGGCGCATTTCGTGGACAAAACAACAATCCGTGAGCAACAGGTTATTGACTTGATAACCTATACTTTTACGCTTCGGTAAAGTGAACTTTAGGTGCACATGTACATTTTTACTGAGTTACTTACAGGATACAGTCCCTGTAACAGAGTTACTTACAGGGTGCAGTCTCTGTATCAGGGTTACTTACAGGATGTAACAGGGTTACTCACAGGATGTAACAGGGCTACTTACAGGATGTAACAGAGTTACTTACAGGATGTAACAGGGTTACTCACAGGATGTAACAGCGTTACTTACAGGATGTAACAGGGTTACTAACAGGATGTAACAGGGTTACTTACAGGATGTAACAGAGTTACTTACAGGATGTAACAGGGTTACTCACAGGATGTAACAGGGTTACTCACAGGATGTAACAGCGTTACTTACAGGATGTAACAGGGTTACTAACAGGATGTAACAGGGTTACTTACAGGATGTAACAGGGTTACTCACAGGATGTAACAGAGTTACTCACAGGATGTAACAGGGCTACTAACAGGATGTAACAGGGCTACTTACAGGATGTAACATAGTTACTTACAGGATGTAACAGAGTTACTCACAGGATGTAACAGGGCTACTTACAGGATGTAACATAGTTACTTACAGGATGTAACGGGGTTACTCACAGGACGCAGTCCATGTTGCTGAGCTGAGCGGTGGCCTCCTCTTTCCCGCCTTTCTCCAGCAGGTTCCAGAGGACCTCGGCGGAGCGGAAGAGCACCTGTCCCCCGGGGCCGGGCTCGTTCATGTGGCAGCAGATCTTGCTGGCAGCCTGGGCCTTCAGCATCTTCCTGCAGTTCACCTCTGCAGCCGTATCAACACAAAGCGCGGACGCTGTCACTTTAAACCTGTAATGCTGCCACGTCAATCACCCCCTGACCATAAACCAAATACAAACAATAAACACCTGCTTTTATTTTAAGCTGAAAAGTTCTGTCTTAGCATGGAAAATGAGAGAAAGTTCCGTGGACCACACAAGTAAAAAGTGATAAAGCTAAGGTTATATTCTGTGCATTATCACAGTACTGCTGCTTTGCGAGCATGAGGAGGAGAAGGATCTTTTATGCTAGGCTTTAGCCCATTAGCGCCGTTAGCGTCAAAGCTCCGGAAAGTTCCGGCGCATCTCTGAGCGTGAGCGCGAGGCAGGTACCGGAGGAGCTGGAGAGGGTCTGGAGGGTCCTGAGGACTTGCAGCCGGACCCCCAGCTGGTTCTCCAGCAGGGCCATGGACAGCACCAGAATCTCAGCCACCCCGCTCTGCTCCACCATCTGAGCCCGGAACCCGGCACTGATGGGGCAAAACCCTACCGAACGAAAAGAAAGAGGGCGTTCGCAAGGGATTGTGGGTATTGAAGTGCTACAATATACAACACGGTGCACAGTGGCAGACATCGCTAATTTTCTGTATAGCTGAAACCGGTCAACGCTTTGTATTCGTGCGTTAGTTTACGTGTTTTTGGGCTGCCTTATTTCATTTAGGAAAGCAGGGCACCGGTTAGCCTGGTGTACCAATCCATGTATACCTCAGTGATGGCTAAGAGGCTGGTGGAAACCAGGCCAGGGTACAGGGTTAGAAGCAGAGGTGGACATTCCAGGGGTCAGAAAGTAAAAGTCCTGCCATGTATTGCATCCACCTCTGAACTCAGCCAGCTGATTTAGGTCTACCTCCTGGCTGAAGAATGGTGCTCATTAGCAAATCCAGGTGACTGGAACAAAATCCTGGGATGAACTTTTACTTTCTGAACCTGGATTGTCCACCTCTGGTTAGAAGACATTTAAAAAATGACAAAGTAATTCAAAATTCGAGGATTGACGTATACCTTCCGCATTTGCCTTGGATTTCTGGACCCCGAAGAAGGACGCAACGGAGGCACAAATCTGCAGTCGGACATCGGCGCTGGGCACTCTCATCAGGTAACCTGAAACAGTCAGAGGCATTGGCTTCCCTGCTCGCCATCGCCAGCGAATCAGAGAACAGACGCTCGTCACGTGACTGCATACGTCACGTGACACTCGGCACTCTCATCAGGTAACCTGAAACAGTCAGAGGCATTGGCTTCTCTGCTCGCCGTCGCCAGCGAATCAGAGAACACACGCTCGTCACGTGACTGCATACGTCACGTGACACTCGGCACTCTCATCAGGTAACCTGAAACGGTCAGAGGCATTGGCTTCCCTGCTCGCCGTCGCCAGCGAATCAGAGAACAGACGCTCGTCACGTGACTGCATATGTCACGTGACACTCACCACTCTCATCAGGTAACCTGAAACGGTCAGAGGCATTGGCTTCCCTGCTCGCCGTCGCCAGCGAATCAGAGAACAGACGCTCGTCACGTGACTGCATACCCATCTGAGAGAGGGACTCCCGCACCACCTGGGCGTAGTGCATCTCGTCGGAGGACTTCTCTTTCAGGAGCGGGAGCCTGCAGGCACAGCATGCACACCTCATAGCTTATACTGAGAGCAACACAGCACAGAAACAACAGAGAACTGCTCCTCATTAGCCAGAACCACAAATTTTATTTATTTAATTGTTCGATTTTCCCTTTCTTTTATTTTTGTTAGACTGAAAGGATTTTATAATGTAACTGATGTACAGTACTTTAATGCCCATTAAGGGGGCTAATGTTGGAAATGCGCTTCGGCTATAAACAAATTTCCTATGTATGGCATTGCTATTGCAAATGTTATCGCTACTTGTCCCTTTTAAATAAATATATAAATAAATAAAATGAAATGAAAACAGTATTTGTCTGCAGAGGTGGAAAATCCAGGTTCAGAAAGTAAACGTCCTCCCCAGTATTTTGTTCCAGTCACCAGGATTTGCTAGTTAGCACAATTCTTCAGCCAGGGGGTAGAGCTAATTACAGAAATCAGCCGGCTGAGTTTGTGGGTGGAAGAAACACATGGCAGGACTTTTACTTTCTGACCCCTGGACTTTCCATCTCTGTTTGTCTGATAACAAAAGGAAATGATCTGAAAAAAGTCACGCACAATTTGTGTGGATTATTGACAATAACTTATTTAGCCTCTAGAGGGCAGGCCAATTATAGGCCACACCCGAGTTAAAATATGACTGAGAAAGATGAACTGGCTTACCCGCATATCTTCAGTATGTCACACATTATCACGGCGTACTGTGAGTGATCTTCAGCCTTCTCTACGCACAGGTTTAGAATCTTGAAAACATCAGCTATTTCTTTGAGAAGCTTCAGAATAATCAGGTTAAGGGAAGAAAAGGCTGTTTTCTTCAACAGGGAACATAATAAATATGGTATCCTTCGTGCTGGACATTAAGGCTTCTGTACGGACCGTTTCACTGCTATTAATCCGTCTCAGAGCTACAACACTGAAATACTATGCACTTTTTTCATTCTTAATTATTTTTATTGGTCAGTTTACAAATTAGCACTACTTAACTGTGAATAATCTCCTCCTAAACCAACCAGCAATGGTGTCATTTCAGTTTCCCAAAATGAATTACTACTTTTCTATGAAAATGAAACAGTGAATTTGTGATTTGCAAGAAACACTAAAATAAACAAAGGCGCTTTACAGGATAATTCAATCTTTTCAACAAGCTTTAAATAAGTTTCTCAGTAAAATAAATGGCAGATAAAGTTAAGTCTCCATAGGCACATTGTGATTTTCTCGACAGAGAATGCTGACAGAATTGCTGAACACAAACCTCACTAGTAATGAGAGCCCAGGGAACTTCCGTAGTTCATACACAAGGGAACAGGCACTCACTAGACTCCTAACAACAAGCCTATTTTCAAAACACAACAAGGTACTTTAAAATAGTTGAGCAAACTGCCAATAAATTGCCCACGACTGACACGCATGTGTGTGGGGGTACAAATGCATAACAAAATGAATATTAACAAATAATTTATGGATACAAAGCCATTCTGGTATCTTTTCACCATTTTCTTCAGGACAAAAAGATGTCTCTCTTCCAGAGTGCTCTGAAGAAAAGAAAAAACAAAACAAGGATCTATATCTTGTCGAAAATCGAATCCATTTTTAATCTATTCTGTTCTCCGTGTGCGACAAGCAAAGTCCACAACTCACTTGGAATCTTCATGTTTTATACAAATAAGGCTTCAGGGGCATTAGTATATCAGGCATGTTGGAATGCCTTAAAGGTGTCAGAACTGCACCCTAACAACACCCCTAGTGAATGTGTGGACAAATTAAAACATTACTGTGTTATGTCTCATGACTCCCAACCAGATGAGGAAATCCGACTGACTTGTCATTTCCATGTGAACAGGGACAAATACGATATAAATATAAATTTGTCAACAGCCTTATGCATACAGACATATTCAAAGACAAATTTCATCTGTTGTCCCTGGGCCAGTAACACTAAAATCAGAATTCATGCAGACAACAGAACAGTAATTAAGCATCTCGAGCAGATTATACATCGTTATACATCAAGGTTAAAACATAAACAACCATAACCCCATTATTAGACAGGACAAGAGAAAATATAGCAGTGGACTTAACGTTGCCTTAACGTTTTCAGAGCGCCAGTTACCCGTTTGTTACCACTTTCAAACCAGAACTTCCCAGAATGAAATACATTGAAAATACGTCCGTGAAAACTGAAATTGTTTTCACAGGTAACCGTGTGCCTCGCGACTAAATTACGAGATGACAGCGTTTTTACAACTTCCGCGTAATCCACGATGCACGTTTGAAATTGCATTTGAACGGCTGGATACAACACAAAATAGAAACGCAATTTTAACTAGAAGATATTAAATGACGTGCATATGAAACTACGGCTTTTCCTGTCTTCGTGTATAATAATAATAATAATAATAATAATAATAATAATAATAATAATAATAATAATAATAATAATAATAATAAACATTTATAAAACGGATTTACATAAATATTACTAACATTCTGCTTTAATCTACGAATTTACGCAAACATTCCCACTGCTCAATTGAAACAGTGCTTATACCATGCAGTTACATATATACTAGACCATGTGAAAATTCAGAGCAAAAAGAATATCAAAATTCGTTTTAAAATATTTTAGCAAACTAAAATAACATATATTAAAGATATCAGTGTCGAGTAGCCTAATTTTGTAACTGACTTAGCAATAAGAATTTCAGGATGCCTTTAGGTAATAAGATTGAATTTACATGAGAGTTGGCATACATTTGTCTGTAGTAGAAACTTGAACGTCACATTTTCACAGAAAACTGTCTGTCTTTGAAACCTAATAAGATACTCAGCCTGAAAATTATTTAATTTGGCTGTTGATCACTTACTGAAAATGGATCCTCCAAAATCTGTATCACACGGCTGAGATCCACGGGTCCAGCCATTGGAGCGAACCCCTGATGAAAACAAGAAATTGGCAGAACGTGACAGGTCATTTTCAGAGCCAATATTTAGTAACATAAACTAGCTGATAACATGGAGTCTTGCTACTAGATAATAATATGCATTATTATCTAGTATACTATAAAGTTACCGTGCGGATTTTTACATCTTTGGTGGTGTATTTGACCGCGGGAATCACTGGTCTAAAAATTTTCCCTTTTGACCCTTTGGCACATAACTTTAAACCCTTTGCTTCCAAAGCAAGCATTTATTAAACAACTTGAATATCTACTTGTCTAATAATAAGTATCGATCAAATCTTATTAACCCCAGATAGTTTTCATTACCGCTACAACAGACGTGAAATTCTCCACAAAGTCAACAATCCGGGAAAAGCATTTGGTCTTCACGCGTTGCGGTTGCTGTGGTTACCCAAAGACAGATACGGAAAGAGGAAGGAGACAAACAATGCAAAGTTAAAAGCAAACGGAAAAACACCACGGACGTAATTACTGCTTCACCTCCTTCCCACCTCTCAACGTCCCAACTGCAAAATTATTGGATAGACTTCCAATAATTTGTTTAAATGTAATTAAAGCCAAAGGAAGCTATGTTGAGGAAACGTGTCTAATTAAAATAAATCTTTTTGTGTTATTGTAGGTAGAAATTGAAGAAAAAAGTTTTTACTGTGGTTTTTTATTCAATAAATTCACATAATTAACTGAATTCATCTCTACCTAAAGTTTTTTTTTTTAACCAGATGTGGCCTATTACATTTGGCCTATACAAAATGTGGATGGATGACCAAGATTTGCTTGTATCAGAGTGATGGCAAGAGCAAAATGAGGAGGCCAAAAGGAATTGTCCAAGATCGGAAGAAACAGTACAGAGGCAAATCAAGAAAAAAATAAAGTCTTTGTCCCAAACATTATGGAGCTCCTTCGAACATTTCCAGTGTAATTGTATAAAAGTGTCACAATCGTGTTTCAATAACCTGGAAAACAGACATGGGGGTACAGTATAGAATTTGACTGCAAGCATCTGGAGTGCATGGACTGCCTGACTTTACAAATGATATAGACAGCTGCTTTGAAAGCGGACCTTAAACTTTTTTTTTTTTTTGTGAGAGTAGACAGGTGAGGTAGACCCCACCTCCAGACATAGCAGATTTATATTGGTGGCCATTCTCTGGCTCTCTTTGGTCTGGTGAAAGTCTTTCCGTCCCTCTCCAACATCAGTGGAAATAGTGCGCTGTCCAAGGTTCTGAAGTTAATGCTGCCAAATTCCAAACTACAACTGATCCTTTGACACTATTTCTCTCTTTATCTCCCCCCCCCCCCCCCCCCCCCCTCCCATTCTCTTTCTGTCTCTGTCTCTCTTTGACATAATCATCATGACAGACGGAGCAGTTCCGGCGAATGGATGTATGTAGGTATTACAAACATCATCGGTTTTTCATAGCTCCCCCTTCACATGAAAAATATGACGTGAATCTTTAAAATTCTACAGCTCGGTATCCCAAAACCGTATATAACCCTACATTTATATGCTTTTTATAAAGTGTTTCGAAGGGAAAAATTAAGCTATGGAAGGGCAATCATAACTCAGAAAGACGCCTCATGATTCAGTCTTACAAGAAGAACCACACAAAACCTGGGATTGCTAATGCAAGAGGAAATCAGTTGAACGTAAACAACTAGCAGGGATTAAATAATTCAGTGTAATTGCAGTCACCATATGCAATTATTCACAGAACAACTGGGCCTGAATTGCACCGTATTATTCCACGTCACCGTCTTCCAGATGCCGTCTCTACTGAAATGTCATCATATCTGAGCAGATGTTGTCTAGCTCCGTGAGACACAGCATTGGGGAAAAAACTACAGATAACTGAAAAGTGTATAAAATGGCCCTCACAGGACGGTTATAAGAAAAAATATTCTTAAATTAACTGGAACATTTATTCGCAAAGAGATATTTCCTAATTTTCAGTTTGCGATCATAATGCTAACTATAGGTCGGCTACGTAAGTAGGACGTTTCAAAGGTAAAACAATGGACACTTGTTACATAAATTATAAAAAGCAATGGGCAATTTACAGATTTGGTTAATTCGTTCATGTTAATTAATTGCCGCACTTCGGTAGTAAAATTCTTTGACGCAGTTGGTGGCGGTGAATGCTGTTCGTGCACGTGATTTCGGATGCCCACTAGAGGGGGCACGGTCTCACACTGGAGTTCTAATTTGTGTGTTCGTAGCCTAGTATTTGAAGCATGCCAACGAACTTTCTCAAACCTCTGGCATTCGGCCAGTCAACTAACAGTCTGGCTTACGTACAATTCTGATTAATAATAATTAGCCAATAACATATAGTATGATAAAATAATTATTTTATCAATACCATATATTGCCTATTTATTACCAATACAATGTTTTGTTTTCTTTTTATAGTGACCACCTTTTAAGGGAATATGTTCTTTCACCTGCAGTAGCTACACGTGCGTGGAAAAGGGATATGAACGTAACTGGCTAATGGAGCTTTCACAGTGTATTTACTGAGTGTCACTGTTTTGACACCACTATTCAGCATTTGAAAACTTCGCTAGTTATCCTTACGTCGACGAACCTTTGTCGGAACATGTTCTTAAAATAAATAAAAAAATAAAATATATTATGACAATCCGACAAAATAAGTTTATTATCGTCGCCATGGCGTTATTTAATTCTAGCTGCTCTGAATGTAACAACGTGTGAGTCGTTGACTGTTAAACGCTAATATCAAGTGAAGTAAATTTATTCAATCTCAGGGTTAAAAATTGTACAAGATTGCTACTCAATAATAATAATAATAATAATAATAATAATAATAATAATAATAATAATAATAATAATATGTATTATGTATTATCTTCCACTCGTTTCATTCGGCAGATTTATGCATTTCATTGTTTTTCAGTAAGTGAGAACACCGAAATTAGCATTGTCACCTCAAAACCGTTTCCTGGGGAAAAATAATGAAGCATTGCCATCATAAGCTGAAATAAACGTGTTTTGACTAAGGTCTGACGAAATCAAACGAGTTTCGCTATGCCGTTTATATTTATCACAATTTCGTCATCATGGTTCCTGCTCTGAGTTGTTCTCGAAACTGTTTTTCTTATTCCTGCATCATTATCATATAGCTCATCAACTGCTCATCATTCAAACATTATCGTTTTCATTTTCCTGCGTTTCATCCCTGGATTCAGAAGAATTGTTGTTGTTTTTTCGTCACAGTTGCTATTGTTTACAATAATAATAATAATAACTAATAATAATAACAATAATAACAATAATAATAATGACATATTTAAATCATACATAGTAATATCGACATGTTGGAGTTAATTGAATTGTAACTGACACACGTCCTTTTGATGTAGTGTAGACAAGTCCTAATCGGACATGACTCTTCCGCGGGATGCATGTCATTTGACGAGTTATCCCGGTCCTCCCCCCTTAACTATAATGTTTGAACACAATTTCTTGCTTCCGCTCACAAACGGATCCGCTCAATTAAACAAATGCAATCAGTTTGGGTCGTGCCAAGACAAGGTGATCTGCAGTACTGTAAATGATGTAACTGAAAAGTTCATAAACAACCCATCATTGGCAAGCCTATTTGTAGCAATCTGTTGTGATGCTGAAACTAAACGTTTAAATCCAACGTGTGCTTCATGCATAATTGTAATATGAATTAACTGGCCACAGTGCACAGTTTAGATTCATTGCATTCTTTAAATACTGTTAACCAATTTTACAGTGCATGTGTTCAAAACGTCTTATGCCTGATGACAAATTGAAAGAGGTTGATTACTCCATGGTGGTAAAACTAAATATTAGATATTAGGTTTTTTAAAAAAATGCCCCTCCTTTCTTAAATGTCGTGATCTGGAATGTGGAAGGGCAAGGTTTATGGTCAACTACCAGAATGACCACCTTTCAAATGGTTAAGGGCAGTGTGGGGGTTGTAGGTCATTTAATACTGTCCGAGGGAAGTGGGGTGGGGGGCATCCCCCATAACCCAGCTAGGTGGTCTCTGTTTGTGATTGGTCACTTCCAGAATTCGGGCCCTATCACTGTGGAATGTGTAATTTATCAGTGAGGCGGTTGTAATTGAGAATCACGTGGACTTGACCGAAAAGGTGGGGGGTTGCAAAGCTCTGGAGAAAGATGTGGTGAGGGGAAGAGGGGGATCGTTTTGAGTAAACTAGATGACAAAAATACACATTTCGGTGAAGGGCAAAAAAAAAAAGAAACGTTCTCTTTGACACAATCGGGTCCAGCGAGGAAACGAGGAGGGCGCGCGCGCTGGGTAACTCCGAACTCCGAGGACGCCCGGGAGAGCAGCCATGGCTAAAGGTATACTCAAATGAAAGGTTTGATGTTTGGGTCTGCTTTTGGGGGTAGAAACAACAAGGGCATTGGGGGTTGGGTATCCCCGCATTGTCTTTCAGATTTTGGGATTCTTCTGAACTCCCTCCTCCCTCCCCGCGGCCCTCCCACCTCACATAGTTGGGCCGAAGATGTTAACAGACCCTGTGATTTGTTTGTTTTCTCCCGTTTTTCTCCCTCCAAAATCAGTCCTTTTTGATTTGTAAAAGCCCTTGAGAGAGTGGCGCAAACTGGAACGGCTGTGTTTGTCGGGCGGTGTCTGGACTTAAATTGTACTGGAGGAAAACGTGAGATGGGCTCGGTTTCCAACCAGCAGTTTACAGGTTAAGTAGCCAATGTAGTAATACGATAAAATGGGCTGTTTTTAAAATATCTTAATGTGTTTTTAAACATGGCAAATATATTTTAGGGCATGGCTTTAGTGAATAAACGGCATTGAAATATCAACATTGACAGTTTTGCAAGAAATTAAACTTAACTATTTAACTTAAATTTGCAAATTCTCTCTATATATGTTCTAACGTAATATATACGAATGGCCTCGTTCAGTTTCTCTAACATGATTTTACACTGATAGCTAAATATGCAGGGCAGGATGGCTTTGAATGCACTACCTCAATTTATGGCCGAGTTTGAGAGCGTTATGTCGGATGTCTTAGGGTATAGGCTACAAACAGCATATATAGCCTATATAACATTTACCTCCAACTTGTTTTTATTCCAGATTTTATTTTTTGCAGTTTCATTTGAATACGATGAATACACGATGCTATTATGTCATTTATATTTTGCATTTTTGAATAAATTATTCTGACAGTACAGCCTACATATAAGGAATGGATCTTATTTTAATATTGGCTTCTATTTCAGTCCTTCGTGTAACTTTTCAGGTCCTATCGTTGTACTAAATTCGACAGTTACAGTTGAATTTACAGTCGAGTAGGTTACCTGTCGTAATTTGTGTAATTCAAAAGTAAAAAGACGGTGGATGTATTTTTATACTGTCATTGTTTATGATTGGAAGTGTTGTGCAAAAATAGCCCATGCACGCATTCAGTAAATGCTAAGTAAGCAAATAAATAAATAAACGTTGGTTGGGTGAGATGCACATGCCCCCTGGAAACATGCATGCGAATAAAACAGCTTTTGATCTGATGGTTTAAAAAGTCCGGATATAGGCTACAGAATGCCATTTTTTTTCTCCAGCGGCAGACAGATTCGAGTCCAAAGAGACTTTAAAGCGGCCCACTGGACGTCCGCATGTCGCGGCACAGTGGTGCGAAAATCTTTCCTAGAATCGGGTTGTAGATGTTTTTTTCTCTCTCAATAGATTACTAACATTACGCACGGGGATATCCGCATTTTAGCACGTTTTCTCGTCTCGTTCCCAATTAAAGCCTAATATTTTTGTCTTTATCCGTTTTAAAAGGGGGGTGTTCAAAAGCAGAAGAAGAGGAATCGACGAGCGCCGAGGAGGAGTCGGGCCCGTTCCACGGCAGCGGCGTGTGCAAATGGTTCAACGTGCGCATGGGGTTCGGGTTTCTGTCCATGACGAACAGAGACGGGATCCCCCTCGAGACGCCAGTAGACGTGTTCGTTCATCAGGTGGGTGCGGGGTATCAACAACATAACTTTCAACCGTAGTGAATATTGTATTTCTTACAATATTCTATAGGTTAATGTCTAAATACGTGTCTAAATGTTACCTCCACTGAAAGCACTTAAATCAGGTTGTGAAGTTCTGCACGAGATAAATTTCCTGAGAATGCAGAAAGTCATCGAGGAAGACAACATCAATTCAAACCAAGAAGCTACGATTTACTTTTTTATCCAACGTACCAGGGGAATTCTCCCAAATATTGACGCTACAGGGGATGTCCTCTTCCTACATCGTCTGTGGGCAATACTCATCTTATGTCTACCTGACTTGCAGGCTGGCTTCTGTGACACTGCCATCGTGCCCTTGTTTCAGGTAGCTAAGGTAGCCCTAACTATCAGTAGCTGTCCTGAATGGATGATAGGTGTATGAAAGGTGTACTGGTACATCTTAAGGGAATCTATCAAGCAAAAATAACAAATTAAACATGAATACTGGAAAGGGGGAAGAATTATTTGACTTATCTTATCTCAAATAAATGACAGACTGGTGAATAAGCTTCAGAAATTTTGTCAGAATTTCCACATGGCATCAGATCACTCAGTTGCTGGCAGTTTAGATGTGTAGTAGTCATTCCACTACCTGGCTGTCCTCTCTGAGCAGCCATTTTACAACGTTCAGGCTTCCTGTATGAAAACAAAAGGGATTTTTTTTTTTTTAACAGAGACAATTTATTAGCTGGTCTTTTTGAACAAGAATCATGGGCAAATGATGAATCTCAGAGACAAATATCAGATGCACTGTGATGGGTCTTATATCAAGCTGATAACTATTACAGTAGATTAAAAATTCAGATGCTCTTATCCGGAGTGGGCTGCAATGTTGGTGTTGAGCCAGAGTGGCTGATCTGACTCACAGCCCCGCCCCTCACTCAGTAAAATGTTCATTGGCAGACCAGCTCCTACAGAGTTTATATGAGTCCACTATGGCCAAAGTGGACTCATACAAACTCCGTTAGAGTTGAAATAACGCTGAATGTTTCACTGTGCATTAGGGCATCTTCCACTTGGCGTCGGGGCAATTCCAAATGAACAAGTGAGAGATTAGCATTTTTACTGACAGGAGTCATCCTCCCGTCCCTCCTCTCTGGGGGGGGGGGGGGGGGGGGTTATTGATTATTTTCTCTGAGGAGGACCTGTGAGGAACTGGGAGACAATGGCCGCCTTTGTTACATTACAGGCATTTAGCAGACGCTCTTATCCAGAGGACCAGAGGAAGTTCTGCAGACTGAGATCTGCTGCTGGCCAGTAACCCTGAGAATGAAGAAAGGCTGCGTGTGTGTGTGTGTGTGTGTGTGCGTTTGTGTGTCTTTGTGTGTGAGCTGCGTTGGAGATGTGTGTGAGCGAGCGAGAGTGTGTTTGAATGTGTCTCGTGCAGGTGGTGTGTGCGCGTGTGTGTGTGTTGTGTGCCTGCGTGCGCGTGTGTGTGTGTGTGGGAGCGACAGAGTCAGAGAGAGAGAGAGAGAGAGAGAGGCAGACATGTGTGGGATTTCTTTTTTAGTGTGGGAGTTCATTCATAAAAAAAGCGCCAGGTTAAAAGGTCTGGAGGGGGTGGCTCTTAATGGATTGGAATTCTGTGTTTTTGAAGCGATCGAGACTTGGATTTCCCTCGGCTCTTTAAAGACCTCTTCAGAAGTCCCCCAGTACCGAGTGGAATGCCTGAGTTTAGTCAGAAGGCATGCTGGGGCAATAAACGGACCCCCAGAATGTCCGTAACCCCCCCACCCCTGTTTAGGAGTGATCGTTCACTGATTCAAGATGTGCAAAATCATAGAAAAGATATTCAACTTTTATTAAGTCCAACCAATGGCAGGAGAAATTACATGGAAAAAAAAATGGCGTTAATAATTTTTTTTTTTTCAAACGTTATAGAAGCTTCTCTTCGTATCAGTGGGACCCATCTGCCTTTGCGAACAGAGAGTTAATGTAATAAAGCGGAATAAAGTATAACAGATGTAGTGGGGTGGGGGGGGGGTGGTGGTGTCGAGTGTTTTCGGTTTAAGAAGAGCACCGTTTTTATTGGAACGCGTGGGCCTTTGTGGCGTCTGTGACTGCGAAGGTGTGCTGTCGGGGGGGGGCGTGCCTTCACCTCGTTGCCGGGAGAGGGGCTGGTGGAAGGAGCCGCCCTGATGCCGGAGCCGCGGCTGGGCCTGCGTCCGCGAGCCTTTGACCCTGACATAGACGCTCCCTCCGCTGGGCGGTTGTTGTTCTTTCCCACTGCCCCGCAGGGATCTGGCGAGCAGCTATCCCAAGAATGCTTACCCGTTCCCCACCACCGTTCCCCACCCCCACCCGCTTTCCTCTTCCAGTAGCCTTTAGCACTGGTCACTACCCCCCCCCCCCCCCGCCCCGTTCCCCGCCCCCACCCTCTTTCCTCTTCCAGTAGCCTTTAGCACTGGTCACTACCCCCCCCCCCCGCCCCGTTCCCCGCCCCCACCCTCTTTCCTCTTCCAGTAGCCTTTAGCACTGGTTACTTTGCGGCTTCACCAGATGGAGTCATTTTGGAGGGTTGGTTGGTGGTGGTGGTGGTGTTGATGGTGGGGGGATGGTTGGAAGGTTTTTTGGAATGTTGGGAAGAGATTGGCGGGCGGGAGGTGGTGGTGGTGGTGGTGGGGGGGGTGCGGACGGCCCCGTGGATGGGGGTGGGGAGGGGGTCGTTACAGCCCCTTGAGGTTTTATAAAAGGGCATTTGCATTTGCATTTGCATCTGTCTCTTTGAGGAGCCGGATGAATGGAGCTGTATGGAGCTGGGGGGGGGGATGGGAGAGGGGTGCTGGAGGTCCCGCCATGGTGGTCGCCCTCAGGGCTGTTACCCCTAGCCCACTAGGCCTGATGCTGGGCTGAGTGCTCGGTGTAACAGGGGGCTTGGAAGCAGAGAACCAGACTAATCTGGGCAAGATTCTGCTTGTAAAACACTGAACGGTCTTAGGACGGACCTTAGCTCGTCACAGCTGCACCAATGATGTGTACATTCAGAGGTCAGTGTTACTGTTTTCACTTTTGCACTGGAAAGCAAGCAGATGTGAAACAAAAAACTGGCTTCCAAATGTGTGAGCGTGTGTGAGTGTGTGTGAGTTTAGGTGTTTGTGTGTGTGTGTATGTGTGTGTGCGCATATGTATATGCGTGTGTGTTTGTGTGTGTATGTGTATATGTGTTTGTGTGTGTATATGTGTGTATGCGTGTGTGTGCGAGTATGTGTGTGTGTGTGTGTGTGTGAGAGTGTGCGTGTGTGTATATGTGTATGCGTGTGTGTGTGTATATGTGTGAGTGTGTTTGTGTATATGTGTATGTGAGTGTGTGTGTGCATGTGTATGCATGTGTGTGTGTGTGCGTGTGTGTGAGAGTGTGCGTGTGTATATGTGTATGCGTGTGTGTGTATATGTGTGAGTGTGTTTGTGTATATGTGTATGTGAGTGTGTGTGTGCATGTGTATGCATGTGTGTGTGTGTGTGTGTGTGTGTGTTTGAGGGGAAAGTGAGTGACTGGCTCTCCTCTCCTCACAGAGCAAGCTGCACATGGAGGGCTTTCGCAGCCTGAAGGAGGGCGAGGCTGTGGACTTCACCTTCAAGAAGTCGGCCAAGGGCCTGGAGTCTGTGAGAGTGACGGGGCCGGGGGGCGGGCCCTGTGCCGGGAGTGACAGGAGGCCCAAGAGCGCCCAGAAACGCCGCTCTAAAGGAGACCGGTGAGTGTACACACACACTCACACACACACACACACCTAAACACACACACACACACACACACACACACACCTAAACACACACATACACACACACACTCACACACATACACAACTAAACACACACACACACACACACTCACACACACACACTTACAAACATACACACCTAAACACACACATACACACACACACTCACACACATACACACCTAAACACACACATACACACACACACACACTCACACACATACACACCTAAACACACACATACACACACACACACGCTCACACACACACACTTACAAACACACACACACACACACACACACACACTCACACACATACACACCTAAACACACACACACACTCACACACATACACACGTAAACACACACATACACACACACACACGCTCACACACACACACTTACAAACACACACACACACACACACACACACACTCACACACATACACACCTAAACACACACATACACACACACACACGCTCACACACACACACTTACAAACATACACACCTAAACACACACACACACACACACACACACACATACACACCTAAACACACACATGCACACACACACGCTCACACACGCACACTCACACTACTAAATACACACACACATGCACTCACACACACCTAAACACACACACACACATACACACACACACTCACTCACATACACACACATACACATTCGCACACACGCACACACTCGCATACACTTACACCAATGAATAATAAAACGGTAGCGCACGAAATGAGAAGGTGCGCGCCTCGACAGCGGCGTCCGCGAAGATGAAGCAGCGTGGCGGGGAAACGAGTGAGGAAAGGTGAGCAGGAAGTCGCTCTGGGGAAGTGCACCTGCTTAGCGAACGTAGCGCGCCGCCAGCCGCTGCAAGGACGGGGGAGAGCGCGTAAAGCGCGAGTCATGGAGCAGATCCACGCTGGCCCTCCTTTGTTTGAAGGTCTGAGGAGGTTTGACGTGCGACACAGATCAATATCCTTGTAAAAAAAAAAGAACAAAACTTAAAAAAACACAGGCTCCCTGCTTCCCTGTTCGCCTGTTTTTTCGTCGGTCCCTCAGGGGGGGAGCCCAGTTTTGCGGCCGTTGTCGGCGAAAGAACAGCGTCTTTCACAGATCCTTCCCTCCACCCGACGACTGGCGAAAGGCCTGGTGCTGGGCAGTGCCTGACCGACCAAGAGCAGTCACAGCGTGCGACACTGACCACCACATGGCTGATCTTCAGGCGTTCTGGAGATGAACTTGACTTATCAAGCCGTGTCGTATTTATTTTAACTACAGATAAAATATAAAATATCAGTGTTCTTATACTTTTATGCTGGACAAAGAGAATGATAACTCAAAGGCGTATGCTTAATACGACTACATTTAAAAGTGTCTTTCCACATATTGCTGGAAAAAAAGGAAAAAGAGTGTCAATGTTGAAACTAGTTTAAGTGCAGAACTTTTTTCATTCCTTTTATAATAATTTTTAGGAATATGACCAGGAATACTTGGGCACAAAATGAGAAGTGTCTGATTTTGAGTTTTTCCCTGAGACTTTTGGGATATTGAGTTCTCATGAATCCTTGTCGAATTGGGCAATATGGAGCCACACATATCCTGTTTTTCTCTCTCGGTCCTTCCTCCGTCCACATGGTGGATCCCACCTCTGCGAGCTTAGGGCACAATATGGGGGGAAAAGAGATCCTGTCTGTTTAATTAATGACAGATGTAGGTGCCTATGAAAGGTCAAAGGTGACCACTGCCATGGCAACTGCTGAGTACCGTGTGTCCGGGTGTGTGTGTGCGTGTGCGCGCAATACGCGCGCGCGTGTGTGTACACGCGTGTGTGTGTGCATGTGCAAGTGCGTGTGTGTGTATGCGTGAGTGTGTGGGTGTGTATGCGCATGCGTGCATGTGTGTGTGTGTTTGTGCGTGTGTGCGCGTGTGTGCATGCATGTGCATGCGTGTGCGCGTGTGTGTGCACGCTTGCATGTGTGTGTGTGTGTGCAGTAGGAAGCGGGAGATGAGCAGGGGTTAGAGTTCAAAGATCAGCATTGAAACAAAGAGCTGTCCCCCCTTCCGCGCACAATCTGATCAATAACAAGCGCAGAGCTTCCCTGAATGAGGGGGGCTTTGGGGGGGTTTGGGAGTGACCCATCAGCCTGTGTTAGTGTTCTCCAAAACTCCAGAGCATGACCTCTGGCTTGACCTGTTTGCTGTCAGTACAACAAGGACTCTAAACAGGTTACACACGCTTCCATACACACACATGCACTTATGTACATACACACATGCATACATCAGTGGGAGTTCATGTGCCCACGCACACACACACACACACACACACACACATATGCACACCCAGTCCCTTTAGTGGAAGGAAGCGAATCTCTCAGATAAATTTATCAAAAATTCTGACAAAGTATTCAGAAGATTATTTCAGCAAGCATCTTATACTGGCTTATTCTGAAGTGAGCTTTAGGTTACCATTTATTTCAAACCATGTCTTGGCCGGGTATATGCTGCCCTCTAATGGCGTATAATTAGTACTACATATCGTAATGACTGCTGTGGGCAGTTGTGTGACTTCTGTAAGTAATCTTTAAATTTGTTGTGTTGCATGCAGTCTGAAATTGATTGCACAATTGTGGAATTATCTAGTATGATTTCATTAAGAAGTCTTGAAGTATACTGTAACAGAACCAGTTCATTAAAAACAAATGTATTGAAATCCATGAGCAACTCAGCAATATTTTTATATCCTTATCCAGTGACCATGTACAAGGCATACATTTGTTGTATTTTATCCATATATACTGCTGCATACACACTGAAAATATTCACATTAATCCGCATATTCGAGTAGATTGTAAGTACAAAGTTTATTTCAAAATGCCTTCACCCTATAATCTTAGTTTTGATAATACGAATAATATTTTTTGGGATTACGTTTCAGGTGTTACAACTGTGGAGGGCCAGACCACCACGCCAAGGAGTGCAAGCTGCCCCCTCAACCAAAGAAGTGCCACTTTTGCCAGAGCGTCTCTCACATGGTCGCCAACTGTCCAATCAGAGCGCAGCAATCATCCCCCACTACTCAGGGAAAGCCCTCGTCCTCTGGGGGCGAGGAGGAGGGGGAGCAGAGCCACGCCCCCTTGCCCTAAGAGAGCTCTGACTGCAGTGGGTCGCACCCAGGAGGCGGAGTCAGGGTTAAACAAGTGCCAATCAATCCTCCTCGTCGGATCTGGGAGTTAGAGTTCGTCACAATCCAGCTCAGCTGCTTTTTGGAGCTGCCCTAAGTTCAATGTTCAACCCGAAGAATGGAAGTTTCTTTCATCTTTTGGAGGTGGAATGGTCTGTATTCTTTCTGTATTGCAATCAGAACCTTTAAAGACAAAACCTTTTTTTAATTTTTTTTTTTTAACCATTTAACATTCAAGATGATATTATGCTCCTAATCATAGCGACCCACATCCATTTGAATCAGTCTAAGCCACATTCAGTAGATAACATTCCGCATCTTAGAGTGGTACTGAAACAGTTGATATGCAATGCATCTACAATACAGCAAGGTACAATGCTGTCACACCAGGGTTTATTACCATCTTCCTACTCCTTTATATCCTTCCTCCTTTCCTGAGAGCAAGTTGTTTTCTTCTAGCACAGTGACATAAGTTGTAAAAAGGAATCAAATTGTTTTCACACCTCTCAGATTGTTCAGAATTCCCGCATTCAGCGGTGTTTGCTGGCACTTTGCGATACATATTTTTCCTCATGATTTCCTCATCAGCAGTATTTATAAAAAGGGACACAGGTCTTTGTCTGTTATCTGGTCACAGATAATAGAGAGCTCTCAGGTCCGTGTCTCTGAAATAGCAAGCTGGGTGTGTGTGTGTGTGTGTGTGTGTGTGTGCGCGAAAGGCGGAGGGATATTTGGCCGTCTGTGTGGGTGTAGGTTTGTCTGCTTGTATTGCAATTGATAGTCTGGCTTGTCATTTTGGGGCCAAATGAATGTTATACCTGCTGTGTCTTTTCCGACTCCTGATTATTGATTGTAGGTGCGTCACGTTTTTCAAGAGCACCGTGCGGTTTAGCATGCGTGCTTTAGCTTCTCTCTTTTCCCATAAAAAAATCAGAAGCTTGAAACCAACCTCGAAATGTCCAAAGGTTCTGATGTGACCCGTTTGTGTCTGAAAACTCTAGGTGGGTATCCCCCAAACTACGTCCTGTGTGTTTAAATCCGGGCTTCGGAGATATCTCAGGGATGATGCCCTGAGCAATCACAGAGATTTCTGCAAATGTCTCGTCTTATACTTGAAAAGAGCTGGGATTCTGGTCACAGCTGAAGCAGTTGAATTTCAGAAGGGCTGAAGGAGGTGCTTTGTGGTGGGTTAGGCAGGTGGACGTGCCAAGCGTTTCAGTAGCCAGAGCCAAAGAACAGTCCAAAAAGAGATGTGTGTAAATAAGCAAGTCAATCAGACTTTACGCCAGTTCTGCAAGTTACGCCAGTTAAAGCATGACATTTTTTAGCTTGCCAAGTGTATCATTGTATATAATGTTTTTTATAAGATAAGCCTTTAAAATAATTATTTATTTATGCCACACCTCTGCAACTTCCGCCCAATGAAATTCACTCTGTACCTGAGTGGACTATTGTCTGGCCTTTGATATCAAATACCTCTTTCAGAGCTGCCTTGATTTTATTCTTTTTGAGTTTGTGATTTTTTTATCAGTGAATTTGATTATTGTTTCCTCGTTGAGTTCCCAGGATTTGGGAATGTTGTGAATCCTCTCTTGGTGTCTACGCTAAAAATCAATGCAATGTCAATCTGCACTAATCGTGTGTAAAGACGCATTTTTGTTCTTATTATTTTATTATTTTTTTTCTAATTCATATTTGTTCTGTACTTTTTTGTTTAGATCAGCTTGTGACTCCAGCCAGAATTTTTAGTTTCTCAGGAATCATGACCTTTGAACTCAGGGAATTGCTTTTATAGAAAATGAGTGTGGGGTACAGGTTCGAGGAGGAGGTGGGGTCACAGTATTAATGTGCATACAGTTATAAGGGGGAACAGTGATAACACCTATGCGAAACCTGGGTATTTCTCTTCATCAGGGACAATACCTTCAGACAGTAGAGCCAGTGGAGTCCTCTGTTTTTTGTGGTTTGTTTACTTAATTTTTACTTTTGACAATTTCAAGCACATTCAATTTTTATTTGTTATTTACTAAGTTTGTATAAGTGTCTACGATCACTCAACTCAGTGCTGTATAAGGAAGTAAAAACACACCTGCTATAATTAAACTCATTAGCTAGTAAATTAATGACAATCTGAGAAGCAGGAGTGTTGAATAATCCTGTAAATTATTAGATTGTGATCGGGAGTTTAGTTTTATCAGCATTATTATAATAATTTTTTTGTCATTTTATAATCATTGTATCCATAAAAGCTTTACAAGGTCCATTCAAAATAGATTATTTAATCCTTTTCGAAATGTTGAGTAATTTTTTGTTCATTTATGAAACACCAATCTGTATAGATCATGTCTGTAATTTGAATCAGGCGATGAGTGGCCACCTGGGGTCTTTATTGCACACAAATTCAGGAAGAGGGTCCTGTTATCATCCTGGGATGCAGGAATCATGAGCAGAAGCGTTTCAGTCAAACCTCTCTTTCCTCGCATACATTCAGTTCAGTCGATTAAATGTTTATTATTTCTGTTGTCATGTCATATAAGGTTATAATGGTAACCAAGTAATTTTTCCTCATAACTTGGTGAACTCTGTTCCTTAAGGGATGTGAAAAAAATGTGAGTGAAAAAAAAATGTTTGGCATTTTTTTCCCCCAGAATCATGTCTTTCTTGTTTTCTTTTGTGTGCAAGTTCTAAGAGAAAGTTCAACAGTCAGCAGATTCAAAATCAGGGGACTCAGTGGACTGTTAAACCCCAGGCCATACTCCTGCTGTCGGTGGGAGTGGCTAAGCCTGGTCACCTTGCCGACAGTTGTTCACTGAAATGTGTCTGTGTGTGTGTGTGACATGAGTAACCTGACTACCGAGAAAAGGATTATAGGGTGTAGCAGGTTTATAGACAAAACTTTATTGGGGCTTAACTCCCCTGTTGTTCATCATTCCAAATAACAATTGTTTGGCTCTTGTTAGACATTGGGACAGTTTTGGCACAAGGACACCAGCTTCTTGTTGAGGAGTCTTTGTTTTGTGTTGGGACTTGTGGGTTGTATTATTTTTACGGTGGAAAAACAAGGGCAGAAATCATATTTACAATGTACGCACGTCTACCTCAGAATGTTTTCATTCATGAAAGATTAAATGACAGCAAGTGTCCTCCTATAATACCTGACTGGTTTTACATAGGCAGAGCTTTGTATCGTTTTTAGATACAATTTCATTTTGCTTGTTTTAGATAAGCATTAATTTCTGTATCTCCAGGGAAGCCCCATATGAATTAGGTTTGCTTTAGAATATAATGTTTTCCAACCACTTAGGTTTATTTTGCTGAATGGGGCCAAACAAAAAAAGAAGTTCATAGCTCCCTCTTGTTGCCACTTTGGTTGTCTGGATGTCGACTTTTTACATATTTTACATATGACCACCAAACTGAAAAATGCTTGGGGCAACACTTAATATATTCATAAAGTCATTACTTAAATCAAAATGCTAAAAATGCTTGTCACATTCAGTTTAGGCATCAATTTTACAATTTGTTGTTATCCAATCCAGGAACATTACTGGAGGCATTATGGGGCACCCAGACACCAAACTGCCAAACCAACATTATTGCATACTGAGATGAAGTTTCATGTCTGTTGACAGAGCTAAAATTTGAACTGTTTTCCTTTGAGACATGTGAAAAAAGTAATATATGTTCAGATAAGATCAAAAATGTTTAATAATATGTTTAGTTACTTGAAAAATCATAATAAACATAAGAAGCATATTAGAGAACCATAAAAGTATATTGTGCATCAGATAATGTATGTTGCAGACTGATATCACATTTTGGAATTCCACACAGTAAATGTCTAGTGTTAATTCAACTCCAAAAGTGTTAATTCAGCTCTTAACAGAAAACATTTGTTGAGTATTATCTGTTGAATATTATCCGTTAAGGGTTGAATTAACACTGGGCATTTTACTGTGCAGTACTTTTTCATGAGTGAATATTTTAGATGGGGTAATGCGGTTGGTCAGTTTGAATAAAAAAGGGATGGGGTGTGCATTGAATTGGCAGATATGGAGTTTCTGTTATGTAGTGAATGTGCATCATCTTGCAATAGTATTGATTGCCACAACATTATTTTGGTCACTCAATCAAGGTAACACACCCTTAGCTATTCTTTCAGCACCAAAATTCAACAATGTGCATTGTGTTGGCGCGAAAATGGCTAATCTAAATCAAATATTGAGTATACAAACGACTGAAGAATGTAGCTATATTGACTGCTGTAAACCAAAGGTCCATTTGTGAAATGCCCATTTTAGGGTGTATTGCCCTTGGAATTGGCCACGCGATAATCTGAATGGGATAGATTTCGCGTGAGTTGTTCTATTTCTTTCTAATTGTTTTTTTTTTCAGTCTGTGAAGCATGCTAAAACAATGACAAATAGTTTATTGTATTAAAACATTCATTGACTTTCTAGTTAATAAACAACCGTAAATAGTGAATGATGACTATGTTGCCTTCGTTTGTTTGCCCGACATTTTCCCTTTCCAAAGAGACTTCCGTGTTCATATCTCTATGTAACAACCTATTCTTGATCAAATCCAAACCTTTTTTAAAGATAACACAAAATTAATTTTTCACCAAAGGTAAAAGTTTCATACAGAAGCGAAGTATATTAGAAAGGGAACAAAATCTCAAATGTCTCACCGGCGTTACTCAAACAACGGGAATGCGCTCATGTCGCTTTAAAGGAATGTTCCACATGTAAAACAACGAGGGGAGTTGTAAAATATCACGGTGACAGATGTTGCTCTGTTGTTTGATCTGATTGTCCATATTGGGAGTAAAAAAACATTTGTTTTCAAATATGTTTTCAAGATAGCGGACAAACCCATGATTGTATTATTCCGTGTGACACCCAAAATATTTGATTAATAACTTCACCTGATATGAAATGATATGTTGTATATTTCAGTGTCATTTGGAACAATCTAAATGGGTCATATTTTAGTGGGTATGTACAGAATATGCATACCTTCTCGTTGATGATTATTTTGTTCTTTTTGAATGAGCACGTATCAGTTATCTCGTACAATTCGTGTAGTGTATGATTTGGTGTGCAATGGTACCATCTGAGCACACACTCGGGATATGCCCATTTATGTAATCAGTACATCCCCCTTTCGTGTAGGTCAGAGTAAGTGGCACCCAGCGCGTGCACCGAATTTGAAAATGAATTCGTGTACTAGCTTCTGGTTTGGCTGCAGGGTAAAGCGTCGTTGCACCTCCAGTTTATGCTTTGCAAATTCAGTGACGGCAGAATGGGTGGGAACCTGCTTGTGAACTCCACATGGGCGTTCAATCGAGATGCAGCGGAACCCATTTTTCTATTCTATATTGAAAGCTTGCGGAAAGAACGCCCCACGAAAGCGAATAGGGAGGGGGCAGTATTTCCCCACTTTCGTGGCTAATGACTATCCAATCCGGTTTTTAGTGTTGGTTTTTAGAACCAGTTATGTGCGCGCTATAGGGTAGGGGAATCTCCGTGAAAGTCCGCGAGCTTGTCACGCTCTCACATTTTGACACACGCACACTGTGACAAGGAGCAGCACGAGAGCGAGCAGCCGCCGCGTATAATGGCTGCCACGGAATGTGACAAAAGGCGGCAAATAAAACGGTGAAACGGAAGAAAATATCACGGAAGGTAGCGTTTTTCCTTTGTTCCCCTTACAACTAGCTTGGTTTAGCATCTGTCTCGTCGTGTGACAGCATTTTGCAGGTGGATCCCTTACGAGAGATTGCCCGACGTTACGGCGATGCTAGGCTAACTAACGTTAACTAGCGCAACGTGCAGGCCAGTTGTGTGAAGAACAATAAAACAGTGGATCAGTTTTTATTTCCTTCTCACTGTATTAGTTTGGTATTTGGGGTTATGGCTTAGGGGACTCGACAAAAATGGCGGTTTATTCAAGTTTAGAATTTGACTTGCGAGTCATCTAGGTTAGCTAGCTAACGTCAGCGCTGTTCCAGTGTTGACTTTCGAGGTTGGAAACCGTTCGGTAGTCATGGCATCGTTTTCGTATAACTAACGCTTTTGTTAGCTCGTATCTCACTGAGTGACAGAATGAAACTAACGTGCTCTTCACTGACGTTCGGCTGATCGGCCTGCCGTCAGCTTTCTGGACAGCTCACCCGCATGGCTTCTGTTTTGTCTTGTTGACATCCGTTTTTTTACGATCATGTCCGTTTCTTACAGTTATGACTGTGTCCATGATATTTATCAGTACCCGGCCCGTTGTACGGCTAGATCAGTTAACTTCTTACAGTAGCTATCGTTAAAGCTAACTGGCTAGTTTTTCAAGTTATATTATGAACGCTCTCTAACTGGGCAACCTGACTATCGAATAACTGTCAACGGGGTGGGTCAGCTGGCTCACTTATGTTAGCTGCGCAGCTAACTCGCTAGCCAACGATAATGACAGTTGACAGCAGCATTTAACGTTACAGTCTACTCTACTTGCTGGACGTTAATAGCAGTGACTGAAATTAGTCAGCTAGCACCTGACAGCTGCTACTTCTGACTACAATCCACGTTGTTACCCAACGTTAGCTTGTTACCTGACTGTTACACGGGATTGACCAAATTCGTGTGGATATGGGCTTACTACTTTGGTCTTCGAATTACCGTCGATTTGAATAATTAACATTAGCTAGCGAAGTGCATTAACGTAGTAGCTATAACGGTATGAGGATGAGTTATCTGACCCGATCGAAAGCTAAACCGATAGTTTGCGTCTTAGCGTCTTCATCTTACAAGTTAGTGCTGCACGGCCAAGTTAAAGTTAGCTCATTTCTATCCTACTATTTTGTTTTTTATTTTTGCAAATATAACATACGACGAAAGGCATTGCAAAGTGACACCTACAGAACAAATATCAATCACTGCACCCCATAGTAACATGACAGTTTGCATTTGGGGGTATAGCACAGGTACTTTTTATGAATACAGTATTTAGCAATAATAATGAAAGTTCACCACAAGTTCCTTAATTTTTATCACTGTTCACAAGTTCCTTAGTTTTTATCCCTGTTAACAAAGGAAAAGTTGATATCCCTTATTTTTAAGCAGTATATCACATATATTTATATTATATTTATCAAGGAGCTTGATAAATAAAATCTTTCCAAAAGGATATTACAGCACAGCAATTGTAAAACAAATGTGCAAGAGTTTCTTATTTTTGTCAAAATCAACAAGCGGTGTTTACATTAGTAAATGTAGATACCATAGAATTACATGGGCATATTATGTGCAGTATTTTAAAATGAACATATTTAACTTTATTTGGTACAAAATATCTAAGTTGGCAAGCTCTTTTCCAAATAGCATCAGGGAAGTAATAGATCAAAAGAAGCGCGAATCCGCAATAGCTGCGACCGCACACGCGCATGCATCCATGCGTGCATGCATCCACGCACACCCTCACGCAAACACGTGACCTCTTCTTTGGCTCATGACCAACCTTTCCACAAAATCTTGTGCAAATCTGTGAATCCATTCGGGAGTTATGCGCCTTTTTGTGATCTGCCACGCCCATCGCCATGCCCCCTCTTGGTCAATCGGCCTTGAAAGTTACTCAGCTCTACCTTCAGTCATGACCAACGTCCATGCCAAATTTAAGCCTCCTGGGGCGAAAACTGTGGCCGCTACAGCGTGGGACACTTTTTGTGGACCGACTGACAGACTGCGGTCGCAGATAAAAATGCCTCTCGGAGAGGTTGTAATGTTATCATGCAGAAAATCTCTGATGGGTTTATTGTTACATTTTTTATCCAGAAACTGAATTCCCCCTAATGAAAACTCAGGTGTTGTCCTGATGTCTTCTCCAGAGCTTGAGTGAGTTCTCATTAACTGGACTAAACCTGTTGGGAGAGCCTTCTGAGAACAGAACTGAACTCTCCAAAAGGCAGTAGAAAGTCGTGTGATATCGTAAACTGTTCACAAGTCAGCAAATTAGCATTTTTGTCAAAACAAGTCAAGAACAAAATTTATATTTCTGCAGTACCATTTGTATAGAAACAAAGATTTACTAACAGTTGTATCTAAATTGTTCCACAGTAGCACCTTATGAGGAGAAGAGTTGTGCACAAAACACAATTTCTGAGCAAGAGGAACGGTTCTTGGTGAAATATAGAAAGTTTACAGGGTAAATTTGAAGGCAGAAAATTACATTTTAATAAAAACTCAAGACATCCCAGTTAAAAAAAATATATATTATTGGGTATAGCATACCAAACGGAGTCTATGTTAGTCAAACACCTCTTTAATTAATTTATTAATGTTTTTGTGTGTGTGTGCGTGCGTATATGCTTGTATGTGTGTGTGCGTGCGTGCGTGTGTGTGTATGTGTGTGTGCGTCCGTACACGTGCGTGTGTGTGCGTGTGTGTTCGTGCGTGTGCTCTGCTCCCCAGCGAGGCAGAGGATGGTGAGCAGCCAGCCCAAGTACGAGCTGATCCAGGAGGTGGGGCGGGGCACGTACGGCGTGGTGTACGAGGCGGCGGTGCGGCGCACGGGCGCCCGCGTGGCCGTCAAGAAGATCCGCTGCCACTCGCCGGAGAACGTGGAGCTGGCGCTGCGCGAGTTCTGGGCCCTCAGCAGCATCCAGAGCCAGCACCCCAACGTCATCCACCTGGAGGAGTGCGTCCTGCAGCGGGACACCCTGGCCCAGAGCATGAGCCACGGCTCCACCTCCTCGCTCTACCGGGAGGTACGGCCCAGAGCCCCTCTCTCTCTATCGCTCTCTCACTCTATCTCGCTCTCTCTCTCTCTAACTCTGTCCCTGTCCCTCTCTCTTCTCTCTCTCTCGCTCTCTGTCTCTCTCTTCTCTCTCTCATTCTCTCGTCTCTCTCGCTCTCTCACTCTCACTCTTTCTCTCACTCTTTGTCTCTAACTCACTGATCTGTGAGTCATCTGGATAAGTCATTATATTCTATAAGCCCAATAAATCAGTTGATCCACGTATTAAACAGAATTTTCGTAGCCAAAAAGGACAGCAGGCCTTACATTCCCCACCGCAGCCCTCTTGAAGCCCAACAGGAAACGCATCAGCAGTGCTCGGTCACAGGATCTGCACTGCGCTGGCTGCAGAGTGCAGTCAGTTGTTTTAACGTGTTGAAATGTCTGGACAAATGTTCCCTAATCGCTGTGGTGCACTCCGCCCTGCTGATGCAGTCAGTTAATGGATTAGCTGGTTGCCGTTTCAACATTAGCAACGTTTCGCAAGGAGAACGTTTGTCTTGAGCTCGAGCCAACCGGCCTGTGGAGAACAGGGAAGGACGGAAGCAGTTTCCAGTTTCGAGCTCGGAAACCCTCGTTTTCTCCTGGCCTCTCCTGAACGCCGCGCACAAGACGAGAGGGAAGTCCCAAAAGAGCGGTTATATTAAGCGTTTCGCCTCGGAACAAAGATCCTGTAATGGATAGGGCCGCGTTCCTGTCCTTCATGTTTGACTCCTGTGGTCTGCGTTCCCTCTCCATCGATGGAGTATTTATAGACCACCGGCCGTCCTGTGGACGTGTCTGTGAAGTTCGCTCAGGCAGAGCGAATATTCAGAGTCTCTGTGTAAAAAATCTCTTCGGTGCTCCAAGTAGAGACCAGTGCGATTCAGTCCAAGCGTGAATAGCTCATAAATATAAAATGATGCTGTCAGACGCTGTAGAATGAACCGCATTATGCCCTAGAGGAAAGCAAATCCCTTCAGCGGCAGTGTAGCGTAATGGGTAAGGAGCTGGTCTGGTAACCTAAAGGTTGCAGGTTCGATTCCCCGGTAGGACTTCCCTGGTAGCAAGGTACGTAACCTGCATTGCTCCAGTATATATCCAGCTGTATAAATGTGAATGTAAATGCTGTGTAAAAAGTTGTGTAAGTTTCTCTGGATAAGAGCGTCTGCTAAATGCCAGTAATGTAATGTAATGGTCTGGTCGTTTGATTGGATAATTAAAAAATGGAGTCTAAAGGTTAGGACCCTGGATGGGTTAAACACTGGATGATTGACACCTGTCCCGTTTGCAGCTGGTGGAGACGTCGCTGAAGGGCGAGATCGCCTTCAACCCGCGCCTGGCCTACTACCTGTGGTTCGTGATGGACTTCTGCGACGGCGGCGACATGAACGCCTACCTGCTCTCGCGCAAGCCCAGCCGCCGCACCAACACCAGCTTCATGCTGCAGCTGAGCAGCGCGCTGGCCTTCCTGCACCGCAACCAGATCATCCACCGCGACCTCAAGCCCGACAACATCCTGATCTCGCAGGGCCCGGCGGCGGCCACGGCGGCCGGCCGCGGGCCCGAGCCCACGCTCAAGGTGGCCGACTTCGGGCTCAGCCGCGTCTGCTCGGCCTCCGGCCTCAGCCCCGAGGACCCGGCCAGCGTCAACAAGTGCTTCCTGTCCACGGCGTGCGGCACCGACTTCTACATGGCGCCCGAGGTGTGGGAGGGCCACTACACGGCCAAGGCGGACATCTTCGCGCTGGGCGTGATCATCTGGGCCATGGTGGAGCGCATCACCTTCGTGGACGCGGAGACGCAGAAGGAGCTGCTGGGGAGCTACGTGCTGCAGGGCTCGGAGATGGTGCCCCTGGGCGAGGCCCTGCTGGAGAACCCGCGCCTGGAGCTGCTCATCCCCGCCCGCAAGAAGAAGAGCATGAGCGCCGCCATGAGGCAGCTGATCCGCGACACGCTCTCGGCCAATCCGCAGGAGCGGCCCGACGCCGTGGAGCTGGAGCTCCGCCTGGTCAGGATCGCCTGCAGGGAGCTGGACTGGGACACATGACAGGGAGGAGGGGACTGTGTACGCAAATACACACGCATAACACATATACATAATACACATACATAACACATATACATAATACACATACATAACACATAAAATACACATATAATACATGTACATAACACATATACACACACGTTACACACACATAACATACACACATGACACACGCACACACACAACACATATACATAATACACATACATAACTCACACACGCATAACATACACACACACATAACACATATACATAATACACATACACAAACACATAACACATACACGCATAACATACACGCACACACACACGACTCAGACATACACACACATACATAACACACATAGGCACACATAACACGCACACACACACACACGCACACACACAACATACACGTACACAACATACACACACACATTACACACACTTAACATACACACACACACATATACACACACACTCTCTCTCTCTCTCTGGCTCGCTACTCACATGTACACATAAACACGTGCGCACACTGTAAAACTAGGACACAATAAGGTTGTGTTATACTGTGTCTTCTTCCGGAATCTGCTGCATCAGGTGTTTCCAGGGAACAGCAACACCGCTAACCCCGCGGTTCCTCTACGAGCCCAGGCAAACAGGGCTGGAACCCTTCCTTTTCACTAAGACTGTTTTAAAGCCTTTTTAAAAAATGTTTTAAACTACTCGTACTTCTGTTCTGAGTCCACAGACGGACAGGGTGCTTTTGCTTTGTGAGATTATTTGACTCGGTTGTATCTGTTGAAGCCCACTCAACCCCACAGATCCCAAAGTTTACAGTCCTGTCCTCGCTCCCCAGTCAGTTGCTCTACGCTGACAAGAGGCTCGTCATCGCAGATCGCGAACCCCCCTCTTCCCCGGCCGGTGCTGCTCGTAGTCCCCCGCGGTTGTTGGTGCGAGCGACGCGCTTGTCATTTTTGAGCGGTCCGTCTTCACTGTGACCTTCAGCCGTGCTATATCAGGAAAAGCCCTCGCCTACTCGCGCGTGCCACCAGCAGATCCCTCTGACTGTGTCCTTAAGGTGGTCCGTTTTAAACCTCCCTGAGCTGTGGGGACCCCAGAGCCCGGACTGGGAAAGACCACCTTAAGCCACCAGAGCTTCGGTAGATCAGCACGGCGGCCTGCCGTCCTTAAGAAGCTAGCCGCCTTCCGGGGGCTGAGCCGCCATTTTCTGCAGGGTTCACTATTTCCCAGGGAGTTAGAGAGGTGGGGGCACGTCCATAATAACAAACATTCATAATAACGACGACTGACTATGAAAACGCGTTCCTTAAAATGTCTCAGTTTCGATATGAACCCGTTTACGAGAACTTGGAACTCGAATCTGCCTTTGTGTTTAGTCTTGAATTGAAGTAGGTTCCCCTCAAGCTTTGAAAAGTGCGGCAGTTGTTGTTTTCTGAAAGGACGAGGCAGATGCTTGTTCCCTCGTCCTGCAGATCGTACGTTTGTGTAACGGAAGCTCCTGCCGCTGGGTACTGGGGTGCTGCACTGGTTCAGCTGGGGGGCTTTGAGAGCTGGAGTTGGTATTAAACGCGTGGAGGTGCTCTTTTCCATCGCTGCCTCTTCACGCACTGGGTGCACTGGCCTTGTTCATTTTGAAATGGCGGGTTTTTTTACGTTTCGTTTTATCGCCACGATTAATTGCTCGAGGTGTTGATTTCAGACGTGATTTTCAGGGGTCCTCGGCTCAGAGATTCACTGCAGAGTTTTCGCCATTTTTGCAGGCCCGGTTTCTAAGTGACTCTTACGAAAAGGCACGGGGAAGACGAGAGGCGACATCGCTGCTCCTTTTTTTCTTAAACAAGCGGCCTGCTGCATTGGAGGTGTCCTGCGTCTGTTCCCACGCTCGCTGACAAACAGGGTGCTGTGGGCGGTGCCCTTTTCAACCTGTCCGTCAGGCACGGGTCAGAGACCTGGTTGGTCCATGTCTGGGGTGTCGAAGACAACCCCAGAACTGGAGTGTATTCATGGTCAATAATTTCAGTTTTTTTAGGCACTGCTAGCAGTGTGTCAGGCATTTTTTTGAAGTTGCCATTCCTTCAGTGTTAAAGCAGTTGCTCTGGTCTGTTGACAGTTAAACCAAACTTGTATTTTCAGTGTCGTTTTTACTTTTTTTTTGTTTTCCTTCTGAGCAAAGTCAAAATCCATCTTCAGATATTTTAACTTTGGGTCTGAGAATGTTTTTAAACTTAACAGCCTTTTAAGCAGTGGCCAGTATTAACCTATTAGCTGCATTGCTGTAGAAGGACAGCCCAGGACAGCTGTGAACCTGTGTTATTAAGGAGGTATCTGTTCCAAGTCGGCCTCGTTTGAAATTCCGTTCTCGTACCGCATTACTCCGAGTCCTCAATGAACTGCTTGGGCTCGAGCTGAGAAGCATTAGCGGTCGAAGCAGGCCCCTGTCCCTGACGGATGGCTTTATCTTTAAACCGATATAGTGCGAAGCAGACCGTAATAAAGCATGGCGAACATCAGTGGGTATGAAGCGCTAATGGCCTGGCGTTCCCTGAGCTTCGCAGACTTTAAGGAGACGCTGAGGGAGCGCTGTGTGTGCAGTAGGCGGAGACAGTCCGCTATCTCAAACCCGTCCGCTAATGTGGAAGATCATCTGAGGGTAGTGTAGCATCAGTCACCATCTACTCATTTAAAAGCAATTCACCTGTTTTATGCACCGTATGAGATTAAAGAAGACTTTTTTTCTTTTCATCCAGATTCTTCTTTTCTGTTTTGCACAATGTTGTACATATAACTGTATATTGTTGCGGTACATTCTGGAAAATCTGGAATGGCCTTTTGGATGGGAAGTGGGCCATGGCTATTTGAGGGCGTGGTCAGTGCAAGTGATGTGCTTGTGTCTCCGTATTTCTTTTTAAGCCCCCTTGTGGCTTGTCATTGTTTACATCAAAAGTGGATTGTTACAGTGGCTAATACTGTTCGTTTACTGATGGGGGGGTGTACATTTCCACTCGTCTAATTTTGTTTGTCACTTTTTTTTTCTCTTTGCCTGAGGAGTTTGCTGCGCTCGTCGAATAGACCATGTGACGCTGCCCATTCTCAGTACTACAGCGCCCGGGCTGTGGCATTACACGATGTCCGTGAAACCGTTCGGGTACGGCAAAAAAGAGGTAGAAAGAGTTGCGCTTGACTTGCAGTTTGCTCATATAACAGAATGCTGGCACCGCTACCTCCAACAAAACCCCAAATACAAAAGTGCACTTTCTAAGAGGTGCCACCTGTGTGATGTCTGGAGATGGAGTAATTAGCTGTTATCCTGTTCAGTGGGTTGCTAATCCTGTTCAGTGGGTTGCTAATAGAGAAAAAGAGGCGTTTCGCAGTGTGCAGCTGTCTTTGGGATAGTTCATACGAGCTGACCGCACCTGGTAGCTGCCCCTCGTGACCTCTAATGAACCCTCTTTTCTGCACTGTTACCAGAAGGCGTCAGCTGAAGCTGTGGTCCTGCTTGCTATCCCAGGTAAAAGCCGTGCTTGCATGGCTGTGACTACTGTGGTCTGAAACCAGCACTCTGGGCTTTGGATTTTTTAAATTATTTTTTTCTAGCCATTGTAAGCTATTTTGAAGATGGTAAAAAAAATGCAGTTTGTTAAAAATGAGTAAATGGCTGTAATTTATTGAAAATGCAAGACTTTATGAATACTGAGGTTATGAAATGTGTCGACTGGATTTATTTGACTTTGTACTGTGTTCTTATTGTTTATTTTGCATCCCTACCAAGTGGTCACGGGGAAAGTTTCTTTTACCTAAGATGGCAGGGATGCTTCCAGAAAAAAAATAAATTGCATAAGAGAAATAAATAAGACTCTGTTACTCATTGTTATTCCAGGTTTACAGCTTCAGAGAATGAAATCTCATCAAATTGTCCTATCAAGGGTAATCTTATGACGTTATTCAACGATAGACAGTAGTAGTAGTAGTGCCACCGTGCAGGTATGATGCGCACCTCTACCAATGCAGAAGAACTGGTGTCCCCTCAGTGGCACAAGAACTTGTTGTCTGCGCATATCATTCATGTTTAGTGCCGCTGTTGTAGCCTGGCTGCTCACCAGGCGGTGGGCTGTTCACCGCAGCTGCCCCTGCCGGGACGGGACCTGACTGGGACGGCCCGCCTCTCACCGACTGCCGGTTACCTACTGAGGGCCACGGTGCGGCCTGGTTTAGAGGAACAGGGAACAGGAAGTAAGGAGGCTAACGGGCTGCGTTAGCGAGGAGCTGGCCTCTGCTGGGCGGACGTCTTCACGTACCGTAGCATAGGCATTCAGTCTCCATTCAGTCTCTCAGTGCAGATGCCTCGTTAGTACAATAAGATGGGAGTTGCAGGTAAAGCAACCTGTTCTATCGGCAGTGTTTTCCCTGCCATGATGCAATGAAGAGCCTGAATGGTGGAGCATGTCATGAAATGTGGCTGGGAAAATTATCATAAATTATAGCATAAGCCTACTTATATGTTTTTGTAGGCTAAGTATTAATTTCCATATTTAATTTGGTCAGGAAATTATTAAATCCATTCAAACAGTTTTATAGCTTGTAAAATGTTTCAGGTACATGGCTAGTTATTTAAATTAATTGTTATACAACCAATAATGTATTAGAAGGTATTTATTGTTATAATGTTTCATATATTACCGCATATAAAGATCTGGGCATTCGTTTGTTTATCAGACGGTCAGTTTTTATAATACTATGTTTCCATGGAAAGAACTACTCTCCTCTAGGTGAGTGTAAGTGATGTCTTTTGTTTCTGCCTTTCTGGTTGGGATTACTTTCTTGGAACTACAATTCCCATATATTTGGCAATCGAAGCCTGCCACTTCCCCGGCATTCAATGCGCGACTAGAATGAGGCAAGATGGCAGCGAACCCTGTCACAAACACACCTCTTTTTGACTGTCCAACATGGTAAGACACATAGAAATAAAATTTTACACTATGCAAGTATGAAAGTGTAGAGCAAAAACACATTTCTAGAGCTTCTTTAATAATCGTCGAAAAGGAAAGTTTATTTCATCCCTGGAAATGTGTTCACCGCAGCGATCTGCCTCTGGCAATTTCTGCTTTGGGCTGACAGTGGAGTGTAGAGGCTAGCAAGCTATTTCAAGCTTGTTTGCCGATTATCTTAGTAACAGGACTTGCAACAACATTAAAGTGAATTTGCGTAGTGTTTTTTACATGTCCGTCTTTCGCATTCGGCAAATGTAGTCTTTAATTTCCATCCGTATTTAAACAGAAAGGGGGTGTGCAGAGAAAACAGGCGATCTCACACACCCTCCCTTGCTAGTTGTAAATAACAATAGTAAATATGACATGACAAAAAAAGCGATCTTCGGGCCTGTACTATCAATGGCCTACTAATGAGACGTCGTAGCGGACACATTTGTTCAAACATGTCTATGCTTGTGAACCCACAGACTGAAGAAGACGACTTGGGAAAAGATGGTTAGGATGTTCTTTGTGGCTGCAATATTTAGCGTGCTGTGCACCTTTTTAGTCGCCCACTTTTTTGTCACGAAGTTGTGTTCTTTCAGGGCAGGCAAGCCACCCCCAGGCCTGCATTTGGACGTAGTGAAAGGAGACAAGCTGGTAGAGGTAAGGGCCCCTGTGGCAGAATTCTGCCGCACGCATTTGCTTGCTTCTCCAAACAGTTCTTGAAGTGCCTCTTGATATCAAAAGCTCATCTTCACGTCCGATTGACTGTGCTGTTTCAGCAGATTAGCACTGAAGTTGGAATCCCTGAATAAAGAAGTATAGTCTCCCAATAATGTCACAACTGATGCCCTAAAGAAACAAATAAACAGTAAAGATGGTTTTTTTTGCCCCTTCTAATCTTAAAAGTCAGCGTAATGTTAAAAGACATTCTGGTGTCTGTTTTTTCTTAATTTTTTTATTTTATTTTTTTGCAGAAGCTGATCATCGACGAGAAGAAGTACTACCTGTTCGGGAGGAACCCGGACGCCTGCGACTTCACGATAGACCACCAGTCCTGCTCGCGCGTCCATGCTGCCCTGGTCTACCACCGGCACCTGAAGAGGGTTTTCCTCATCGACCTGAACAGCAGTGAGTGCGGCCTTGGCTCAGGGACCTCGGTACCGCCTCCCCACCGATGGGAGTGCATGTGGTGTACCGGGACGACTGCTCATTTCTAGTGGCACTGCTAATGCGCTAAGTGCTAAATGCTTGTGTTGTTGGGGCAGAAGCTGCTTGGCACAGACCCCCCCCCCCCATCTTTCCTCCCCCGATTTTTTCAATTAAAACAGTGGTCTCCAACCCCAGTCCTGGAGAGCAACAGGGTCTGCTGGCTTTTGTTTTCACCTTAAAATCAGCACCCGATTGAGACCCAAGACACCAGGTGAGTTGAGTTAACTGTGTAATCACCTGCTCTAATTGATTCATGAAGTGCAGAGTCACTATGAAAACCAGCGGACCCTGTACCTCTCCAGGACCAGTGTTGGAGACCACTGTGTTAAAATTCTACCGTGTAAATCGTGGCTGCCCAACTCTTTTCCTTGGGAGCTACCGTCCTGTACGTTTTCATTTCAACCCTAACATGGCGCACCATATTCTGCAAACTAGCAGCTTACCTGAACTCTAGCTGTTGAATGAGGTGTGCTTTGTTAGGGTTGAAATGAAAGCACACAGGATGGTAGATCTCCAGGAACAGGGCTGGGCAGCCCTGCTCTAGCTGTTAAATCAGGAGTGCTTTGTTAGGGTTGAAATGAAAGCACACAGGATGGTAGATCTCCATGGAACAGGGCTGGGCAGCCCTGGTGTAAATGGACCGCGCAATGTTTAAAACGTTGAGTCCTGAGAGGTGAGGGCGGATTGGGGTGGGGGGGTTTTCTGCCTCTGACGCCCCCGCCTCCTCCTGCCCCCCCGGCCCAGCTCACGGCACCTTCCTGGGGCGGATCCGCCTGGAGGCCCACAAGCCGCAGCAGGTGCCCATCGACTCCACCATGTCGTTCGGGGCGTCCACGCGCGCGTACACGCTCAGGGAGAAGCCCCAGGCCCAGCCCGGCAGCGGGGGCGGCGGCGGGGGCGGGGACAGCAAGCCCGGGGAGGACGAGGAGCTGAAAGGCCTGCTGGGACTGCCGGAGGAGGAGACGGAGCTGGAGGTGTGTGTGTGTGTGTGTGTTTGTGAGAGAGAGAGAGTGAGAGTGGGGAAGAGAGAGAGAGAGAGAGAGTAATAGAGAGAGAGAGAGAGAGAGAGAGAGAGAGAGAGAGATAGTGAGAGTGAGAGAGAGAGAGAGAGAGAGAGAGAGAGTAATAGAGAGAGAGAGAGAGCCTAAGTCCGCTCTTCCGCGCGTCTGGCAGAACCTGACAGAGTTCAACACGGCGCACAACAAGCGCATCTCCACGCTGACCATCGAGGAGGGAAACCTGGACATCCAGCGGCCCAAACGCAAGAGGAGGAACTCGCGGGTCACCTTCAGCGACGAGGAAGAGATCATCAACCCGGGTACCGTGCTCCCCACACACACACACACACACGTGCACCACCCTCGTGAGGACCCAACGCAGAGGTCCCCACTAGTCGCAGAGCTATGAAGTGTGGTTGTTTGGTTGGGCACGTGAGGCCGTGACTGTGGTTTTTGTCTCTCGTTTCCCCACAGAGGACGTGGACCCGTCGGTTGGCCGTTTCAGGAACATGGTTCAGACAGCAGTCGTGCCCATAAAGGTAAAGCAAATTCCGGGTCTTCAGGGCTGGGTTGTGTTCTCTGATTGCGCTGAACTAGTAGTGGTGCCTCCAACTTTTTTTGTTTATGAATTTTCAAAGGTCCAAGAAACTGCATTCAAAGTGTGGTTATATTCCCCTGAAGTGATGATCTGTTGTATTCTTAATTCTGTTGTATAATGAATTTGTATTCTTGTATTCTCTCCCTCTTTCTCTCCTCTTTCTCTCCCTCTTTCTTTCCCACTTTCCCTCCCTCTTTCTGCTTTCTCTCCCTCTTTTTCCTCCTTCTTTTCCTCCCTATTTCTCTCCCTCTTTCTCTCCTTTTCTCTCTCTCTTTCGCTCCCTCTCTCCGCAGAAGAAGAAGGTGGAGGTTCACGGCGGGCTGGGTTTGGAGGACGGGGCGGCTCGGAGAACGCAGAACATTCCCTTCGGCGTGGGGGGGGGCCTGTACGGGGACCTGCCCCCAGCCAGCCAGGAAGCCGACGCCCACCCCGCCGCGGGCCAGGGCGGAGCCGCCATCCTCGGGGGGCTGCCCCTGCCCTTCCCCAACCCCGCCCCGGAGGTGGACCTGAGCCCCTCCACCGCCCAGCCGCCCGTCACCCTGGCCCCCGCCCCCGCCCCCGGACCCTACGCCCCGGAGGCCCTCAACGAGCCGCGAAAGAAGAAGTATGCCAAGGAGGCGTGGCCGGGCAAAAAACCCACCCCCTCCCTGCTGATTTAGCCCCCAGCCAGACTGCACGGGGGCGGGGCTAACAGTCAGCGGGGGGGGTTGGGGGGGGTGGGCGGGGGTGTGGTTGTGTCACCGACGCTCGGTACGCCCCCGGATTCAGAAACGTACGGTGTGGCTGTGGAAGAACGTTTTTCCGCAGCCGTCATTTTGTTTGTTTCTTTCTGTCTGTGAGTCCTCCTCATGACTGGAACTGACCACTGGCACTAGTGTCCTGCGCTTTGGGGGCGAGAAGTAGGCCCCCGTTTCAGATTTCGGGACCTGGCAGGGGGTCCAGCACGAAATGGGGCGGGGGGGGGGGGGGTCCTGCATTTAAGCACACGCCCGGTTAGTGTGATCTGTGGAGAGATTCACTGCAGGTTCAATCAGTCATCGTCTCTCTTCCTTTGAGGTTGTTCTTTTAGGTCCACTTTTCAGCAAAGGATTCGGGGAGACCTCTTTCAAACCCAGCGTGCTCCGTTTCACTGGCCAGTCAGAGAGAGCCGCAGCGATGTCACGCTTTGCTCAGAAAAGAACACAAAAGATCGAAGAAAGCACCGGATTTGACGCACCGGATAGCGCCAAAGGTTTTCCAACCGAACTTGGAAATTGCGCGAAGGGTTTGTGGGTTGAGATCTGCGCAGACGGGTTGATCGAAGGAAGTGACATCTGTAGCGCTGTCCTCGCTGTGATCGCGCCGCTTCGTTTCGTTTGGGGGGACGATTGTGCCCTGTCCTTCGGTCGGGGTTGATTGATTCGGTTGTAATGGGGACGCCTCCCTAGCCTGATATCAGACAGAATTGTCAACTCGTTACACTCCAGGATTCAAAGGTCTGGACCCAGGCAAGATGCCTCCCCACAGACCCTATCCGACAGGAGGAGAGAGGATTGTGGGTACTCCGAAATTTAGCTGCTCTGGAATGGGGGCGGTTGTGTTTGAGAGAGAATTGTTTTATATTTTTATATTTTAAAAAACTCTGCTGTTCAGAAATGCTAAGAGATGCTACACATGCTACTAAAACTTTGAGCAGTGACGTCCCTATAAGAATGAATGAGCGTTATGTGGGGGTATAGCAATCCGGATTGCTACACTAATACTCATTTTCGAATGCTTGTGTAATTAACGGAAATGAATTCTGTCTGTGTCACATGACCCTGTTTAAACAAAGGTGTTTGTGGTGAAAGTGGAGTCGCAGTGTGGCTTTCACGCCGCCCTTTGCTGTGTGTCGTCTTGTATAAAACAGGAGGTGGGATCATGGTAGAGGAAAAGCAATGGAGTGGAGTAAGCAGTGATACAGGTGGAAGCTCTAAGGTTTCCCTGCTTATCTTTACTCCACCTGGGTCCAAAAGGCAACATTCACTGAATTTAGTGACACTTAACCCTTTGAAGAGTAGGCTTTTTAGAATGTTTCTTTTTTTTTAAATTCAGTGTTCTAGAACTCCATTGCTTTCAGTTGCCAGTGGTGATTGTGACATCAGCATTAGAATGTTCAGTTAAGAACATTCTCATCATGTATTTGTGATCTCACACCGTAAAGGGTTCAGTTTTGTCTGCAAGTTATTTGACGGCCGGGGACGCAAAGCAGATGCTCCCACACCCTTAGCCCCGAAGCCGTTTCGAGAGTTACTGAACCGAAAAATGATTCGGACCCTTTGCTTTTATGTTGTGGAGGCATATCTTCACAAGGCATTGGTGGCTAACCTTAACTCTAGAAACCTGCTCGTTGTGTATGCTCAGGGAGTTTCCTCGAGTGAAATAGTTACACTGTCGCAAAATGGCCGTCTCCCCTCTGTTCTGTGTCTGCAGCTTTGAACGGCGTTGAGCACAGAAAGTGCAACAAACATTTACCAAAATATGAGAATCGACCATTTTGAAGACACAATGTCCAATTGGTTGTTTTACACTAGAGGGCGACCTTGTTTGCCTCAAAGAAAAAAAAATTAACGTGCTAATGGCTGTGTTCCATTAGAGGGCGATCTAGGATGACGCTAATTGTTAGCCTCAGTCTAATTGTTTAAAGGGACATAGGCAGTTTAGAACTCAGAGGGGCTATGCGTAACTGTGTTCACCCCACCCTCTACTCTTTGTTCATTTTGTTTTTGTTGATGTGTATTCCTTTTTTTAAAACATATATTTATGAATGACGTACGAGAGTTTAAGTACGCATTCGTGCCCTATTCTCAAGAATTGAAGTTGCGTGCATTTCGGGAAAGTTGTCTTTGCTAATTGCGTACAGCTTATTACCGGATCGGGCCAATTAATTCCGCGTAATTGGATGAAATTGGAACAAGCACACGTCTGCCCTCATGGAACCTCATTGCTTTACTGGTGGATTCTTTTTTAATTAAAAAAAAGGCTCTGATGTGCCCATACAGTTTCCTGCTGTGAATGTGAAATGAGTAGCCCGTATGCTTATCGGACCGCACTGCACAGGATGTAATGGTCTTGATGTCCCTAGCTTGTGGGAGTGTGACCTGGGGTGGGCAGTTAGTAAAAGCTCCACGTCCTGGAAAGTCACAGGACGTGGAGCTTTTCCGTTTGTCTTGGCTATTAATATTTTGTTAATATTTCTACAGGATTTCACTGCTTGGAATTGGCTATCAGGTGTCCCAGGACGGGTATTGCTTGACTCTTCGCACCTTAGCCTGACTGAGGGGAGTGGTCTTTGTCTGTCACGAGTGACTTAGGCCCCGCCCCCTTCACAAGCTTTTCAGAACGGGACTGGAGTGATCGAGTTTTGAACGAGGAAGTTTCGCCGAGCGTGAGAGGGATTTCTCTGTTCTCGCGGGTCTTCTTTTCTTAGTCGATCACGGCAAGCTATTTAACCACTGTGAATAAAGTTCAGCTGTTTGTGCTGAGCTCAATGCTGATGTGTGTCCAGTTGTGTTAACAGATTTTCAATTCTTGGGTCAACGCCTGATTTTAATTTGTACATGAGTTGTTGTTTTTTTTTTTTGCTCCAACTTAAAGGAAAGCTGAATTTGACCATTCTCCCTTCCCTTGCCATTCCATTGTTTCTGTGGCGATGACGCTTATGTTTCTGAATGTTTCAGATTAGTATAAACCAAACCTATCTTGAGTTAATTGGCAGGACTGGTTACAGTACAGCATATTGCTGGTCTTACTGTTCAAAGGTGGAATTCGAGGGAAAGAAATGCTTTAACGTGGGGAGAAGATGGTCACGCGCTCTTGCCATCTGAGAGTATGAGTGCATCCACTGCAAGGCCAGGAAAATATGGCATTACAGACCATTACAACCCCGTTAGTAGACCCCCTAGAACTATCACTTGGAAAACTGTTGCATTTACTACCTGCATATTTTTATTGTCCATAATGACTTGCCAGGATCACATTTACAGGTCTGTTTCCTTTTAGCTAGCCAAGATGGACGACCAACCTCGTAGATCCTTGTCTGTGGAATTCCTTATTTTACCATCCTATAAATATTCTCTGCTCAAAATAACTGATACTTTTTCAGTATTGTTTGGCATGGTCATGATTGTTCAAAGTTGCTGTGTGAATTTGGTTAGCTTTGGTAATAAATTGGTAGAAAATTAAGACTCCTTGCCCCTTCTCTGATATTTTTTTTTTTTTTTTTACACACATTTGATATTTTTTCACTTTTGAAGTAAAGATGTGCTTATTGCTGCAATGTTTGTGTCACCACTAGATGTCTCCCTAGCATTCTTGTTGGTTCCATGTCTGAGCCTGAGTGATGCTGAGCTTTGTCTAGAACTTGGATGAAAGATCAAGAAAAACACTTTTATTGAAAGTGAAATTGAATTGATGGGTGGCAAGTCTTCATCTTTACACAAGTATAAAACCACTACTACAGTGTATATAATGCAGTGGAGTATATAATGCAGGCGACACTACCTTTTCAATGAAAAGGTCTTAAAACAGTCAGTGGAACTCGCTGTAAAATGTACCAAGTTCCCCGACATCCTGAGAAAAGTCCCTGTCTGGTTCTCCGAATCTAATCACCTGCTGAACCTCAGATCACTCCCTCTCCACCTCCAGTATTAAAAAGAAAAAAACATTTTTAAACGAGCATAAAAAGGGTTGCAGCTTATTGTCCGTGTGTGTATAGAAGGGAATTACCTCACTGCCTGTACTCCATTTTAAAGCATTTGTGAAGCGTCCTTGAGAAAGGCTGAATGGTGGTAAATGCTCTTCAGTCATTTTAGGTTACCAGCGTCTCTGCAGAACATCAGTGTGTGTGTGCGCGTGTGTGTATGTGTGTGTGTCTGTGAATGTGTGTGTGTGCGTGCGTGCATGAATGTATGTGTGTGTGTGTGCGTGCGTGCGTGCGTGCGTGCATGAATGCATGTGTGTCTGTGAACGTGTGTGTGTGTGTCTGTGTCTTTGTGTCTGTGTGTATGTGTGTGTGTGCGTGCGTGCGTGCGTGAATGCATGTGTGTCTGTGGACGTGTGTGTGTGCGCGTGTGTGTGCGTGCGTGCATGAATGTATGTGTGTCTGTGAACGTGTGTGTGTGTGTCTGTGTGTATGTGTGTGTGTGCGTGCGTGCATGCGTGAATGCATGTGTGTCTGTGGACGTGTGTGTGTGTGCGCGTGTGTGTGTGCTCTCTGGTTGCTGTGGCAGTGCTGTAATTACTGAAGAGGGATCTGCGTCAGTAGTTCTGCTTTGTCCCCCCTCAGCTGCTGGAGACACAGCCCCGGGGCGCTCGGTGTCTCTCTCTGCAGCCCGACGGCCGTCGATACGCGTACGGGACCCGCGCTCGGCACAGGCCCCCAACACCGACACCAACACCAACACTGAACTGTGAAGTGCAGGAGTGTCAAGGATTAGCTTCTCTCCCGTTTCATTTGGACACGCTGACATTCACCTCAAACGGACTCGAACCGGCAGCCACCCTGGGTGCACGAACCGCTATTATGCCCTTTCGCGTTAGACCTGTGGTGGTGCGTGAAGAGGCTGTCGCCCCCCCTGATTGGCTTGTAGTAGGAGCAGTCATTGCAATTTTAGTAATGGCTAAAGACATACGGTAATTGCAAATTTCACGGAGAATGGTGGAACCGTTATTCTTATTTCCACGTAAGCATTTAGCAGATGGTCTTATACAAAGTGGTCTGGACACTTTTGATTTTACATCAAATCCGTTTGTATAGCCGGATGTTTACTGGAACAGCCCAAGTACTTTGCTCTAGAGTACTTGGCAGTATAGCCAGCTGGGATTTTACCCTCGGGCAGCCATCGCACTGTACTGCCACCCCATTGCTGTTGTGTCTGCGGTTGCCGTGGTATCCCCTGCGTGGAATGGTCCCTCCTGGAGGCGAGGTGAAGACGTGCAGGGGTAGTGACACGGGCGTGGTGAGCACCTGTAGCCTGACTCCTGTCCCCGAGGAGGGGCCTCCTTCCTCTCGGGGGCCAACCCACCAGCCAGCTCCGCTCTTTCATGAGGCGGGTGGCGGCGGCGAGTCGCCAGCGGTTCCTCGGGTTTCACAACACTGGCGCGACCGCGACGAGCCGGCGACGGCGCGATGTGCGCGCGCGTGCCAGCGAGCGGCTGTTTGGCATTCATCTCCCGTTCGCAAGCTTTACGCCTTCATTTTAGTGGCTGTCATCGCTCTGGTTCTGTTTTACTAGACTGAAATATTGAGCTCTTTGAGCCGAAACAAAGTCTTGGCGTTATTCATTCCGCAGGATGCGAGTCAGACAGCATTCTTGTTAGAACAGCGCCGCGTCTGCTCTCTAAAACCACAGGCCCATGCCTTTTTAATCACGCACGCGGCCCTCCCCCAGCCTAATTTCTTTCCACATTTTGTTTCGGAAGACAATCAGCTGTCAATAATATATGGATATGTCGCCAGGGGGGAATGGTCCACGAAATTAGCGAGAAAAAAAGCGAATACAAGCGTCCCCGCCTTTAAGAGTCAGGCAGGGGCCAGACATTTACAGATATCTACTATGCCCAAGCGGATGCTGTGGAATGGGCATTCAGTCTGGCGCGTATGCAATTAGCATAGGCAGTTGCCAAAACGTGTCATGACCAACAGCTGTCCTGGCTGCCCGCAGGAGTTAGCTACTCCAAGGTCCAGTAAAAAAATATGTGAATCTGACACATCCTAATTCTTTTAAAAATAGCCTCTATCACGATTATTTTCCGGCGATCAATATTCACAAATGAACATAGTCAATCCAGTCTCCAGAAACGAAGTTGCCCACAAGGAAGTAACCCCGCACACCCACCATGGCCTGTACTGTCACTGCAACAGGTTGCAGGGAACCTCCCGGTTTAATGGGTGCCTTTTCTGGAGAATGTAACTGCAAAAAAACGGGAAGCATCGTAATATCGTGACTGAGATGTCAACTATTTGCGACGAATAGCCTTTTAATTATTTACGCCGAGATAGAACAAAGGAGTTTCATTGAGTCTGTCGATGCTTACACATTTTTTAAATCTAATGAACACAAAATTGGCCGCATGCATTGTGTGCACAACAGGCGCAATTCGCTCGGTTTTGTGTTTTTTTCCAGCTTAAATTCCTCCACGACGCAAGGTTTATATGATAGATAAATCAACGCATTATCTAACGTCTTCGTTGCTACTACGCATGTTTTGGCTTGTGTAATGCACAGTTAAACATATACAGGCTATATCAAGGTATCCCCGCATTTATCATTCCGCTTTATTATTATGCCTACCGGGATTGACTTTTTGACCAGTTCATCGATTATCCAACAGACTTTATTAAATGCATCAATGCTCCATCCACGTGCAGCCTACAGCTCACTACCGTGAGAGAACAAATGCGGAGAGACTAGTATACAATAGGCTATATTTACTAAATATAAACGGAAGAAACGCATATCCATGGTGCTCCTAAACAACAAAGAGCTGCCGGAGCCGTTTGTCTAATTTCGTCTGGAATTCCGGCGCTTCATTAAAGATTCATGCGACCTGATTTTTAAGAGGGTAGTTGTCCTCGCTGTGGGGGCACCGCACACTATCTGGAGCGCTCGCGATGGCACTTCATGCTCGTGTCGCCGGTGACAAATCTGCAGACAAGACGGCGATCTTTGAAATCTTCTGATTTCCTATTCTTTGGTCGAAAATACATCTGCAAACGATCACTGTTGGACCGCTGTCAAAGCTGTCATCTGTTGCTGCTTGCAGCATGTTTGAAGGGGAAATGCTTAATGCTTCAAAAAGACATACTGATGCGCGCCACGCCGGGATATGGAATCACTTGGTAGGCGAGTACACGGGCTGCTTTCCTCATTTTTCCTCGCACAATTTCATTAAAAGGCGTGTATAACTGTAGGCTACATTATTGTCGCTGTGTCATTATATGTTCACTTGTGCTACTGCAGACGTGTGATAGGCTACAGAACTGCGTGTGTTATTCCATTTCTTGCACGAACGATATTGTCGCTTATACGTTAACTCCAGAACAATCCTTAGACTGCTTTTGAATTGATTGTAATGGTCCTTATTTTACCAAGTGAGTCTTGCAATTCAGGACAGATGCTGATGATGGAGCGCGGTGACGAACGGCGGGAGGAGCAGGTTGAAATCGATCCGGATTACGCACCCCAGTGCCGGCCACGCTCCTGTACTTGGCCGCTGCCATGCCCAGAAGATTTTATGGGAGTCGAGGACGGGTACCCTGGTCTCCACTTGTGCTCCATAAAGGAGGAGTCGGACTATGTTCCCGCGTGCAGAGTCGAATGGAGCGGCGGCGTGCCGGCTGAGTCCAAGCATTCAGCAGTCGCCCTGGCTCCCAGTCAGACTACTCTCTCAAACCTACCCAGGGCCACGGTGATCGACGTGCAGCTGCGCAAAGCCAAGTCCTCGCGACGGAACGCGTGGGGAAACCAGTCTTACGCGGACCTTATCACGCGTGCCATTGAAAGCGCGCCTGACAGAAGACTCACGCTGTCACAGATCTACGACTGGATGGTCCGGTGTGTACCTTATTTCAAGGATAAAGGGGACAGCAACAGTTCAGCGGGGTGGAAGGTAATGTTTTATTATCAACGAATAATGAAATAACACGAGCAATGGATTGAGCGTGTAGGGTGGAACACGTATACTTGAATTTATACATTTTACTTCGATGACACATAACTTAAGCCTCAAGTTGGTGGCACTCTTAGTTTTGTCATAGATACTCACACATACTCTCCATTGGTTACACTGATCTTGGAAACAAATGGCTTTTCCAAAACATTCATTGCAGATGTAAGATATGATAAGACATAACCTTTTTTAATATGAGGGTTGATAAGCGAACACTCACACTGATTCCCTGTTACATTAAGTCTACTATACTAGACCTCTGATACGCTGGAACAGTGGCAAATGCACTGGCACAGTGAGTCTGTTGCATGGGTACACTTACACTGATATGATGGCTCTCATTCACTGGCACGCTAACATTCATACACTGACACACTTAGCAGCGATACAGTATGTTCACCCTGGCACACTTAGCAGTGATATTGACACTGATACAGTGACACTCTGACGCTGGTACGCTGGTACACTGATTTTAGTGCACTGATAGACTGGCATTAGATTACATTGGCTTGTCATGACATTATACAGGAGGCCTTACCCGTAGTGACTTACAGCATGAACATATTTGCCTAGGTCATTGCATGGACAACCATCATGGCGGTTGGGCAAGATGAGAGGATTCAGTTTGATGGCTCTCTCAGCAATGCAGTTATAGTAAACTTTTTTAGGCCCTCTGGTGGAAGGTGTGGTACTGCCTGAAGCTAGCTGTGGCGGACAGTGACAGAGGCCTCCTTGCTGCCTGGTTGTCTTTGTGTCAGCCTTGCAATGCAACGGTGCCAGTGCACCAATGCCAGTGTGCTAGCCTGCTAGCCTGTCTACACAAGTGAGTCATCAGGCCTGCGTGTTAGCGTTGCATGCCCTGTGTGACTGTGTGCGCGCCCATGTATGAACGCGTGCGTGCGCGCGTATGTATCTGTGCTGAGAGCAGTACTCTGGGTCCAGGGGGAATAAATAGTTAATAATTCAAACCAGACTAATTACCGAGGCAGAGCAGATTTCTCAGTTCGCTTTAATTGCAGGCAGACAACTTCTCTCATACTGGCCACAGCCAAGCACCACAGCCACAGACCCACCCACAATACCCACAGTGCTCCCTGTCTGTGCCCACAGAATGAGCTGCTGATGTCACAGTTCCCACCCTTCCATTATTCTGGCTCTACTTCACAAGAGCACAGACTGCCAAAGCTATCAGTGCCTGCTGTAAACTGCACGGTGCGATGAATTCTGTACCTGTGCTGACGCAATACTCTCCTCTTCTTCTCTAAATATTGTTTGCACCTTTCTGTGCAGATGGGCAGTTTGTTGTCAGATATCTGGAAGGGTAAAATTATGCGCCCCCATCTTCCTTTTCCTCAGTAGTCCCGGTCCTTTCCCTACCGCTCTCTCCCCCTGCCTGTACCCCCTCTCTCTCTCCCTCTCTCTCTCTGTCTACCCGTTTTTTAGATGGCCTCGATCCATCCCAATTACGGAGCTCCGGATGCTTCTGAGACGTGCGACAGTGCGGTTCTTATTCCGGAAAGAACTCGCTCTGCGCCTTTCGGAATTTGCGCGCGCGTGCCCGGGCGGCAGACGTGCTCATTTTTTAAACATGCGATATTATTTTTTCCGGACCCCGGCAGACGCCGCGCGGTCATGATATCTGAATGAAATACGATCCACTCCGAAGGCAAGACATTTCTGCCTGTGACTGACAGGGACAGATCGAGGCGCTTGTGGTTTTAATCAGTTCTACGCGGCAGGTTGTTATTCCCCCTCGATGGTGTACCTGGGGCAAAGGGAGATGAATGATCTGTCCAAGTGAGGTGCTGTGATTTATAATGCAGCGGGGACCAGCATACCCAGTGTGTCCCTGTGACGTGGTTTGATTGGTCCACACCGGACTTCACCGGTACCGGGCTTCACCGACACCGGGCGGCTTGTGTTCCCTCTGGGTCGGAACGTCACTACGGCAGCCCTGGAACGAGCGGCGTGGGCAGCCAATGACTGGTCTGGGAGGAAACGCATCAGCCTATCACGGGCTCTTCTGGTCCAGAGTATTATGGGATATGTGGGCAACATGGGCCATGTCCACGTGTGCTCGTTGGACATAAGGACAGCCTGTGAGGCAGGCCATGTTTTTAAACTGTGATCGAAATGCAAGTGTTTAGGTTCTTCTTCTTCTTCTTCTTCTTATTATTATTTCTTCTTCTTCTTTTTCTTCTTATTCTTCTTCTTATTATTATTATTTCTTCTTCTTCTTCTTCTTCTTCTTCTTCTTATTATTATTATTATTTCTCCTTCTTATTACTATTATTATTATCATCATCATCTTTTTTAGAGCTGCAGTCACATTTTGTGGGTTCCTCGTCAGTCCTCAGCAGCAGTAGGACATAGTGTTCTGAGTGGAGCAGTGGCAGTCGTGAGAGAGTCTGTTGCTCAGGTGGATGGAAAACAGGTCAGGATGCAAGGTCATGCATTTAATATTCACTCCACACGAGTGATGATTCTGAGCTGATGGATAGCCTCAAATGAACTCTCTCTCTGTCTCTCTCTCTCCCTCTCTCTCTCTCTCCCTCCCTCACTCTCTGTCTCTACTTGTCCCTGTTTTTCTCTCTTTTTTTTCACTGCCTTTCTGCTATCATCTTTTTCTCATCTGTAAGTCAGTTTTTTCTCATTTACATGCTACCTGTCTCGCCTCCTGTCAGTTTCTGTCTTTTCGCCCCATTGGTCCCCTTCTTCCTGACAGTTTTTATGTTTTTCTTTTTTTTTTTTGTTTGTTTGTGATGAAGATTTGCACACTGTCAGGTTCTGCAGGTATTAAAATACCTTTGTTGGGAATGAAGGCCTGTCACTTGTGAGTGCTTTCTCTCCTGATTGGCTGCTGCGACCGCTTTACACCCACTCAAATAGGAGGCACACCGGAATCTGTTTTGTTGTGCTTGGCCTTGGGAATGTTCTATAAAAGCGGTTCCATTTTACTCAGGCGATAGTAAAATAGATCCAAAGACTACTTATTTTTTCAGTTTTAAAGTGAAGACCTGGTGAGGTTTAATGGGAGTGGCAGACTCTCGGCAATCTACCGCGACTCTCTGGTCCCAGATCCCAGGTTCGAGGGAAAAAGGTCAATTTCTTGTTTTCTCTTCTTTCCCAATGTTGTCCTTCTCTGTCTATTGCTTTTTTCATTCAGTTTTCTTAACACCCTCTGCATGTGTACACAATGTTCTGTTTCCCTGTTTACACTTTCTCTTTGAGATTGACTGTATACATGCCCCCAATCTCCCTCTCTCTCTCTCTCTTTCCCGTTGAGTCCGTGCTTTAGTCAGGTAACATGAGAAGGCTCAGTAATAAGGAAGCAGATCTGCTGCCATGGCAACAGGAACCCTCCCTCTCCCACAGGTCTCCTTAGCAACCGGTAGCTTGGCATAGTGGTAATGAGTGGCCTAGCGTACCAGGCTGAGAGAGCAAGAAGTGTGTGTGTGGGTGTATGTGTGTTTGTGTGTGTGTGTATGTGTGTTTGTGTGTGTGTGTGATTAAGGTAATACCTAAGAGCTGTATTACCTTGAGTAAACTCTTATCCACTTTCCAGAAATAGATATTTTACAGAAGATCAAAAAATGGCTTAGGCCATTTTTGGTTTTACAGCCAGGGCCCAGTTCTGACAGTACTGCTATAGCTAGGATAGTTAGGGTCTGCAGCTATTACACTACAGTGAGACTATGGACTATTGTTTTAAATTAATGTGTTTTGGTTAGTCTGTAGTGCAGTGATTTGGAAGACAGTTTGCCTTTTTCAATAAATAATTTGTTTTCTTGTAAAGAAAGATTAATATTCTAACATTAACAATGTTCCAAATAACCTTTACACAAGATAACTCAAATGCCTCTGTTATTAAAGGGGTCCAACTTAATTAATAAATGCGTAGTTCATAATTTGAGCATAACCTTCTGTGCTTCATGGGTGCTGTTTGCTGTATATTTTCTTGGGTGATGTGATCATCAGGTATATCTGTTACACCTGATCATCAGGTGTATCTGTTATCGTGGATGGAAACAGTCCGGTTTGTACTGACATATTGAATTTTACACTTATTTTTTGCATGCACACACATATATATAGATATACATGCTCTAAGGGCCTGTTAAATGATTCCATTTTGAAAGCCTCAGTAGTTGTGTTTAAATTATTCCAACCATGTCAAATGCAGAAGTTTGGATGATGGATACTTCAGTTTTGTTCAAGGGCTTGCATGTGTTTTACTTCTTTGGGGTGTTTGTATTCCCCCAGAATTTTAAAATACTGCATGGAAAAATCAGGGTGATGCAGCCAATGTCGTTTACAGACTCAAAACATTTTCCTATTCTTTACTTTTTTCATCCTTTCTCTCTATCCCTCCACTTTTTCTAGGCTTGCTTGCTCTGTCTGGGGTTTTCCTCTAATGGCCTCCAAACTACACTGCTTGATATTGTAGCCTTTGGCTTGATTTCAAGGTCTACCGTTCAAAAGGCCTGCAGTCAATATCTGTGTCTTTGACCTGGTAGTGGGAGATTACTTTATTTGCTTACTCTCTGTGATAATTTGACGGTTTGAAAGTGAAGTCCCTCACACTAGAGTATGACTCAGCGAGTCTATGCGTAACACTGTGAGTCATCTATTTTGGTTTTGAGCTCCGTGAGGAGGGCTGTGGTAAAATTTCTAACCACCTCTCTCCTACACCCACCCCTCTCTCCCTCTTTTTCCACTCTCACACTCACCCTTTCGTTTCACTGTCTCTGGCCTCTTTCTTTCCTTTTCCTAATTCTCTGTCGCTCTCCCTCTCTCTCCCGTACTCTCTCCCGTACTCTCTCTTCCTTTTTTCTGTCTTTCCCCCTCTCCCTCATGCTCTCTCTCCCTCTCTCTCCTGCTCTCTCTTACTTTTTTCTTTCTCCCCCCCCCCTCTCTCCACCCCTCCGCAGAACTCCATCCGGCACAACCTGTCCCTGCACTCGCGGTTCGTCCGGGTGCAGAACGAGGGCGCGGGGAAGAGCTCCTGGTGGATGCTCAACCCAGGGGGCGGGAGGACGGGCAAGGCCCTCCGGAGGCGGGCCGTCTCCACGGACGACGGCGCCAGGTGGTGGAGGGGCAAGGGGCGGGGCGGCGGGAAGAGGGCGGGGGGAGGGGCGGGGCCGCAGCCCTCCCCCGAGCGCAGCAGCCCCGGGTCGCGGGGGAGCGGGGTTGGGTGTGGAGGGGGGGCGGGGTTCGACTCCTGGGGGGACCCCCGCTCCCACGACGGCTCCTCGGACTCCGCTCTCGGCGTTCGCCTTTCGCCCATAACGGCCGAGGAGGAGGAGGAGGAGGAGGAGGAGGAGGCCGAGGGAGAGGGGCTGTCCCGCCCAGCCTCCCCCCCTGCAAACCCCCCTGCTCTGGAGCTGCCCCACCTGGCGGACCTCACTGGAACCGTCAGCCTGGTCGAGGGTTACCCCCAGCCCCCCCAGCCCCCCCGGCAGCTCCCTCATCACCAGGTCTCCCACTTGTCCTTCAGTCCTGCCTCTGAGCGGCTGCTCTCCCACTGCAGCTCGGTCTACGCCCGGCCCGGCGAGGCCTCGCACCGGCAGCAGCTGCCCCGCCCCCTCCAGACCGTCCCGCCGAGCCCCGACCTCGCCCGCGGTCCCGTGCCGGGATACTCGGGGGCCGCCGCTCTGCAGACCCTGCTCGTCGGCGGCCCGCCGGACTTCGCCAAAAACCTTCGGCTGGGGCGGGACGGGCCCGTTCACCCCCCGGGCACCCTGTCCCATCCTGGGATGGGCCCCCACAGCGAAGACCTCGGGGACAACCCCAACCATCGCTGCAGTCACGACCTTGGCCGTAGCCATAACCACAACCACAGTCTTGATCTCGGCTATAGTCGTGTTCCTGATCGCGGTCAGAATGGCAGTCACCACGACAACCGCGACCTGAGTCACAATAACAGCCTCAACCGCGACCGTGACCTCAGTCATGACCGTGGTCACCACCGGCAACCGGATCTCTCTCCTAGGCTTACCTCCGGGCTTCTGCAGTCCTACTGCAGCCTAAAAGCCCACGCTCCCTACAGCTCCCCCTCTAAAGCCCACACCCTGCCCCCCGCCTCTCCCGCCCAGTCACCCGGCCATCTTTACCAACCCTATAATGTCCACCGCCAGCAGCAAGACCACTATTTCCACGCCCAAGGTTACTACGGCTACCACACCTATCACTACCCAAGCCATCCTTACAAGGAGCTGACCGCCGACTCCAGCCTCGAGTTCCTGCACGGCACCTTGGACCGCGGAGTCGAGCCGTTCTTCCTGAACGACGCTGCAAGCTCGCAGGACACGGGCGTCATCGTTCACCCCTCCCTGCCCCAAGGGCGTGGCCTGGGCCTGGGCCTGGGCCTGGGGGGCCTCACTGGCCCTTACCACTCCGGTGCCCAGGACTGGGTGCCTGGCTGAGACGAGCGGCGAGGTCAGAGAGATCTTCAGCCGCCGGGCTGGGCCGCCCACTCTAGGCGGGGTCCCCGGTTTGTGGTCTGGGTGTGCCTGAAGCTTAACTGTGATTGGCTGGAATAGACATACGCAAGCATCGTCTCAGGCAGACCTGGGTCAAATATCTATTTGATTTGGATTCAAATGCCTTTCTACGCTTTACTGATCTTGTCTGGTTTATTTGAACCAAATAAATACTCACAAAAATTGCAAACCCTGCTTTCTGGTCATATTGGCAGGCTCAATTACACCAGGCAAGATCAATAGAACACAGAAAAGTATTTGAATCTAAAACAAATACGTATTTGACCCAGGTCTGGTCTCAGGATACCTTTCTTTCTTGCCCTCTGTTGGAACAGACAGTTTACTCAATTCTGTGCGCCCTCCATAGTCTAAATCATATTTCAGTTCTGACCTCCCTAGCTTGTTATGTTAGCATATTCACACCAAGGCAGTCATTAAAATTTGGGCGGATTTATGAGTAACAATATGACAATAAGATAAATCCTGTTTTTCTCATAATGATACATGGGACCCAGAAGATGTACATATTCATAAATACACATTCATGAAATGCCTCTAAAGGTAAAATAATGGGGTAGTCAATGAGCAAATTTAAATAAGCTTCAAGCACATGGAGTAATTTAATTCAAAGTTTTATGCCATCCAGCTATTTGGCTTCCTATGATTTAGCTAGCTTGCTAGCAAGTAAGCTGTCCTGATACATTCCTCAAGTTTTTAACAGACCTGGGTCAAATACGTATTTGTTTTAGATTTAAATACTTTTCTGTGCTCTATTGATCTTGGCTGGTGTAATTGAGCCTGCCAATATGTCCAATAGGCGGGGTTTGCACTTTGTGAGAGTATTTCAGTGGTTCCAGTGCACCAGACAAGATCAGTAAAGCATAGAAAAGTATTTGAATCCAGAACAAATACGCATTTGACCCGGGTCTGGTTTTTAAAAGTTCATTCTTTACTCCCATATGGTTATGTTCCTTCACAATACTGAAAAAGGTATCTATTATGGGCAAACCCTGTGGTTGACTAATTTACACTGTGTGGTGTGATGAAATGCATTTGAATTGAAGAGGGTAGTCTACAAGCACAGACTGAAGGATCTTGAAAGATTCTGAAAGACAGCCAGCCCCCTCCCCCCAACATGATCATTAATCCATTAAAACACCATAGAAGACCTTAATTCATAAGACCTTAAAGGCTTAATTCACCCCATTGCTCCAGTTTTCTCCACATCCCTTCCTAGTACCAGGTAATCTACTGGACAGACCTGTATGGTGTATCTGTATGGTCTCAGTACAAAGTCAGCTCAGTCAGCTAATCTGAACCTCAGGTGAACATCTGATTCAGAAAATCAGACAATCAGAATTCCAGTGGGCCGGCCAATCAAAGGCCCAATCTCCTTTCCTCTGATCTACAGGCCTTCATCTGATTGGTTCTCAGTTCCTTCTCACTGTTCTTAAAGCGACGTGAACATTGCTGAGACGGAAGGTGGTATTCGTGAGTATCCCTTTCCAGGAAAAGCCCTCCTTTCTCGACCTTCGAGGCACACGTGGTGACCCTGCGTTTACCGCTAGGTGATCTGGCAGGGGGTGGGCGGACTGTCCTGCTGAACGATCCACGCTAAAGGAAGGAGAGTAGTGCTCCAGCTGTTTCTGCTTGCACTGGATGTAATGAAGTCAGCAACATTGTGACTGGATAAACAGATGTTGGGTGTCGGAGGTTGATGCGGTATCCCGGGAGACGGTGAACTCGCTGAGTGTTTTTTTTTTTTGCACGGATGTGCGTGGGCCCTTGTTCTTGCTCGGAATGGCAGGTTCTCTGGAACCCTGGGCCTTGCGTCCAGGCAGCATTGCAGAGGGCGGTGCATGGTCACAGAATGTGCTGGGTGCTTAGACGGAAAGCTTTATGCTTGTGTATCCAGTTTATATTTCAGGATGCCAAAGGTGGGAATTTAGCATCTTGAGTGAGATTTAGCCTTTTGTTCCAAGGCTATGACATCCTTGTAATAAATGCACAGCCTTCTTATATTTTAATTTGTAAAATTTATTTTGTATAAAGTGTCTATTGACAATATTTAATGGTTTTCACAGACATCAAGTCCTTTTTTAAAGAATGTGTGTCTTATCTTCTTGTGAATTAAGTCCAAGTAAAAGTAAATGTTTTTTTTTTTCCAAAAACAAATCTCTTTCAATTTGTGTGTTTATGAATATGTCTCTCATGCATTTGTTTGTGTGTGCATACACACGTTTGTGCATCTGTGTGTTTGTGTGTGTGTGTATACATGTGCGTGTGTTTGTGTGTGCTTGCTTGTTTGTGTGTGTGTGTGCGCATGTGTGTTTGTGTGTGTATGTGTATGTGTACACCTATGCGTGTATGAGCACGCATGTGCATGAGTGCGTGTGTGTGTGTGCGCGTGTGCGCTTTCGGGCTTGTGTATGCATGTGTGTGTGTGTGTGTGTGTGTGTGTGACTGAATGTATGTGTGCGTGTGTGCGTGTGTGTGTGTGTGTGTGCTTTCGGGCTTGTGTATGCCTGTGTGTGTGTGTGTGTGTGTGTGTGACTGAGTGTATGTGTGCGTGTGTGTGTGTGTGTGTGTGTGCTTTCGGGCTTGTGCATGCATGTATGTGTGTGCGTGTGTGTGTGTGTGTGACTGAGTGTGACTGAGTGTATGTGTGCGTGTGCGTGTGTGTGTGTGTGTGCTTTCGGGCTTGTGTATGCATGTGTGTGTGTGTGTGTGTGTGTGTGACTGAGTGTATGTGTGCGTGTGTGCGTGTGTGTGTGTGTGTGTGTGTGCTTTCGGGCTTGTGTATGCCTGTGTGTGTGTGTGTGTGTGTGTGTGTGTGTGACTGAGTGTATGTGTGCGTGTGTGTGTGTGTGTGTGTGTGTGCTTTCGGGCTTGCGCATGCATGTGTGTGTGTGCGTGTGTGTGTGTGTGTGACTGAGTGTGACTGAGTGTATGTGTGCGTGTGCGCGTGTGTGTGCGTGTGTGTGCTTTCGGGCTTGCGCATGCATGTGTGTGTGTGCCTGTGTGTGCGTGTGTGTGTGTGTGTGTGTGTGCTTTCGGGCTTGTGTATGCATGTGTGTGTGTGTGTGTGTGTGTGTGTGACTGAGTGTATGTGTGCATGTGCGTGTGTGTGTGTGTGTGTGTGCTTTCGGGCTTGCGCATGCATGTGTGTGTGTGCGTGTGTGTGTGTGTGTGACTGAGTGTGACTGAGTGTATGTGTGCGTGTGCGTGTGTGTGTGTGTGTGTGTGTGCTTTCGGGCTTGCGCATGCATGTGTGTGTGTGCGTGTGTGTGCGTGTGTGACTGAGTGTGACTGAGTGTATGTGTGCGTGTGCGTGTGTGTGTGTGTGTGTGTGCTTTCGGGCTTGCGCATGCATGTGTGTGTGTGCGTGTGTGTGTGTGTGTGACTGAGTGTGACTGAGTGTATGTGTGCGTGTGCGCGTGTGTGTGTGTGTGTGTGCTTTCGGGCTTGCGCATGCATGTGTGTGTGTGCGTGTGTGACTGAGTGTATGAGTGTAATATGGCCTGTTATTGGCTCTGCAGCTCATGGCGAGTCACAGCTGCCCTCTCAGCCCTGATGGATGCCTTTGCCCCAAGGGAAGCGTTCATCTGCCCCACCATATCGCTCCCCCAGGTACTGCCCCCACTCCCTCCCACAATGCATCGCTGTGCTAATGGCCTGCGCTCCGGAAATTCCTTCTGTGCTGCGTGTAGTGGGGGGGGGGGGGGGGGGGGTTTGAGTGCAGCAGCTGTGGCCCTCTAAAAAAGATGGCTACTGTCCGTACGCTCAGAAAGATGACTGCCACAGGGGCAGACCCTGGGGCCTGGGTCACAAAACTCAACTTAGTTAAGCAAACTCCAAGTTAGCCGGATCAACAAATCCTAACCATGGCGATCACGGATAATGGGTATCACGACAGTGGTTATAAACTCGCTCTGTCGCCCCAGGATTTCCCAACGAAGCCGTTTGTGCGTTTACGTCGAGGGGGCGGTGTTCGTAACAACAAGCCAATCGTACAGGATCACGAAGGGAGCAAGCGCCACATATTGCCTTGCTTCACCGATATTTTGTTCATGGGGTGAGTT